>PVIU01000728.1:35523-274743 GCA_004026605.1 Ondatra zibethicus
TTTATACTTTCTACTTCCCACGTAGATTATATCTATGTAGGTCTCTCTTAGTGTCCGTATTGTTGTCTCAATTCTCTGGGATTGTGGTTTGTAAGATGGTTTTCTTTGCCTTATGTTTAAAAACCACCTATGAGTGAGTACATGTGATAATTGTCTTTCTGTGTCTGGGTTACCTCACTCAAAATAATGCTTTCTAGTTGCATCCATTTTCCTGCAAAATTTAGGCTGTCGTTATTTTTTTCTGCTATGTAGTACTCTATTGTGTAAATGTACCACATTTTTTTTTATCCATTCTTCGATCGAGGGGCATTTAGGTTGTTTCCAGTTTCTGGCTATGACAAATAAAGCTACTATGAACATAGTTGAGCACATAGCAGATGATTTTTTAAAATAATTTTTTCTTTTAGTTTTTCAAGACATATTCTCTCTATGTAGCCCTGGCTGTCCTGGGACTCAGTCTGTAGACCAGTTGGCTGGCCTCGAACTCAGAGACCCGCCTGCCTCTGCTTCCTGATTGCTGGGATTAAAGGCATGGCCACCACGGCTCACTTTCTTCTTTGTATTTTACTGTTTCCCCCCAAATTTTGTTCTGTGATCTCCTATTATTTGAAAAGTACCTGGTCAGAATGTTTTTAAAGTTTTCATTCATGGCAGTGTTTAGGTGTTTGTTTGTTTACTTGTTTATTTCCGTGGTTGGTACAGTTGGAACACTCCGGAGGCTAGCCTGGGGATGTGACGCAGGATGTCTCATCTGCAGTCCTGCTCTGGACCTTTTTGATTCCTGAGACCAAGCAATCCATGGGTGGTAGAGGCAGAATTCCAAACAGCTTCTCTTAAACTAGTGGGCCTGGCACCTTCTGGATTCACCCCAGCACCTCTACGCCCGGATGATTCTGACACGCAGGATGTCCTTTGTTCCCTGAGAGGCCAAGGTCAGGCAGGAAGACAGCAGGCTTGGTGGCAAGGATGGGCCTTGGCAGCTGGGGCCAACCGGTCTCCTCTTTGGAGTCCTGTGCTGAGCCTGCCTGTCTGGCATCCGTCTGTCTTTCCCATAGGTGACCATCGAGGTGGTACAGGACCCTATGACTGAGGTAGAGATGGACTTGCCTTCTGAACCTAGAAGTCTCTGGCCCCTGCATGCCCCCAGCTGGCTGCCCACCAGGGAGCTCTTCTGGCCCCTCTTCTGGGCCTATCAGGAAGGTGAAGAAGGAGGCACCAGCCTCAAAGACACAGCCCCAGGGGAAGTAGGGGAGGAAGAAGAGAAGGGTTATGCTACAGAATACAGTGATGGAGAGGACCAGGAGGGCAGTGAAGAGGACCAGGAGGAGGAGCCTTGGTCCAGTGGGGACACAGACAACTGGGACTATGGCTGGTTGGGTCCTCAGGACCAGGACTTCAAGGAACCAGACGGTTATGGTGAGTACCCTGGCTGGGCATCCTCAGCTGCTGCCCTGCTAGGTCCTGAGTGGGAGTGAGTTGGAGCGTGCGTGTGTGCGTGCGTGTGTGCGTGTGTGTGTGTGTGAAGTTTCCAGGCCAGTAGAACTGGGTAGCCCAGCAGCCTAGGCCTATGCAGGTACCATTGAAAACTCCAAAGCAACATTGCTAGAATTAAATATTTTTCCCTCCAACATGTTACTTGAACAACAGCCCTGAGCTTCTCTAAGCAAATGTTACTTAATAGCATAAATATTCATATTTATCAGTTTCTAAAAAAACTGAAAAATACTCTTAAGTTACACCACTTACAGTGAATCTCATTCTGAGATTGTGAGTTTGACTGCTGGCCTTGCTGCTTAGCTGTTGAGTATCCCCAGGCCAGTCACTTTACCTCTCTGTATCTCAGTTCTGTCCTCTCTGAAACAGATGATCATATGTCTAAATGACATGGGGTTGGTTGTAAGAGTAAATCAACAAGCTTATATACAGTCAGGTATGGTTTACACAACCAGAACCTCAGCACTTAGGAGTCTGAGGCAGGAGACTGAGAGTTAGAGGCCAACCTGGGCTATGTAGCGAGTTCCAGGCCTGCCTGAGCTACCTTGAGACCTCATCTCAAAAAATAAAACAGCTGGGCCATTGAGATAGCTCAAGGGGTGAAGCCCTTATGGAAAAAAGCCAGGGGACGGTTGTGTGTGCCTTTCATTCCAGCACTCGGGAAGCAGAGGCAGGTTGATCTTTCTGAGTTCAAGTCCAGAACAGCCAGGGTTACACAGAAAAACTGTGAAACCGTGTTTGGGAAACAAACAAACAAACAAAAGAACCAAAACCAGCCAACCAAACAAGCAAAACAGAAGCCAGCTGAATGGCAGCCCACCTATATTCCCAGGATGTCAGAGGCAGAGACAGGCATCCCCAGCACTAGCTGACAGGTCAGACCAGCTGTCTGGAAAGCCCTGGGTTTAGCAGGGGGCCCGGTGTCAATAATGTAAGGTAAAAAAGTTATTTAAAAAAAAAAGACACCCCATGTCAATCTTGGGCCTACCCATATACGTACACACATACCCGTCCTCCTGGAACCATGTATACCTCCACATATATGAACACACAAGCACTCATGCCACACACATGCATATACCAAAAATACGTCCATAAAGCATCAGCCTGTGATAATGAACTCCCTGGCTCTTCTTCCACTTCCAGCTGGGGTGGCCATGCGTGCTCTTCAGGTTGTCCTTCCTATTGCACTGCGTAAACAGCCTCGCTCACTGGGCCGGAAGCCCTGGGGTCTTGTTATCACACTGCTGAGATGCCAGGGATTAAGACTAAGTCCTGACAAGCTCTTCCCGGTTTCCTAAACTGATATAAACAGACCTTTCAGGAGTCAGAGCTTTTCTCCCATCCCCGCCCTCCAGCTCTCCGTGCCAGCTGGCCTGAGGCCTGCCTTGGAAGCTAGAGAAAAGAGTGTGCCAGACCTGCGGAGTTCCACACCGAGACGTAGATACAGGCCCGGGCCCGGGTGTTTGCTCTCCCTCAGATAAAGAAAGGGAAGGGAATCAGTCCATCTTACACCTGTAAGAATGGCCAAGATCAAAAACACTGATGACAACTTATGCTGGAGAGGTTGTGGGGAAAAGGGAACACTTCTGCATTGCTGGTGGGAATGCAAGCTTGTACAACCCCTTTGGATGTCAGTGTGGCGATTTCTCAGAAAATTAGGAAACAGCCTTCCTCAAGACCCAGTAATACCACTTTTGGGTATATATTCAAAGGATGCTCAATCGTGCCACAAGGACATGTGCTCAACTATGTTCATAGCAGCTTTGTTTGTCATAGCCAGAACCTGGAAACAACCTAAATGCCCCTCAATCAAAGAATGGATAAGAAAAATGTGGTACATTTACACAATGGAGTACTACACAGCAGAAAAAAATAACGACAGCTTGAATTTTGCAGGAAAATGGATGGATCTAGAAAACATTATTTTGAGTGAGGTAACCCAGACACAGAAAGACAATTATCACATGTACTCACTCATAGGTGGTTTTTAAACATAAAGCAAAGAAAGCCAGTCTACAAACCACAATCCCAGAGAATTTAGACAACAATGCAGACACTAAGAGAGATTTACATAGATCTAATCTACATGGGAAGTAGAAAGCAGAAAAAAGACAAAATCTCCTGAGTAAATTGGGACTATGGGGACCTTGGGGGAGGGTTGAAAGGGGAAGGGGAGAGACAGGGAGGGGAGCAGAGAAAAATGTAGAGCTCAATAAAAAAAGAGAAAGGGAATCAGAAGAGAAGGGAATCTTTAATAATCCCAGACCTAGGAAAGTATTGCTACCCTTGATTTCTGACTCCAACTTCTCTTTGTTATTATCTGAGACAGAGTATCCTGAGGCCCGGATTAACTTCAAAATTAATAAGTAGTCAGGGATAATCTTGAATTGCTTACCCTTCTTCCCCCTGTGTCCTCACGGCTGGGATGGCATGCATTCGCTACCAACCTGGTGCTGGGGATGGAACCCAGGGCTTTACTCTAGCTAGACAAGCACTGTCGACTGTTTTTCCTTGGTTCTGATGGACATAAAACCATTAGCTCAGAAATGTACTGGGCTTGCCTAAGGTCACACTGATAGTGGGCCTGGTGGCTTCTAGTCCCAAGTATCCCTGTGTTGACACAGTGGGTGGTTAGCCTTTGTTCTGTCTGTATAGGACCTCCTGATGCATTTGTACAGGTGTTCACTGCCTAAGGACATCTAACTGAGGGAAGGGCTGGAATCCAGTTATGCTCCACCCGTTAGCGTTGGCTGGGGATAAAGGGATGCCTTTTGTGAATTTGCACTGGTGTGCCCTGGGGGCTGAGTGCACTCGTCCTGTCCCCTTACTTCAGACTCAGACTACGAACCTCAGGAGGACTGGAGCACCTGGTCTCCCTGCAGTGGAAGCTGCACCAGCGGCAACCAGCAGAGAACTCGTCCCTGCGGCTACGCCTGTACTGCCACAGAGTCCCGGGCCTGCGACCTGCCCCCCTGTCCTGGTGAGATGAGCGCCAGCCCCTGCGCAGGAGCGGCGAACGCGCTCGGCTCGCGCTGTGAGCTCGGTTCCCTGAGGATGTGAAACTGGGATGCTTGTAGGAGTAGGAGGGGTGGACTTTGGAGAGGGGTATGGGAAGCTCACGAATACGGTGGTCCTGTCCCAGGCCTGTCCCAGATGCTGTGGGCACCGAGAGCCTAGTGAGGCTGGCTGGGCTTCCCTATCAGGAGCACAAAGGTGCCCTGGGGCGCCACCAGCCTGGCCTCCTCTCTTCCCAAAGGCACTGAAGACGAGCACACCTTGGGCTTTTCCAGTGAGGGGTGGCAGCCCCTAGCCCACAATGCTACGGATATGCTTGATCCAGGTTAGTGGGGGGGCTAGGCCTTGTTGCTGGGCCTTGAGGAGCTTCTCTCTTGGGAGGATGGGGCATCCCTGGATAGCAGGAATCACTAAGCACATCTTTCTATGGGAAACATTGTAACCAAGTTCCTACCAGGAAGGGGGTCTTGTTGGGAACCCCAGAGCCAGGAGATGCTGGGGGTAAGGGGAAAAGGGGGCTTCTACTTCTACCTGTGTTTACTCTTTGGAAGCCCCTGGCAGACTCTGCTAGGGAGGGATCTGTCAGAATGAGCCAGGCTTCCAACATCCAGGGCTGCTCCATGAGGCCAGCAGGACATTGGCCAGGCTTTGGCAGTACGCTCCCTGTTGGTATTCCTGGGCCTCACTTGCACCCACCCCCAAAGGCATGGCTCATGAGTCTGAATTCTACATTATGAAATGGAAGCTTCCTGAACCTGTGTCATGTACCTGGGCCTACACAAAAGCTGAGCCTTCCTGGAGGAGGCCTGGCATCTGTCCTCAGAGAGGTCAGGTCTCATGCAGGACACGTGGCCTGCAATGGCACAGTGCCACAGAGTGCAGTGTGAAGGTCTGAGAGCCAAAAGGAAAGGGTCGCTTTTTCTGTGGGGCCAGACTCCAATGTTACATTTTGCCAGGGAGAGAGGGGAAGAGGCCGCAGACATAGGCAGCCACAGGAAGCTCAGAAAAGCTCAGCAACTCACCAAGCGCCCATGCACTAAGATAGGCAGTTATCTTAGTTATCCGCTGGGTGGTGGTGACACACACCTTTAATTTTAGCACTCGGAAGGCAGAGGCTGGCAGATTTCTGAGATTGAGGCCAGCCTAGTCTACAGAGCAAGTTCCAGGGTAGCCAGGGCTACAAGGAGAAACCCTCTCTGGAAAAACCAACAAACAACAACAAACAAACGAATGAATGGGGGAAAGGAGAGGAGAACAGACTAGTAAAAACATTGAAATGTTTTTTGGTTAAAATATTGCCCTGGCTGTTCCAGGCCAGTCAGAGCTATTACACAGAGAAACCCTGTTTCAAACAAACAAACAAAGCAAAACCCTGTTGTCTTTTTGAGCTAGAGAGATGGCTCAACCGTTTTGGTTTTTTGTTTGTTTGTTTGGTTTTTTGAGACAGGGTTTCTCTGTAGCTTTGAAGCCTGTCCTGGAACTAACTCCTGTAGACCAGGCTGGCCTCGAACTCACAGAGATCAGCCTGCCTCTGCCTCCCAAGTGCTGGGATTAAAGTCGTGCGCCACCACCGCCCAGTGAGATAGCTCAACTGTTAACCACACTGGCTGCTCTTCCAGAGAACCGAGGTTCCATTTCTAGCACCTACAAGGGGGCTTCAGTCTCAGAGGATCTGACATACTCTTCTGTCCTCCATGAGCTCTGCACATACGTGATACACAGACATACATGTAGACAAACACCCATGCACATAAACGAAAAATGAAAGACAAAACAAAACTGTCATCCTTGGCTGGAGATGTAATCAGTTGGTAGAAAGTTTGCCTAGCACTCACGGAGCTTAGGTTCAATCCCAGCAGGGGCATAAACTGGGTTTGCCAGTGCATGCCTGCAACCTTGGCACTGCAGAGATGAACACAGGAGGAGCAGCAGTTCAAAGTCAGCCTCAGCTACATAGCAAGCTTGAAGCCAGCTTAGAATGTGAGACTCTACCTTGAAGAACAAAAACAGCAAACAAAATGACAACAAAAACTTATTCCTATCACATCCCCGCTTACCTGCTTAACCCAGACCCCTCCCATGATCCCACAGTCTAGAACCTAAAAGCCACGATGCCAGTGTCCCAAAGGGGGCTGCCAGCCCAAAGCTAGTGTCTCTTCTGAGCCATGGCTTCCTGCACCACGTGCCTGGATGGTGTGGAGTGTCCCTTTTCTGCTCTATGTCTTTCTTGAGTCCTTCTGCTTCTGACCCAGAGGCCCTCCTGAGCCATGCCTTTGCCCCTGCTGGGGGCTTGGACTTGTTTCCAGGGGACTGACCTTGCTTAGTCTCCTCTCTCCCGCCTGTCTGGCAGGCAGCTCTGATCAGCACTCTCCTGTGCCTTCTTACCCTCTGCAGATGTGGACAGCTGTGAGAAGTGGCTGAACTGCAAAAGTGACTTCCTAGCCAAGTACCTGAGCCAAGTGCTCCAGGACCTGCCCAGCTGCCCATGCGCATACCCACTGGAGGCTGGGTACAGTGCCGTGAGCCTGCAGGATGAACGCCGGGGCCGCAGCTTCCAGTGGCGGGATGCCAGTGGCCCACGGGAGCGCCTGGACATCTACCAGCCCACTGCACGCTTCTGCCTTCGCTCCGTGCTGTCAGGCGAGAGTAGCACGCTGGCCGCCCAGCACTGCTGCTATGACGAAGGTAGCCGCTTGCTGACCCGAGGCAAGGGGGCTGGAGCTCCGGACCTAGTCAGCACCGACTTTTCACCTGAGCTGCACTTCAAGGTAGATACGCTGCCCTGGATCCTATGTAAGGGGGACTGGAGTCGCTACCACACCGTCCGCCCCCCCAACAATGGCCGGGCCTGCGCAGACAACCCACCGGAGGAAGAGTACCTGGCCCAGCTGCAGGAGGCCAAAGAGTACTGAAGAGGGATTAGAGAATGGTCCTTCTGCCTATTACCCTGTCCCTGCCGGGACTGGGCAAGTGTTAGGATTCATTTGAGAGGCCATCTGCCCTGCAAAACCCCTCTCATGACCCTGAGTCAGGAAAGCCCAGGTATCTCAAGGATTGGTGAGAGGTTGGAGGGTGTGTCAGGGTTAGGGCCCCTGGGATGTGTTGGGACTGTGTCTGTGTCTGAAGGGGACGAACTGTCCTAGTCTGGCCTCAGGGCCCTTTCCCCTTTCTTGCAGAACAGGGCCCTTCTGCCTCTCCCTCTTCTCAGGACTGAGACAGGACAGTCCAGATGCACCCAAGTTCCCAGAGTCTGTTGTGAATCCCCCACCCAATGGCCGGTTGAGGAAGAGCATGGTGGGGGGCAGGTAGGAAAGGACAGTCCTTTCATCTGGCCCTACAGCTGCTCTTTGCTGGCCTGGCAGAACCAGGGTGACCACCCTCCTTGTCTATGGGTGGCACACAGCCTCTTCTACCCAGTTCCGTGCTATGAGGTCATCAGGGGGCTTGACAGGATGGCTGAGCTGAGGGGGCCTTGATTCGAGGCAGGGAACCACCAGCTGTTTCTGGTCCTTCTCCTTGGTTCAGTCCCCTGGTGGGAGGAATGTGCAGAAGCCAGGTGTGGGATGGGTTCAGAACTAGGGGTGAGCTCAGGAGGGTTTTATGTGCTTTGTAGTGGTTGCTAAACCAGGAATGTGGCGGTACACAGTCCCAGTGTTCCATGTGGGCCCTTTTGTGGTGTCGGTACCCACACCAGTAGTCCCCTTAAAGTTCCCACAAGGCGCCACTGGAAGCCCTGGAATTGGATTTGAAGTCGGAAGATGCACACCTATGCCTCTTCCCAACTACTTCTTATCCCCCAGATAGTCACACACTTCTCTGTCTTCTCTGGAGCTGAAATGTTGAAGACCCAATGTTTTGTCTCCATTCATAAATCCTCCAAAAAGGATGCAGGGGACTTGAGTTCCAGCCCCTCCACAGCTATCCAGAAGCTGTCCTGGGACACTCAGCAATAAAGCACTTTATTTTCACGCACTGTTTGATAAAGGGCTTGGGGCCTGGCAGAATAGAGGCCCTTGCTTATCACCCAGGTCAAGTTCCCATTGGCTGGGCTTGTGATCACCAAGCCCACAGCCAGCCTTCCCTTTTCCTAAAGCAGCCCTTGGGCTTCCCTGAATGCAGAGACTAGACTCTGACCATTAGTTATCCCAGTTCACACCCAGAAAGGGCCACCTTCGAGCCTGTCTAGGAGCTGGCTAGTCCCAGAGGCACAGAACTCCAAATCTGTGATGTGCATGTAAACTTCATTTACTCTACAGGGAAGTGGCACCAAGTCTCCAAGTGATGGGCTTGGCGGGGCAGGGGATCAAACCTGAAAGGAGAGGTGCATCTGTGCTTTCCCTTAGCCAGCACCCTTACCAGACACCCCACTGTCATCCCTGACATTTGGGGGAAGGGCAGAGTTATGGCAGGGTTTATCCTAGTCTGGATCTAAACAACAGTCTAAATCTGTTCTGGTGCAAATGGAATATTAGCGGTCAGAACAGAGGATCTCAGGTTATCAGGTAGGAACCAGGTTCACTCCTTTTCAGTTCTTTTGTTTGTTTGTTTTGTTTTTGGAGACAGGGTTTTTCTGTAGCTTTGGAACCTGTCCTGGAACTAGCTCTTGTAGACCAAGCTGGCCTTGAACTCACAGAGATCCACTTGCCTCTGCCTCTCGAGTGCCAGGATTAAAGGTGTAAGCCACTACCTCCGGCTTCCTTTTCTGTTTTAAGGAGTTCAGTGTGTGTCTATAATCCTAGCCCTTTGGAGGCTGAAACAGGAAGGTTATGAGATTGTTGTTGTTTGTTTGTTTGTTAGGTTGTTTTGTTTGTTTTTTGGTTTTTTGAGACAGGGTTTCTCTGTGTAGCCCTGGCTGTTCTGGAACTCACTCTGTAGACTAGGCTGCCCTTAAACTCACAGAGATCTGCTTGCCTCTGCCTCCTGAGTGCTGGGATTAAAGGTGTTTGTCACCAACTGGCTGGGTTGTGAATTTTATTTTAATTTTTAAAATTTTTTGTGGGGGAGGAGTTGAGAAAGAATTTCTCTGTAGCTTTGGAGTCTGTCCTGGAACTCACTTTGTAGACCAGGCTGGTCTTGAACTTGCCTGTCTCTGCCTCCCGAGTGCTGGAATTAAAGGCATGTGCCATCACCACCTGGCTTTGGGTTATGACTCTTAGACTATATCCCTGTCTGTATATACATCAGAGTAACTTGTCAACTGTCTGCCAGCTTGAACAGATCCAGGAGGTAGAGATATTAACTCCTCACGTTCTGATCAAATTCTCCCCTTGGGGACCAAGGTCAAGTCCACCCTGGAGAAGGTAGACTGCTGTTGGTCATTTAAGAGCCCGAAAGGACTGGTGAGCAGGTGTGCCTGTGCTGAAAGGACCCCTCCCCACTCTGCCCAAGGTCCTTCTGCAGCAAAGTGCGGTTAACAGGCCTAGAAATGCTTGGAGTAGGCTCGGAGGGAAAAGGTGGCAGAGCAGCTGAAAATATGGGTGGCCAGGAGAGCAGCTTGGGTTACATATTGAGACTCAATCTCCTCCCCTCCCCCCCCCCCGCCAAAAAAAACCCCAAAACAATAGATCCTGGGGATGTAGCTTAGTGGTAGGGCACCTGCCTAGTGTGCATGAAACCCTGGATTCAAACCCGAGTAAGAAACACACAAGGCTCATGACCATTTTGTCTGTCTCAGACTTGGGTCTTTCTGGCTTGCCCAGGCTGGCCTTCAGCTCCTGAGCTCAAGCGGTCCCTCCTCTTTCAGCCTGTGCGCAGCTGGGGCTGCAGGCATGTCTGCCACCTTCTGCTCATTTTAATTATGTTTTAGCAGACACTTTAAAAAACAAAGTATAAACATCCCAGCATCTCTCCACAGGCACTGTCAATGCCATTCCTTTCTAGTAGAATTTTTATCTCGGCACTTAAACATCATCAACATTTAATCAATTCTCGGTGGTTGTCTATTGGACTCTAAATGCCACGCTAAACGGCTGCCACGCTAAGTCCCAAGTGTGAGAAAATAAGAAAGGAAAAAGAGGTTGTTGGGAGGCTTGCAGGGGGAGTAGCCCATCAGCTATGAATTAAGTGTTTATTCAAGCTCTGCAGAGGAGAAAGAGACCCTGTGCAGGTGGCTACAGGCTTAGGGAACACCTGTGCCGGGGAAAAAGCACCAAAGGGGGAGTCACTGAATTTCTCAAAGGACAGTTTAGGAGTGGCTAGTGTCAGATCTAGGAGGCCTTGAAATCAGAGAAGGCCCTTCCTTGTCGACTCAGCCTCAAGTCATGCACCTTTCTGCCTCAGCCAGCCGTGCACCCAGCAAGACCACAAACTCCGTGAATACTGCCACTGTGTAGCCCCAGCCACCAAGCTACTTTTGATCCCTCTTCTCTCTGTGGTTTGCTTCACGCAGGCCCCTAGGCTAGGCATGACAGATGAAGTTGGAAAGTGCCAGCAGCGCGGAAGTAGGATGCTTCAAAAAGTTTGCCGAAGACTGGATGTGCTTCTCGCTTCCTCTATTACAGGTAGATTTTTTTTTCATGTTTGAAATGCTTCTAAAAATGCCACCCTAACCCTAGATTTATTTAAGACACGAAAATGTAAATGTGTGGGCCACATATCTACACTTAAGAAGTCAAAAGAGTTCTCTATACACTTGAAGTCTGAGATTCTGTATTGAACGGGTTCCCCCAGGTGACCCTTAGGTATGGAAAGCCATTGTTCTGGGGACTGCAATCTGAACTAAACCAGTATGTCGTAGTATCAGTTTTGTTTGTTTTGAGACAGGGTTTCTTTGTGTAGCTCTGGCTGTCCTGGAACTCACTCTGTAGACCAGGCTGACCTTAAAAAGAGTTCTGCCTCTGTGTCCTGTGTGCTGGGATTGAAGGTGTGTGCCACCACCAACTGGCCCGTAGTATCCATTTTGATTTAAGGGAAAACACCTGAGGTTGAGCGTGAGCCCAGAAGTCAGCAGACACTAGGTGTTGCCAAGTACATCCTTATTTAGTTAGTTTTTAAAGACAGGGTCCCTTCTGGAGCTAGCTCAGGTTAGCCTTAGGTCTCTACACAGACCTGAGACCAGCGTGACCAGGGTAGCCCTGGGCTTGTAGTGGTTGATCCTTCTGCCTCTGCCTCCTAAAAGCTGCGATTATAAGTGCACACCATCACACCCCACCTCATACCTTGTGTGGTCTCACAAGGTACCTGTTAGCCCCCCCCCTTTTTTTTTTGGTTTTTCAAGACAGGGTTTCTCTGTAGCTTTGGAGCCTGTCCTGGAACTAGCTTTTGTAGACCAGGCTGGCCTCAAACTCAGAGATCCTCCTGCCTCTACCTCCTGAGTGCTGGAATTAAAGGCGTGCACAACCACACCAGGCTTTAGGTCCATTTTTATAGACAAGGACATTTGCCAGGTTGACTAGGAAAAGTCCATGGTTGTATTTTTCTTTTTCTTTTTCTTTTTTTTTTTTTGGTTTTTCGAGACAGAGTTTCTCTGTGGCTTTGAGCCTGTCCTGGAACTAGCTCTTGTAGACCAGGCGGGGCTCAGACTTACAGAGATCCACCTGCCTCTGCCTGCCGAGTGCTGGGATTAAAGGCATGCGCCACCACCGCCCGGCCATGGTTGTATTTTTTACTATGGACATCTTGGGATCAGAAGGCTGTTTCCAGTGACAATGGCTGACTGGGGCTAGGAAGCATGTCACCCGATAGGCACACTGGTGCGTTGTATTTTACTAAGGTGTCATCATTGCTTCACAACTTTCTCTACTGAGAGACAGGTGGCAGGGCTCCAGCTTTTTGTGTTATATTAGAAAGGGCTCACTTCAAGCGGTGGTGGTGCACACCTTTAATCCCAGTACTTGGGAGGCAGAGGACCAGCCTGGTCTAGAGAGTGAGTTCCAGGACAGCCAGGACTGTACTGTTTCACAGAGAACAAAACAAAATGGACTCACCGATTTAAGGTGGGGTCCAAGGTCTCTGTCAAGTATCTTAGATGTCGCTTGCAGGTGGCTGGAATGCCAAATGCGGTGCAATCTTAGTCTAGCACTTATCTGAGTAAATCAAGATGATCTGATCTTACCTTTAAGAGATTGCCAAGTCATATAGGATTAGCTTGCAGGCCTCATCACTGCCTAAGGAATAGATGACTAAGAGTGCTAATTCATGCTGAGTCATGCTGGACTGTGGGTAAACTGGGGCAGGCTTGCCTAGCAAGGACTGCCTGCTCAGTTCACTTTTCCTGCCACGTGGACCCCACTAGAAAGGACTCCCAGCACTTGGCCTGGAGCTCAGTACACCTATACTCCAAAAAGGACACGGGTATCTTCATCTTTTTCGGGTGAAATACTAAGAGGCCTGGAACTTTCTACTCAAGGAGGGATATTTAATATACTGGATACAGCTGAATTCTCTGGGGATGAACACAGCAAGACAGTAGACACAAGGTTAGCACTAGCTCTGTGGTTGAAGTCTGCATTATAAATGACAACCATGTTCAGTACTGGCTGTTGTTGGATTTGGACTTTTTTTTTTTTTGGTTTTTCGAGACAGGGTTTCTTTGTAGCTTTGGAGCCTGTCCTGGAACTAGCTCTTGTAGACCAGGCTGGTCTCGAACTCACAGAGATCTGCCTGCCTCTGCCTCCCAAATGCTGGGATTAAAGATGTGTGCCACCACTGCCAGAGGCAAGTATATGCTAACATACATTAAAAGGGTCATGTGGCAGTATGCCTCTAGTTAAAGGCCAACCTGTGTTACACAGCAATATCCTGCCTCAAAACTAAAACAAAAAAGGAAAAAAAATTTCACAGATTAAGTCTTATGAGTGACAGGGCTTTATAGAGATTAGACCATCAATGAAAGTCTACTGTCATGTCTTGGACACAGTAGCTCTCTATAAAGCCACCACTGGTCATCTTCCTCTCTATATACAACCTGTACCTGTGGCCATCTCCTAGGAAAGGGATCAGAGCCCAATCTCCACCTTCTTGGTACCCACACCCTGTACTCTGTCAGTGCCGTTTATTTCAGAGTGCCAGCCCTCCCGTGTGGTAATGTGTGAAAATAAACTAGCTCAAGAATCCTGCTGTCAACAGGCACTCTGTGCTTTTCAAATTTTGATTCTATGCATATCAGTGTTTAGCTGAGGCTAGAAGTGGGCATCAGATCCCCTGGAACTAGAGTGACAGATGGTTGTGAGCAGCCATGTGGGTGCTGGGAACTAAACCCAGGTTCTCTGCAAGAATAGCCAGCATTCTTAACCACTGAGCCATTTTTGCAGCCCCACAACTTTTTCGAGATAGGGTCTCAAATAGCCCAGGCTAGCTTTGAACTCTTAATCCTGCTTCACATCCTGAGTACTGGGATTACAGGAGTATATTACAGTGCCCAGCTTTCTGCAGAATGGAGGCTTCAAACCACTTGTATTTGTTCAAATTAAAAACCTTCAAGGTAGCCGGGCGGTGGTGACGCATGCCTTTAATCCCAGCACTCGGGAGGCAGAGGCAGGCAGATCTCTGTGAGTTCGAGGCCAGCCCGGTCTACAAGAGCTAGTTCCAGGACAGGTACCAAAGCTACAGAGAAACCCTGTCTCAAAAAACAACAACAACAACAACAACAAAAAACCCAAAAACCTTCAAGGAACTCAACACCAGGCTCCCAGTAAACACCAATTGTAAGAAGTGCATGCTTTTAAAATTGTTTATTTAGCGTATGTACACATAAAAGAGAAATCACCATTGGATCCCACCCAGCAGAAAACATGCACAAACCCAAGGTGTATGTGGAGGGGGGGGGCCCAGCCCCAAGTTAGCAGCTGGGATGGTGCAATCCTGTGATCACAAGCCCATCATGAACGGGCTGGACTGAATTGTCAAACAGGCTGGAACCCTGCTGCTGGCCCTAAAACAAGCGAGCGCCATAGCCAAAGGTCTGTTTGATGCCCTCAAAGTAGTACCGCTGCCAGCCTTGCCGCGTCCGCTCTTCCTCAGGAGCAGGGATGCCCCGGCCTTCCATGCACAGCTCTGTCTCTCCGTTCTTGTCAATGAAGGTCAAGGTGATGGTAGCAAAGTGCCCTGTGGGAAGGGGTTTTCAGATCCAGACTTCCCGGACAGGCTTAAACCAGGAAAGAGCAGTGTTTGGGGCTGAGGGCAGCGAGTAATACTTACCTTCTGGCCATGACTTAAACCGCCACTTCATAGCAATGTGTTTTTCAGGGACCTGAAATAACCAAGGAGCTCAGACTAATGAGGCACCACAGTGCACCCGACCACCCAGTTAGGCAAGCCACCTGCCTCTGTGTGTGTGATTGTGCTACTTACAAGAGAACTCAAAGTCCAGCACTGTTTGAAGAGCATCACAGAGGTCTTAAGTTTTACCCATAAAATTGAGAAACACCACACTAATCTAAACGAATGGAGCTAACAAGCTGGGAAGAGGCAGGAATTACTCACCAGATCAGTAAACTCTCCGGTGACGTTGCCATCAACCATGTGGAACTTCCCACCTTTGTCTGCTTCTAAGGCTGCAGGAGCATGGGTGAAGGCCTGCACCAGCTGCGGGGAAGCAGGAATTGGGAGATGCATGGCTCTCGATGGATACGACACTCACCAACTCCTCAACGCTTCCCTGGAGATTTAACTCTGCCCAGGAGGACACTGGTTTCCCTCTGTTCTGGTCCTCTACGGACTAGGCTTGGACCTCAGGAAAATTCAGAGTCCACGATGCTATTACTTAAGGCACATACTTTTCCTTTCCTTATGTTCCTTCCTTCCAGGGCTAGAGCGTCAACTTGGGGCCTTGTACACAAGTGCTCTATCACTGAGCTACGCCCCACCCCCAAATCTAACAGACCATGACTAGCACAAACAGAAAACTGTAAGTGTGAAAGCACCCTTCACCCCTGCTGCTGTCAAGAGGCCCGGAGGACGGACGCTCACTCACCTCCTGGGTGGTAAACACTCTATAGAGCTCCTCTGGTGAGGTCAGGAAGGTCTCTTTAAGGGAGATCTTACAAGTGGGGATTTTGACACCAACAGGCTTGGCCTGGCTTTTTGAAGGAGCAGACTTAGCCTATGAAAGGAGTGAAAGGGGTCACTTTAGAGCTGGTGACATCTCAATCCAACACAGCTGCAGGGACAACTCATTCACTCTCATAGAAGCCTGCACCTCCAAAGCTAATTATTCAAAGTGGTTAAAGGGAATTTGTGCATGTATATGCTTTAGTCACAGGACAACTCTTCTAGAAACATCCTTAGTGAAGACTTCCACTCTATGACCTTAAAAGAAGTGTATGTGTGTGTAAATGTATGCCACATGTGGTACCTGCAGAGATCACTGGTTTCCCTGAGAGCAGGGAATGCTCTTAATTGCTCAGCCAGCTCTCCAGCCCCTAGGAAGAACAAGTCCTCTTGTACTTATCACAAAAGCCACCAGACAAAGGACAAGTCAAAGTTAGGTATTTCAGAGCTCAGCGTAACTCGTAACTCTCAGACAGAACCATCCTGAGATAACTGGACAGGCAAGCTGAGGGCACAGCTCAACAGTAGAGGAGCTGCTCCACATACACAAGGCCCTGGGGTTCGCCCCTCGTGTAAGAAAGGAAAGGAAGAAAAGAAAGAACAGAAAGACAAAGACAAAAAAAGAAAGGAAGAGAAATAAGGGAAATGAAGGGAAAGGAGAAAAAGCAAGCAAGCTGGATGCAGCTCTTTCTGGCGAGTTCTTCACTGTGTTTGTTGACAAAGGATGCAGGATTCTAAACCAAGAGCTGAGTCAGAACCACAGGATCTAGCTCTAGATAAAATATGTACTTGCTCCACAAGCAGAATGCGATGAGTCAGTTTCCTGATGCATAAAGTTAGCAGTTTAACCCTACATGAGATCCTTAACAAACTATGAAATGGCCGGGTGGTGGTGGTGCACACCTTTAATTCCAGCACTTGGAAGGCAGAGACAGGCAGATCTCTGTGAGTTTGAGGTCAGTCTGGTCTACAGAGCGAGTTCCAGGACAGGCTCCAAAGCTACAGAGAAACTGTGCCTCAGAAAACAAAAACAACAACCCCCCAGTTAGAAATGATGTTGGTCCTAAGTGCAATCAAACGTCACACTTCCACATCCCTGATGGCTCTCTGCTCTAGGAGACCACTCTCAGCAATAAACAAGAGGATAGGAGACTGGAGAGATGGCTCAGTGGATAAGAACACTTGTGGTATTGGAAAGGTCTCAGCCTCCATTCCCAGCACGCACACTAGGTGGCTCACAACTGCCTGCAGTGTAAGGAGATTTGACAACCCTTTCTGGTGGCCAAGGGCACTTGGGGAACATACAGACAAGTACAGAAATAGAAATAAACATGTAAGAATAAAAGTGTACCAGATCAAACACTGATGGAAAACTACATAGTACAGTCTCTCTTTAAAAAGAAAAGAAAAAGAAAAAAAGCACACACACAGGGTACTCTGGCTTTGGAGTCTCACGTGGCACATGAGGTGGCCCCTCATCTCCCTCTGCAGACTCACCCCATCACCTGGGAATGCTGCTTACCTTGCACACCTCAGTTTTTGGTGCCGGCTGACCCACTGAGTCTACCGACTCTCCATTCACTGTGGGCAAAATCATGCCCTGAGTGAACTCTGCAAAGACAAAATCATATTCATTTCTTAGTAGCTGACTCTGAGGACACGAGACAAACACAGCTGTCATAACCAGAGTTACGAAAAAGCCTGTATTCTCTTATCTCTACCCTTAGTTTATGCCTGCAAGATTGATTATCTAAGTGGTTTATGCCTGACAGATTATCTAAGTGTAGAGAATACAGCAGCATTACCTTAAAAAGCTTAAACCCCTGATGAAAACAGAAACATTACAACGTTTTCAGTCCCTTTCTTCTATACAAGAGACTCACTAGCCACAACACTGGAGTCTTCATTCTCACTAAAAATGATCAACTTCAAGGCTGGTCATGATATAAACGACAATACTAAGATCAGAAGATGTGGCAGAAACAGAGTCCCCAGGACATCTGGGCTATCCCCTTTGCCTCTAACCATGTCAACTTCCTGGAGGAGGAGGACCAGCAACAGTCCAGGATTATTCTAAAACAGTCTTGAGATCGGAGCTGTTTCATGGAAATGTGTGAGTCTCAAATGTAATTTAAAGTTTCCAGTCGCCACATTAAAAAGTTAAGGTTCAAGGTGAAGTTTCACTAGTATATTTAACCCAACCGTACTACCTAATGTCACTCTAACAGAACCATCATTTCAGCGGCTACCACTCTCTAAGATTGAGATATCTTACACTGCCTTTGGGCACCACCTGTCAGACTCCCAGCACATCTCACTTGGGTTAGCCACACAAGAGCTTAACAGCCAAAACTAAGACAACACAGCTCACGATCTTCCACTACCTCAGAGCTTTTAGATCAACTTTAAAATACCGGCCCTCCATCATCTGTCCGGGGGAGGGCAGTCCAGGTCCTCAGTCAGGGTCTGGCAGTGGAAGAGAAGCCTCAGACAGAGTTCTAAAGGGTACCTGTTTTGAGGGTGCTGATGTAAATCCCCACTGCTTCTCTTAGAAGTTTCACCCCTTCTTCCTTCATTAAGGCCACGAGATTTGTGTCAGGCTCATCTTTGGCAAGGCTCACACTAATCTGAGTGAGAGAGCAAAGAGAGGCGATGAATGATTTGTGGGACACTATCATGAATGTGAAGGCTAAGCAATCTTGGAACTGCGGACATTTCCAAAGGAAAGGCCACATCTGTACAATCCCCAACAATATTACTTCTCAACTCCTCTCTCCAGGGCAGAGAAGGCGAACATTAGAACCTATTTCCCTGGCTAAAGCAGAGATACTGACTAGGTACAAGTTTCTCCAGAGTTTCCAAAGGCGTCACAGTTAGACCCTCGTCTGTAGATGGGACTCAGTATGGACTACTAACAGTGAGGGGCGGACTGCTTTTCTCATGAGACTACAGACAGGGAGGACTCGGACAAGGAGTTAGGAAACACAAACCTCCACTTCATCCACGCTGTTTTCATCAGACAAATTGGGGATTTCCACATGTCCTTTGTATTGTACTCCTGACTTCGAGGTACCTGTCGAAAGCAATGCAATTCCATTAGCTGCCTCCTCCTTTGCAGGGAAGGTCCTGCCAGAACACTGTCTACTTAGGCTTCTTTAAAACCCCCACTTTAAGCCGCCCCTCTATTCTCAAGGAATCCCGCATGCCAGAAGCAATCAACAGCACCCCAATGTCTTTTCTCACCCCATTATTGGAGAGATATAATGGGTTATCACAGCACGGTACTGGGAGCTACACAAACAGATTAGCAGCCCAGTTCTCCCAGCCTGTCTGAGTAGCCACTAGCTCAGTTCTGTCAGAACACCTGCTCTGAAAATAAGCATTCATCAATGTGACTGATACATTAGGGAACAATCTGATTACAGCCATTTCATATATGCTTCTATGTGAGATCATCATTGAGAAATAAAAAGTGGACAGAGACAACTACACGCAGGTGAAGAGATTTACAGAAAAAAAACAAAACAAAACAAAACACAAAAGCTCTTATCTCAAACATCTGTCAGGAAATGTGTCACTGGTGTAATGATCCTTCTGCCCCAGAAGACCTCCCTTTCACGACCTCCCAAGAGCCATCAATTCCTGTGATGCCCATGAATAGGAGGAAATCTCAAAGAAAACACCATCCTGATTCTAGCATGCATCTATTTTATACTCATCACACATAAAATTCTGGTATCGATCCTTAGTTTCCGTATTTTGTGTGTGTGTGTGTGTGCACGCACACGCACGTACGCCTGATGCAAGCACCCTCAGAGGGCAGAAGCATCAGATCCCTCTGAAGATGGAGTCACAAGTGTCTGTGAATTGCATGATGTGGGTTCTGAGAACCAAACTCCTGTCTCTCCACCCCAATTTCTTTATTTTAAAACCTGTCACTGGTGACTTTTTTTGAATGGTGTATTTCCTGCCCTCTAGAATTCATAGCCATTTTTCTACCTGAGCTTCCCCATCGGTGGGACTACAGGCATGGATCACCCCCCCCCCCTGGGTTTTTCTGTGTAGTTCTGGGTTTTCTGGGACTCGCTCTGTAGCGATCCACTGCTGGGATTAAAGGTGAGTACCACCACCACCCATCAGGTACTGTATCCCTAATTCCATCCTCTCTATAAACTTTTGGGCTTCTTACTGATGTGCACTAATTTTTAGAAGCACATATTAACTATGACAAAACTCTACATCTCTAGGCCTCAATTTATCAGTATGTTATATAAAAAGGAGACTGGACAAGATAGGCACAGCTTTCCTCTTGGCCAGATGGGGGCGCCATGTTAACAATCAAGGCTCATCCTCCTGAGACTTAACACTGGTCTGTACAGCACCTGCCTTTGTTGACCCCCTGGCTTCCTCAGATGGGCTGTCTGTGGACATGCTGGGGTACAATTAGACAGTTTTTTGTCATTATTGTTCTTTTCTGCTTTCTTCAACTTTACACTTTCTTGTTGAATGAAAAATGTGCCCTTCCTGTGATTGGACCGCACTACTTTAGATATGCTTTGAAAAAACAAAAATCATAGGCAGATCTGTCTATTTTCATCCTCTTTACTATTCACTTGGAAAATATTTCATAAGGCTCCAATTGTTTTCTTAAGGATATCATAGAAAGGACATGAAATTAGAAGAGGGTAAAACAGTCCCAAATAACATTTACTTATCAGCTACAATAATACAGTGGTCTAACATGTCAAGATTTGCACTGGAGTTAGAAAGTGCCTGCCGCTAAAAGAAAACAAATGAAAAAACCCCTCCCTCTTTAAATCATTCATAAGATAAAACATAAAATAAACCAGCCTGAGCCTCTACCACCTTATGAATCCTAACGCAGAACAGGTCCAAAGATGTAGCACCCTGTAACTTCACTGGTGGGAACCGAGGAAACTTGGGAGAGCAAATGCATCTGGTGTCTCACAGCAGCACCCCGCACAGCTTTCCTCCAAAGTAGCACTGTCTTCTCCTCTCCAGCAAGCGTAGAGGAGTGGAGACGGAGCTTCTCTGGCCTCTGACAGCCTGGCTGGTCCTTACCTGTCCAGTTGAGTTTGATGGTCCACTCGTAGAAGAAGATAAGTTTGCCTTTCCGGTTGTTAATGGATGCCTCTCCATCAAGCTTGTTCACTTCCGTCACCTCACACTTGCCCTCCTCATTTTCCACTCGAACTGCCAGGAACAGAGTTTTCAGCTTTTCTGTGGACCAATTTGAAGCATCCCTTTCTGTCCTGCAAAACAGAAGCAGAGCTATGGGCTAGCAGGCAAGGGGAGGGAGGACTTTTCAAGCAGCAAGGCGTGCAAGGTTAAAGGAAGCAGAAAAGAACAACATCAAACCCTCTAAATTCTACCCCAGCATGTTCACAAACAGCCCATCTGGGGAAGCCAGGGGGTGGTGAGCCGTCGACAAAGGCAGGTGCTGTACGAACCAGAGTTAAGTCGGTTCTTCCAGTCTCAGGAGGATGAGCCTTGATTGTTAACATGGCGCCCCCATCTGGCCAAGAGGAAAGCTGTGCCCATACTGCTGAAGCCAGGAGAGCAAAAGACAGCAAGCATTTCGCTAAGAGCCCCAGTAAATAAAAACCAATAATGCTAGTCTCATTAGCACTGTTTTCGCGCCCGTCTTACTCAGACTGCTTTAAATGCCCTACACATTCTATGCCCTCTAGACTGTGCCACAAAGTCCACGAGAAAAATCTGGTCGAGTACTGTTAGGAGACAGGGTCAGAAAAAAAAGAGAGCGAAAATCAATTCTTTACCCCTCTATTAAAGCGATGTAAGCAAACGAAGCAGCAATTGAGTAAAACAAAAAAATACAGTTGAGTAAAGTTCAGTAGCGCTCTGAGTAAACTTGCTTCTAGGAGATTTCATAAGGATAAGAAGGCTTCTAAGTACACCTAGGCTGTAAAATCGTGACTGCTCGGCAACCTGGAGTTACAACAGAACTTAACAGTTCCGGGTGAGAGGCTGCATCGCGTTCAGCATCCCGAAGCTCCAAGCGCCCTGCAGCTCACGTTCCAAGGCTTCTCCCGATGGACTGAGGCACAGTCCCCTATGACTTTTACTTTCAAGGCAACCCACAAAATAGTAACTACCGCGCCTGGGGCTCGAGACCTCCCCAGCAGTCTCCCAACACAATCGGTAAGGGTTTAGATCTCAAGGACGCCGCGGCCACGTGTAGGAAGTATCTCTGGGCTCAGCCTGGATGCGGCAATTAGGGCGCTCTGTTCTATTCGCTCTGAAATTCCTCCTTTGGGATTCAGCGGTCTATGTCGAACCCCTCGCCCCAACACCGCGATGGTCGCGAGGGATGGAGAGGACCCCTGCTACAGGAAGGACCCACGCCCAACCCTAGGGCAGGACTGTTTGGGCTCCAGATCTGTACACGCCAAGGTTCCAGGCAACCCCAAACCCTATCCTGGTAACAGTGCTCCTGCGGCCTGTCTTGCTGGCCCTTACCAGTGCCAGTTGTTGACGTTGGTGGCGTCCGCCCGCTCCTCCACGATCCAGCGTGGGTCTCCCTCACCCCACTTGGCCATCAGCTCACTTATCACACCGCTACCAGCTCCCAAGCAGCCGCAGCCACAGCCTCAGGACCGCTCGGTCCCAGCCGCCCGGCAGCGCCTGGAAACTACTAGAAGCGGCAGCAACACCTCCTGGCTTGCTTTTCCCTCCACCCCCACCCCCTCCCCGCCTTAACTTCCGGCTCCTCCTCGCTCCTACCGGGTACTTCCGTTCCGGATCGCCGAACCGTAGGTTCTGTAACTTCTGGAGTTCTTTCTAATTCTCTGTTTATTTTAAAAGGTCTCTGAAGTCTAAGCCCTCAAACTAACTATCCTCACCGACAGGGACACAAAATATTCGATTCATTGTTTCCTTAGGACCTAAGACGACCCTGCTGAGCCTGTTGGGAGTTGTAGTTTTGTTAAACGATCCTTCCGCTAATTGCGGAAGGTCACTCTGAAAGTAAAGGAAATGACCTAGCACGATGCGCAAGTGTTTTTGGGAATGGTAGTCCAGAAGCCCCGCGGCCCACCGGGAGAGCGGAAGGATAACAGAAGCCAAGGAACTACAACTTCCAGGACGCTTTGCGGCTCTTTCACCTTTTTCAGCCCCTCTGGCGACTGACCCCTTCGGCCCCTTCTCTATGCCGCACAGCCTGTTTAGAAGGGCTGGTCCGGTGGCTGAGTCTGGCGCTGACCTGAGAGGGAGGGCTCGGTGTGGAAGAGGTGAGGGTGTCCGAAGCCCCTGTCTGGGCCGCGTGTCTAGTTGAACCCACCCTTTCCGCATCCTTATTCTTTTCCTGTCTTCTCTGAGGCGTCCCTACATTCTCACTACCGACCTGATTCTTCTGGTCGGGACCATTCTTGGGAGTTAGTATGCTCGGAACTGGAGCTGCCAGTGAGCCTCAGCAGCTAGTAGAGAACGCAGCATTTGGATCTGAACGAGCATGTCCTCTCCCAAGGACCCTCCAGGCTCTAGCGTTGTAGTAGATGCGTGGCTTTCTGGACGTTCCTCTGTAGCCCAGCTTCTCAGGTCTCTGTTCCTAAACATCGCCTTAAAAGCTAACCTAGCTTCTAGTAGCTAGTATCTACAGTGTCCCCGAGGCAAGGTGCGCCTTGGTTGTGGTCTGTTTTTTTTTTTTTTGTTTTAGTTTTTGTTTTTTTTCGAGACAGGGTTTCTCTGTGGCTTTGTTGCCTGTCCTGGAACTAGCTTTTGATGATGAAGACCAGGACAGGCTCCAAAGCCACAGAGAAACCCTGTCTCGAAAAAACAAAACAAAACAAAAAAAAAAAAAAGAAAGAAAGCGTCTAGGGGCCGGGACTCAGAGTGATTAGTAAAGCTGTTTTCCTGGTCAATGGGAGTCCCCCAGGCCTACCTTTTGGACTGCTCTGAGGACAAATGAATGGCAGAGGTATTTATGAGATTGCATACATGCTAGAGACACGTACATGTTCTACACACATCTTCAGTATTTGTGACCTGGTTAGAATTTCTCTTAATTTTTAGGATTGCTTTTTAAACTTTTTTTTTCTTTTTGGTAGAATGCTTTACTAAAATGTGTGAGGCCCAAAGTTAAATTCCCATCACCGCACATAAATAAATAAATAAATAAATGTCTCTAGTTTTAGCTAGGCAGTGGTGGTGCACACGTTTAATCCCAGCAGTAGGGAGGCAGAAGCAGGCAGATCTCTGATTTAGTTCGAGGCCAGCCTGATCTACATAGCAAGCAAGTTCTACATAGAGAAACCCTGTCTCGAAAAACAAACACACACACAAAAAAAGAAAGTTTCATCTTAGGTACCATTTAAGATTAAGTGATGAAAGCTAATGATGTTCTTTGTAATTATGGAGGTTAAAAAAAAAAAGAAAAAGCTAATGATGGACACATTAGCTTTCTGTCAGGCAGTAAGCACTTTGCATGTATTTCTAGTTTAGTCCTCGTTCTTAATAAGGCAGACTACCTGCTGTGCCCATTTTACACGAGGATATGTCAGTAAGGTATTGGATGCCTAAAAGGTTGTAAGGTCCAGTGTTTATTTGCTGCTAGGCATTTTGTTAGGTTTTCTAAATACTGTTTATTTTTCACTATAAGCCAGTAAGGCAAGATAGCATTTCTCCAAGGCTCAGAAACAGAGCCATTTGCCTTTTGACTTTGAGACCCTATCAGGTGCTGTGGAGTTTTGGTTATTGGGTTAAATCACAGTACCCACGTTTACCCAGTTTAGTTAAAAAAACAACAACAACAAAAAACTTGTTTTCACCTAATTTTAGAACAGTTATGAGAAGAATTTGGAATCTCTTGGCTAGTATTTTTTTTTCCCTTGGTCATGATCCCAAAAAGTGGCCCCATAATTGACCACATGATTAATAAAATAATCATGAGTTGATGATACAGGCAAGATAATTCTGATTCTTTTAGTTGTTTTCCCTTCATTTGTGGCAGGCACTTAAAGAGCATACAGGGAGAGAGGGACATTTGTTAGCTATGAACAACTATAGTCTTTCCAGAGCCTAGAAGGGTGCTTCAGAGGTAGCAGTCAGTAAATATGTGTTAATGCATGAATTCACTTGTTCCATTTGGGCAAGCCTTGACTGATCTTTGTATGTTTGACAAAATTATGGTGAATCCTTAGAGCGTCTGCCTCTCTTATAACATCTCCTTTGCTTGGGTACCCTAGCTCTCATGTGATCCTTCAGGAGGAAGACGATGTCTTGCCTTTTTCATAGTTCTCATAACACCTGAGAGTACCTGAATTCTAGTACAAAATGAATGTTTGTTACTGATAACATGATCTGATGAGTCTGGCCTCTATGGCAGGTACTCTGCCAGATTCTTTCATACATCCCTTATTTCTGGGAGCAGTTAGTAGTGGAACATTTTCTGGAGAGATCCAGAAGAGATCTGGACCTGCCTTCCTTTCCCTCCAGATGAGCCGGACAAAGGGTGATGAGGAGGAATATTGGAACAGCTCCAAGTTCAAGGCTTTCACTTTTGATGATGAAGATGATGAGCTCTCACAGGTAGGTGTCCACAAGTGCTAAGAGTCACTTCCTCTCAGGGGCCTCTGTAAAGCTTCTGCTCTCCAGGAGGCTCAGAATGTTAGGTGGATCTTCAGAAAAGCCTGCGTCGGGCTCCTACCCTACACGAAAGACTTAACTAATCAACATCAACTAATGCCTAGAAAAGCCTCATCCTAGCTCAGTTTTCAAGGCTCTTGATTATGTGCTTTGGACCTGGGATAGGCAGCCTATCATGGTGCAATCGCATGCTAGAACAAACTGCATACCTCAGCCAGAAAGCGAAGAGAAATAGGACAGCATGCAGCATGGGGGCTCTGCCTCTCAGGTTCTGCTTCCTCCTCATAGGGCTGCCCGGAAGACCAAACTTATAATGTATAGGCCTTTTGGGAACCTTCAAAATTTGAACATATAGTGGCCTATGAGATGACTCAGCCAGTAAAGGTGCTTGCCACAAGCCCTGTGACTTGAGTTTAGTCTCCAGAACTGACTCCTTAAAGTTGTCTTGCTTCGTGGTGTTTCTGTTGCTGTGACAAATGTGGTGACCAAAGGGAATTCAGGAAATGGCTTACTTCAACCCACAGCTCTCTGGTCACACTCCATTCCCGAGAGACGTCAGTGCAGGAACCTGGAGGCGGAAGCTGAAGCAGAGGAGTGCTGTTTAGTCTGCTTTATTGTAGCACCCGTGACCTCCAGCCCAGGGCTGGCACTGCCCAAACGCGAGTTGGGTGGGGGCATCTTCTCAGCTGAGGTCCCCTCTTCCCAAGTGCCTCTAACCTGTGTGAAGCTGACATAAAACTAGCTAACACCACCTGTCCTTCTTTGCAGTGGAATGAGTATATACATGTACACACACTAGATTAAAATTTGCAACCTTAGTGGAGAGAAGCCCTTAAAAAAGAGGTGACATGGGGCTGGAGAGATGGCTCAGAGGTTAAGAGCATCCCCTGTTCTTCCAAAGGTCCTGAGTTCAATTCCCAGCAACCACATGGTGACTCATGACCATCTGTAATGGGGTCTGGTGCCCTCTTCTGGCCTGTTGGCATACACACAGACAGAATATTGTATACATAATAAATAAATATTTAAAAAAAAGAGATGACTTTATCCTTACTGTTACCTTTTTAAAAAATTACAAATCTTTTGTTCATGTGATAAAATTTTTTGCTGTTATTACTATCTTTTTTTTTTTTGAAACAGGGTCTCATGTAACCAAGGCTAACCTTAAACTTGATAGATAGTTGATGAAAACCTTGAACTTCTGATCTTCCTGCCTCTGTCTCCCTTTTAATTCTTTTTGTTTGTTTGTTTGTTTGTTTTGGTTTTTCGAGACGGGGTTTTTCTGTGGCTTTGGAGCCTGTCCTGGAACTAGCTCTTGTAGACTAGGCTGGTCTTGAACTCACAGAGATCCTCCTGCCTCTGCCTCCTGAGTGTTGGGATTAAAGATTTGCACCACCACTGCCCGGCATTTGTTTGTTTTCAAGACAGGGTTTCTCTGTGTAACAGCTCTGGCTGTCTTGTAACTTGCTCTGTAGACCAGGCTTGCTTGAACTCACAAAGATCTGCCGGCCTCTGCCTCCTGAGTGTTGGGATTAAAGGCATGTACCATCACCACCTGGCTCCTTTTTTACTTTTAAAGAATTTTTCTTATATGTATTTATGTGTGAGGGTGCACATGAGCCACTGTTTGTTGAGGCCAGAGAATAGCTTGTAGGAGTCAGTTCTCTCTTTCTACCATGTGGGTCCTGAGGATTGAACTCAGTATCATCGGGCTTGGTGGCAAGTGCCTTTACTTGTTGAGCCATTTTATAGGTTCCTGTTATTTTCATTTTCTCTTTTTGCTCCATCTTTGTGTCACAGCGTCTCACCATATAACCCTAGCTGGCTTCAAACTCACAGAGACCTGCTGATCTTTCTCTCTCTCTCTCTTTTTTTAAGATTTATTTATTTATTATGTATACAGTTCTGCCTGCATGTACACCTGCAGGCACCAGATCTCATTACAGATGGTTATGAGCCACCATGTGGTTGCTGGGAATTGAACTCAGGACCTTTGGAAGAACAGCCAGTGCTCTTAACCTCTGAGCCATCTCTCCAGCCCCTGCTGATCTCTTGAGTGCTGGGATAAAACGTATGTTGCTGAATCCACATACCCAAGTTTTGTTGTTGTTTTTTTTTTAATTAAGAAAATTTATTTTTTGTCTTTTATTTATAGCTGCCTCCATCTCACGAGTGCTGGGGTCACAGGCATTACCACCACACCCAGTTTATATCACTGCTATTTTTAAGATGGAATCTTGTATGTTACTGAGACTGATCACAAATTCTTGGACCCAAACCATCTTCCTGCTTTTGTCTTCCTGGCAGTTGGAACCAGAGGCACACACCCCTGCACTTTGATAGCTTGTTTTTGAAAAAATGACCTATTTGGGAATAGTCATTTTTGGAGATGTAAGAGTCAGAATTGCAAACAAATCGTAGTTAGAATATGATTAGTGATTGAATCTTCCACTGACTGCAATGGTGTCTACAATGCAACTTGATTTCTAGGTGGGATTTAGACTACAGATAGTCTTTGGCACTAAGTTAGCAGTGAGACAGGAGGAAAGTGAGCACTGCAGACGACTGTTTTATGTCCCTCTCCAGTTAAAGGAGTCCAAACGGGCAGTGAATAGCCTTCGAGACTTCGTGGATGACGACGACGACGATGACCTGGAGCGAGTCAGCTGGACTGGAGAACCTGTGGGAAGTAAGCTGAAGAGACCCTGCGAGGGGTTCTTGTCAGTAATGAAGGGTTTCCCTCTCTGTCTCCTCGGTGCTGGTCAGCCCGGAAGTTAGCAGCAGGCAGAGCCTCATGGGGAAACACAGCAGTAATGCCTGTGTGACTTTCTGGATCTGCTGTCCTGCAGTGGATGCTTGGCTAGCTGTTTCAGACTCATGGGGTGCTTGTTAACATTGCAGGTTCCTAGGCCTTATGTGGTCATATTTGGGAGCTGTTAGCTTAAATAAATGAGCTGTTAAGTCATAACATGTTAACAGAACTACAGCCCTTAGCCAACACATTTTAAACATATAATACCACTTAATTTCTTCATACACTCTGTTTAGGTAGTATAGCATGATTTGAAAACAAAGAAAGGAATTGGCTGGGCATGCCTTGAATCTCAGCACTTGGGAGGTAGAGGTGGGTGGATCTCTTGAGTTTGAGGGCAGCTGGTCTACAAAGTAAGTTCCAGGACAGCCAGGGCCACCTGTCTTGGAAAAAAAAAAAAAGCAAACAAAAAAGAGTGAACTAGAAAAAGCCCCAACCTAACACACACCACACCTGCTAAATTAGTTACTTTAGTAATTGTTCAAGAAACAGGAGAGGCAGAATGTCTTTCCCAGTATCTGAAGGCTGTTTGGAGCTCCTTCCATTTGTTGGTTTGTTGTTGTGGTTTTTTTTTTTTTTTTTTTTCTTCAGTTTTTCAAGACAGGATTTCTCTGTAGCTTTGGAGTCTGTCCTGGAACTCCCTCTGTAGACCAGGCTGGCCTCGAACTCACAGAGATCCGCCTGCCTCTGCCTCCCTAGTGCTGGGATTAAAGGCGTGCACCACCACCGCCTGGCAGCTCCTTCCATTTGTTCATCCTTTTGTTGATTTCTCTAATGATTATCCTACTTGATTGTATCTTTCCAGGCTTCCTGCTGGCCAGGACAACAGGGTCTCTTGAATAAGCTTAGATTTGTTGACTTTTGGGTGGCAAGGACTGATGTTGAGGAGACTCACTCAGGTCTTACCATCCTGCAGGCATCTCATGGTCCATCAAAGAGACTGCCGGAAATAGTGGGTCAACCCCTGAGGGACGTGACCAGCTAAAGGGCCGAAACAGTTTCTACACACAGCTCCCCAAACCTCCATCTGCCTACTCCCTGAGCAGCTTCTTTAAAGGTAAGGAGTGGGTGAGGGGCAGGGACATCCTTCGCTCATCAGGAAAGCTTGGGCTGCTGGTTTCATTGGCTGGAATTCTCATCTGAGCAGGCAGCTTAGTGCTAGGACTGGGAGGAATGAGAAGTCCTCAGCATGTGTAGAACATGAATGAAATTGGCAGCGCTGTGGCAGGTACTAGAGAAATTGCCTAGATCAATATTCCTCCTGGCCTTTTGTTGCCATCCTCTAGGGAACCTTTGTGTGTCCCTGGTGGGAGTGTGTAATTGGGCTGCCACTGCGGAAGTTAGTGTGGCAGTTTTTTAAAAAGTTGACCAAAGGATTAGCATTTGAACCAGCATCACTTCTAGGTAATTAATAAAGAAATTGAATGCAGGCACTTGAGCAGATGTTTATATGCTAATGTGTGAGGATGCACTGTTCACAGTAGCCAAAAAGATCTACATAGTGCATATGTTCCTTCTGCACTAAAAGGGTAAGCAAAACATGGATTACAGATAAAACAGACTGTTACTTAAATGGGAATGAAAGATACATATAAAATAGGGATGAACTTATACAGGGTGCAATAAACCACAAAAGAGCAAATAATGTATTAACCTCACTCATGTTGATAATGTAGAAGTTAGCTTGATTTGGGAAATAACCAGGCTAGCTAAAAGATAAACAATTATATTTTTATTTATTATAAGAGGAAAATCTCATGAAACAGGAATGAGAAGTTCAAGCTCAGCTGTGCCACGAGGGAGCCACAGAGAGAACGCACCTGGGCCATGCGCCACAGTTTTCTCCAGGCCCCACCTCTTAAAGATAATTGGTTAATAAGGCTTCCCCATCAGATAGATAGGTAGGTAGGTAGGTAGGTAGGTAGGTAGGTAGATAGATAGATAGATAGATAGATAGATAGATAGATAGATAGATAGATAGATACGGAAGATAGAATGGCAAGTTTGTCAGGGCTGGGGTGGAGGGAGTGGAGAATTACTGTTTACAGGCAGAGAGTCTCAGGGATGGTGATAGTCATTGTAGGACAGCGTGAGTGTACTTCTTGCAACTAAATTCTGCACTTGAAGATGTTGAAAGTCACCAGGTGGTGGTGCGTACACCTTTAATCCCAGCATTTGGGAGGCAGAGGCAGGAGGATCTCTGAGCTTAAGGCCAGCCTGGTCTACAGAGTGAGTTCCTGGAGACATTCCAAAGCTACAGAGAAACCCTGTCTCGAAAAACCAAAAACAACAACAAAAAGCTATGAAAGTGGTAAATTTTGTGCTGGCTTAGACAGCACGTATATTAAAATTGGAATGATATAGAGAAGATTAGCATGGCCCCTGTGAAAAGATGACACACAAATTCATGAAATGTTCCGTATTTTTACATTTTATAAAACCAAAAAAGTGGTAGATTTTATGTTTTTTTACTATACTTAAAATTTTTCTCTCTCACCCTTGTTTTACTAGGAATCATTTCTGAAGTTGAATAAAAGATTTTATTGTATTTTATTTTGTTTTTTTATGTGTGTGAGTGTTTTTTCCTTTATATATGTCTGTGTACCATTTGCATGCCTCATGCCTACAGAGACCAGGAGAGGGTGTTGGTGCCCTTCAAACTGGAGTTAGTGGCTGCTGGGCATCAACCTGGTCCTCTGGAAGGGCAGCCAGTGCTCTTAACTCTGAGCCATCTCTTTATCCCTGAATAAAAGCTTTCTAAAGCCTGCTTCTTCATATTGTATGTCAGGCTCTATGTGCCCGATATCCTCACCAAGTGTGGGTGTGGTCTGACTTGAACTGTTGACATCTTCCTGCTGTGTTCTTTCCCTCAGGCAGAACTAGACCTGGGAGTTTCCAGTCCCTGTCTGATGGTAAGCTTCAGCCCCTTTTCTTGATTGCTATTTAGGGTACAGCCTGGAGAATCACAGGACAGGTGGTAATTGGATGAGTAGATTAACTTTCCTCTGAGCCTCCAGAAAGTGTCTGGTGCTACGTAAGGAGGTAGAAGTCACATAGGCTTCATTGCCAGGGATGACTGCTTGGGCTACAGGCAGGAAAGAATGGAGTTCTACCTTTGGCCATGGAGGTACCCCAGGAGACAAACGGGTGGGTTGTTTTGGTTTTTTTGAAGGAAGTTTCATTGGGTAGATAGCACAGTGGGTAGAGGAACTTACATCTAGACTGGTGTCTTAGTCACTGTTCTATTGCTGTGAAAAGATACCATGATGAAGGCAACTAGTATAAGAGGAAAACATTGCATTACAGCTGCTTACAGTTTCAGAGATTTAGTCCATTATAGTCATGGCAGGAAACATGGCAGCATGTGTTGCAAGGGGAGGGCCTCTTGTTCATCCCAGCTGCCTAGAACCGAAATAGCCATATAAAACCTGTATTAATTAAATCATGGCTTGGCCCGTTAGCTCTAACTTCTTATTGGCTAACTCTTACACTTTAACCCATTTCTATTAATCTGTATATCGCCACATGGCAGTGGCTTACTGGCAAAGATTCGGCAGTATGTCTTACTCCAGCAGTGGATCCATGGCGGCTCTCCCACTCTGCCTTTCTACCTCCCAGCCATTCAGTTCTGTCTTCTCGCCTACCTAAGTTCTGCCCTATCAACAGGCCAAGGCAATTTCTTTATTCATTAACCAAGAAAAGCAACACACAGACAAAAAAGACATCCCACACCAAGCATGCATGACGCTGGAGCAGTATCTGAGAACTACATCCTGATCTGTAGGTAGAGAGAGAGCCGGAGAGAGACTCTGGGCTTGTCATGGGCTTTTGAAACCTCAGAGCCTGCCCTCACTGACACACTTCCTCCAACAAGGCTACACCTCTTAATCCTTCTAATCCTTTTAAATAGTGCCACTCCCTGGCGACTAAGCACTCAAATACATGAGCCTATGGGGTCATTCTTATTTGAACCACCATGGCTGGTTGACCTGCACTTGCTCCTTGATCTCAGAGTTGTTCTTGACCTCCATACTTTTGGTATGCCATGCACATGCCTGCATATGTACTTACATACACACACTCATGCATACACATATAGCACGTGGGAAGGAAGCAGGAGAGAAAAGAATGATAAGAAACAGGCAGCATAGCTGGGCGGTGGTAGCGCACGCCTTTAATCCCAGCACTCAGGAGGAGAGGAAGGCGGATCTCGTGAGTAAGATGCCAACCTGGTCTACAGAGGGAGTTCCAGGACAGCCAGATTACACAGAGAAACCATGTCTTGAAAGAAGCCAAAAAAAAAAAAAAAAAAACCAAAAAACGAAAATGAAACGGGGTGTACAGTGCCTTCTAAACTGGCTTCTGCTTCCTTTCCAGCTCTCTCAGACACACCTGCCAAAAGTTATGCTCCAGAACTGGGGAGGCCTAAGGGGGAATACAGAGTGAGTTACAGAATTTCTCTTTGTTTTTCCCCTCTATACTTACTTAGTTGTAAAATTACATCTATTTATGGTGTGTGTATGTGTGTGTATGTGTTGGCCACATGCCAGGTACAGATGTGGCACTCAGGACACCTTGAGGGAGTTGGTTCTCTCCCTGGGTCATTAGGTTTGGCATCAAGTGCCTCTCTGCAAAATCATGTCACCAACTGGCCTTGATTTTGTTTTTCTGAAATCTGGTGTCTCCCTCTATAGCCCAGGCTAGAGCCTGGCATTCACCAGATAGTCCACACTGGTCCAGAACTTACAGGAATTCTCTTGTCTTAGTCTTTCAAGTATTGAGGTAAAGTTGTGAACAATAATGTTCACTTGAGTTATATCTTAATATCAGTGTGACACACAGTATAAAGTATCTTGCTTAATTTCCCCAACTCTGAGCAGCTGTTACAGTCATGTGTCACTGAATGGCAGGGATACAATCTGAGAAATGTGTTGCTTTGTGCAAACATAGGGTGCGTTCACACAGACCTAGATGCTATATAGCCTTTATTCTACACCTATTACTTTAGGATATGAACCCGGTTGTGTGTTACTGTATGCATGGGATATAATGGCAACTGTTTGTATATCCAAATGTAGAAAAGGTATAGTACAAATACTAGGAAAGGGGCTGGAGAGATGGCTCAGTGGGTAATGAGTGCTTGCTACAAAAGCATGACAACCTGTATTTGGATCCTTGGTGCCCACATAAAAAGCCGGGCATGATGTATGTTTCTATAATCTCAGTGCTGCAGGGGGCAGGGACAGGATGGGCTCTGCTGACTGTCAGCTTAGTTGAAAAACAGCAAGCTCCAGGTTCAGTGAGCGACCCTGTCTCAAGAGAATGTAGGAAGGTGATAGAGCAGGACATCTTCCTTTGGCCTCCACATATGTATGCATGGTCTCATGCACATACACATGACTGTATAACACCCCTCCCACCTCACATTAGACAATAGGAAACTTTCAGCTCCATCTTAATCTACTGGACTGTCATTGGCCTAAATGCCATTCTGCAACTCATGAATGTATTTCAACCTCCACTACAGGTGAAAAAAACCTGTCTTGCAACAGTAGTCCTTAGTTGGGTTCTCATAGCTAGGAAAGGATTAAACTTGGACTCAAAATCTGTATTTTTCTGACACAGGCCTAGCATGCTTCCTTGCCCTTTCTGCTACCATTTGGGAGTTTGATGTGAAACTAAGTGATTGTCATTGTAGTCTGGGATGGTGGAGGTCAGATTCCCATGAAGCATGCTAAACAAGCAATTGATCCAAAGGGAAGAAACTATATTCTGAGGTCAAAAGGGGGCTATGTGTCAAATGTCTCTTCTTCTCTTGGCTAATGGTACTGACTGTTAGGGTGTCAGATGGGACAGGTTGCATATGAAACCCTGAACCAGTAGGCAGACGGTCCTGTGCTTTGTTATGAGTGTGTCCTTCTTTGGTCCTCCTGTTACTGCCTGTGTCACCCTTGTTCTAGTTCCCACAGAAACTCAAACCATGTCCAAACTCAAAACGGGGCCATTCCAGTTTTATTTTTTTAATCTATTTATTTATTATATATACAGTATTCTTGGTATTCTGTCTGTATGTTTGCCTGCAGGCCAGAAGAGGGCACCAGATCTCATTACAGATGGATGTGGTTGCTGGCAACTGAACTCAGGACCTTTGGAAGGGCCAGTGAGCCATCTCTCCAGCCCTCCAGTTTTATTTTTATTTTTTATTAATTCTTTCCCATAGAGTATTTCTCCCATAGGTCAAAGATTGAATTTGAGGCATAAATCTGGTACACTAGTAATTCTGAGCCCTTAATGTATGATTCATGTGTTGCTAATATTCCAGGACTACAGCAATGACTGGAGCCCCAGTGATACAGTGCGACGCCTCCGCCGGGGCAAGGTAAGGCTACTGACGAGAAAATTCGTATAGGATTCTTTGGGAAGGTGAGTAGCATATTCCACAGGAAGGATTTCTTGACTTCCTCCCCCATTCCTATTTCTAAATTGGAGTGGTTTTCAGGAGCAAAGCAAATCTACTAAAGTTAGGAGCGAGCTGCAAAATCTTTGACTCTCTGGGGTTTGGAGTGGCTTTGCCAGCATAGGGGAAAACAGTGGTGGATGAGCGTAGCCCTTGGGAGGCTGGGGCAGGAAAATGGCAAGTGTAAAGCTACCCTGGGATGCACAGCAAGTTTGAGGCCAGCCTGGATGCAGAGTGGAGGTCCTCTCTCAAACCTGCTCTTACCCCACAAGAAAGAGAGTGATACATTGTGAGTTAAATTTTTTTTTTTCGAGACAGGGTTTCTCTATAGCTTTGGAGCCTGTCCTGGAACTAGCTCTTGTAGACCAGGCTGGCCTCGAACTCACAGAGATCCGCCTGCCTCTGCCTCCCGAGTGCTGAGATTAAAGGTGTGCGCCACCACCGCCCAGCATGAATTAATTTTTGTATGTGGTGTGGGATTAGTGTTGAGGTTAATTTTTTTCTTTTTTAATGTAGATTCTAATCTTTCTTAGCACTGTTGGAAAGACTTTTTCTCACTGAAATTTGGGAAGTTTTTTTTTTTTAATTTTGTTTTTTTAAATCAATTGATTATTTAGTGACAGTCTTTCTTGTGTGAAATTCTAGGAGCACAGATGAGTGTTTTGGTGGGCTAGGAACAGGAGGTCATTAATGTCAGCATGGACAGAGGGAGTGTTTAAGGGTGATAGAAGTGTTCTATGTCTCTGTTGTAGTGGCTAGTAGGATGTAGGCACTTTCAAAGCTGAGCTATACACTTGCATAGGGTGAGTTTTATTGTATGAAAATTACACATGAAGAAAAAGTGATTCTCTGTTGGCTTGGTCAAGACTTGAAGGCATCAGCATCCTCCAGGGCTCACATGGAACTAGGGTATGGTGGGACCTGCAGGTTCACAGAGCACAGAGAGCAGCGTGTGAATACAGAGGTTCTCTCTGGAGGTTTCCTTTCATTGTTGCCCTTTCCTCACTCTCCAGTGACTCCCTTATGCACTCTCCGTGTTCTTACTCTGCAGGTCTGCTCACTAGAACGGTTCCGCTCCTTACAGGACAAGCTGCAGCTCCTAGAGGAGGCAGTAAGCATGCACGATGGAAACGTCATCACTGCGGTAAGTGTGAGCTGTGCTCTCAGTTGTTCAGTAGCTCCTGAAAATAAAATCAAGACTGGCTTCACAGTGGGTTGCTTGTCAAGGGCCTGGCTTCCTTTCTGAGGCAGTTTGCTCCTGGCTCAGCCAGTGGGACATGCATTCTATGTGGTACCAGAAATCAGAAGGCTGCCTCTATCTTATGCAAAGTATCCTAGCAGCAGAACTGTGTGAGAGTAGTTTCTCAGCAGACAAGAGGTGGAGTATCTCTCAGCCAGTGTGACACCTAGAACATGGCTCAGTTCCGGGTGTCCATCCTTTCCTCCTGCCCCACAGAGAGGGTGCACTGCTTGTGGTGATTCGTCTCTGTCCCACCAATCAGCTCTGTCCTGCCAGCCGGCTCCCAAATAACCACACAGAGACTTACTAATTATAAATGAGCAGCCAATAGCTTAAGCTTGTTACTAACTAACTCTTACCTCTTAAACTAACCCACATCTCTTTATCTATGCTCTACCACATAGCGGTACCTTTTTTCAGCACATCATGTTTATAGCCTGCTTCTTCTGTGTCTAGCTGGCAACCCCCGTGACTCCTCCTTCCCAGCATCCTCTCAGATTGCCTCTCCCTCCTTAACCTCTTCCTGCCTAGCTATTGGCCAGTCAGCTCTTTATTAACAACGATAGCAACACATCTTCACAGTGTATGAAAGGATTATTCCACATTAGTGATTCCTAATAGGTCGCTGGCCTTGTTCCTAGCCATGGGGTAGTCAGGGCAGCCTTTGGATGTGATACACAGGATGTGTAGTCTCTGTTTCTTTCCTTCTAGGTTCTGATCTTCCTGAAGAGGACCCTGAGCAAAGGTGAGCATGGTTTGAGGGAAGTCTTCACTCAGCAACACCTGCGGCTTTTATGGTCAGAATTCACTGGGATCAAGTCTAGTTCAGAGGCAGCTGGGGTGGCCTGTGACTTAAGAGCACACATCACACCTCTGAGGATAGCCTTCTGGGTGGGGGTTGTATCTGTTGAGAACACACGGAAAGTGTGTTTGAGGAAGTGAGAAGTACCTGCTGTTGGTATGATTGAGAACTCAGAGGCTGACTGAGTGGCTATGTGTTGCTCTAGACCAGCAGTTCTCAACCTGTGGGTCATATCAAATATGTATATTACAATTCATTACAGTAGCAAAATTACAGTTATGAAGTAGCAATGAAAATAATTTTGTGGTGGGGGGGTCACCACAACATGAGGAACTTAAAGGGTCTCAGCATTAGGAAAGGTACAAGCCACGGCTGTAGAGCAAAGAGGCTGTTGATGGTAGTGGGTTGAGATCAGAAAGAGACCATTAGCTTTTTCTGGGCTTTCATGAGATGCTTCAGATGTGCGAGTGGAGAAGCCAGTCTCAGACTTGAGTGTTAGGTAGCTTTACTTCTTTCTCCACCTAACTTCTTCCTACGTGCAGAGATCCTCTTCCGAGAACTGGAGGTACGCCAGGTGGCCCTGAGACATCTCATTCATTTTCTTAAAGAAATAGGGGACCAAAAGCTGCTTTTAGATCTCTTCAGGTAAGATCTGGGCTTCTGGTCTATGAAGTTTATTAGGTGCATTTTCAGAGAACTCAGTGGGGGGGGGGCAGGGTGCAAAGAAATTGAAGACACTGTCCTTTTCCAGAAACGCATAGAAAACAAGCTCTTGAAATGTGCCGGGGTAGTTACACCAGGGCAGCTACAGGACACAGCCTGGTAGCAGGGCAGGGGTGTTAGGAGTCAGCCCCAAAGTCAGCCATACTTGGACTGTGTGTGTGCTATTACACATTATCCTGTTATCTTGTGCAAGTCAGTAGATTTCATGAGAGTGGGTTTTTCCCCTTGTAAAATGGAGGTGGTGGTGTTTGCCACACAGGGTAACAAAGACTGGAGTGAGTAGGCTAGAACAATCTGTTGTATTAATCAGTGTTTGCCAAGCATTTTCTTTCTTTTCTCTTCTTTTTTTCTTTTTTCTTTTCCTTCCTTCCTTCTTTCTTTTCTTTTCTTTTCTTTTCTTTTCTTTTCTTTTCTTTTCTTTTCTTTCTACTGGGTTTCTCTGTGTAACAGCCCTGACTGTCTTGGAACACACTTTGTAGACCAGGCTGGCCTCGAATTCACTGAGATCTGCTTGCATCTGGGCATGTACCACCATCGCCACCGTTGGACGGTGCCAAGCATTTTCTTATACATCACTGGACTAAAGGTTCCCTCTTGTTCAAGTGTAACCAGTGATAAGCAGAGTAGAAAAGGAGGAGTCAGGAGTCCCCAGGGGACTCTCATGGAAGCGCTAGGATTTGGGTTGCACTAGGATGCTAGGTGAGAGGTGGACTATCTGCTTGGTGGCTTCTACCATCTTTTCCTTCTCTCATTCCACTCAGTGGGGGTGATTTCCTGCTGTCGGATTAAACTGTGTGCATGTTTTATCCTTTCCTCAATGTCAGTAAAGGTGTTAGAACCTCCCAGGGTTTGTGGCCCAGAGTAACTCATTTACCCTGTGGTCAGACTGCTGTGGGAGAGCAGATTACCTGGTTAGGTCAGAAGGAATCTGCCAAAGTAGACGTGCCCACAGAGGCAGGTTGGTGCTCTCTCTGGCTTTCCTTTCCAGTCAGGGAAGTCTTGTCAAGCATCACTTCTGTGCCAAGGCAGTGTTGTTAATTCTTCAGAATAAGGAGGAAGCAAAGACCAGCTACATTATTCTCTACATGAATGAAATGAATGTGTAGAATGTCTGTTGCCAAGATTGTCTTCACAGAAAACAGTTTTTTAAGTAAAGAAACAAACACACAGTGGCCAAAGGGTTAGGGCCGTCTGTTTGAGCTGCTAGTGCCCTACCCTGCCTGTTCCATTAGTTATAACACAGGGAGCATAGGTCTGTAAGTCACCCTCTGTTTTGAAAGGGTGGGAGTGGAAGAAATGTAAGAGTAGGGGGTTAAGAGCACTTGACCGCTCTTCCAGGGGTTCTGAATTCAGTTCCCAGCAACTACCTTGTAGCTCACAACCATCTGTAATGGGATCAGATTCCTTCTTCTGATGTGCATGAAGACAGAGCTCTCACATACATAAAATACATGAATAAATAAATCTTTAAAAAAAAGGAATATAAGAGTAGGGCTTCCATCATTATGTAGAGATGATGAGTGGAACTGTTTCTTCTAGAGCTTGTTGGAAATGCCGCACCTCAGTAGATTAAACTGTCCCGCTTCCTTTCGCTTTCCCCAGGTTCCTAGACAGAACAGAAGAGCTGGCGGTAAGTGTGGTATCTGTTTCTGTTGGGAGTCTGTTTACCAGGCATCTAAGCCAAAACCCAGCCTAGCCGCCAAGCTCTCCTGCCAATTGAATTGTTTCCTTTTCTTTGTTGATTCGATCTAGAAGACAGGTATCCAGGAAATGACACTGCCCACCCTATTCCCCAATCACACACATAATCATCTATAGTCTGGAAGAACTCTCTGAGAGTAAAGAATTTGGGTTTCTAGAGCATAGAAATCTACTTACAAGCTTGGGAGATGGCTTGGCAGATAAAATGCTCACTATGCAAGCATGAGAACCCTTAGTCTAGGTCCCCAGGATCTGTGGAAAAGTTGGGTGCAGTAGCAATGCGTCTGTAAGTCCAGTGCCGAGGCAGTGGAGACAAGAGGACCCCAGAGGCTTGCTGACCTGGAAGTCTGGCCTCCGGTGCAGTGAGAGTCCCTGGCTCAGAAATTAAGAGTGTGTATTGCTCCTGCAGAGGCCTGGAATTCTGTTCCCAGCACCTATGTCAGGCAACTCCAGCTTCAGGGGCTCCTCTAGCACCTGCACTCAAGCATGTGTGGCCACACTTAGAATAAGTCTATGAAGAGGTAATGTGGAGAGCAATAGAGAAAGAGCAAGATATTGGCCTCTGGCTCCTCCACATACACAAACACACACGCACACATTCACTTAGTACTCTTCCTCTCTCATTCTCTTTTCTTCCCTCTGTGTGTGTGTGTGTGTGTGTGTGTATGCTCCTCTCTTTGTGTTCATACATGTGCTTAGAGAAGTGCTATACCTCTGAGTACTATCTCTGCTCTTTCTCTTCCAAGGAAACATGATAGCTTAAAATTCTCCTTTTTTTTTTTTTTTTTTTTTTTTTTTTTTGTAGCTGACCCATTATCGAGAGCATTTAAACATCCAGGACCCTGAAAAACGAAAAGAGTTTCTTAAGACATGCATTGGGTAAGTATGGGGAAAGCAGTTTTATGTAGATGTAATCAGGAGAAGAAAAGAGGCTGAGCTGGGCGGTGGTGGCGCACACCTTTAATCCCAGCACTCTGGAGGCAGAGGCAGGCAGATCTCTGTGAGTTCGAGACCAGCCTGGTCTACAGAGCTAGTTCCAGGACAGGCTCCAAAGCCACAGAGAAACCCTGTCTCAAAGAACAAAAAAAAAAAAAAACAAAAAACAACAACATAAAAAGACAATGGAGTAGAGTGGGTGGTTCAGATTTAATCTTAATGTAATAAAATTAAAAGGTAACAATTTTTTATGTACTTTGTGCATTTTTTTGGTGTTATGGGTCTTGAAGCCTGAGAGTGTCAGAACTGCTGCTCTAGTGCAAGCTTTCATCTCACATGTAAATCTTCATTAAGAACAAACAAAGCCCCAGATGTTACTGTTCTTCTAATGGAATGCTAAGTGCTCTTGGAAGCAACTAATTTTATTGTTGCCCTGCCTTTGCTATAGGAAAAGCTTCCTCAGGTTAAGCTGAAATGAGCTTTTTGATGATGTGGGATTCCTCTCTGTATGCTGTGATTACCATTAATGAATGAAGAAACTGCCTTGGCCTGTTGATAGGGCAGAACTTAGGTAGGCGGAGAAAACTAAACTGAATGCTGGGAGAAAGGAGGCAGAGTCAGGAAGAAGCCATGTAGTACCACCGAAGATAAACGCTGGGAACTTTACCCAGTAAGCCACAGCCATGTGGCCATACACAGATTACTAGAAATGGGTTAAATTAAGATATAAGTGTTAGCCAATAAGAAGCTAGAGCTAACGGGCCAAGCAGTGTTTTAAATAATATAGTTTCTGTGTTATTATTTCGGGGCTGAGCAGTCAGGAATAAACAAGTGGCTCTCCATACTACAAATTGGCGCCCAATTTGGGGCTCAAACCCATAATCCTGAGATTGAGAGTCTCATGCTCTACCAACTGAGCTAGCCGGGCACCAACAAGTGGCCTCCCTACAACATTTCAGTTTCTTTCTGCACAGCTCATAGTCTCCTGGTGGCCCCTGCTCAAGGTCCAGTGTTCACAGTTTTTTCAGCCATTCCTCATGTCAGGATTTCCTGGGTCACATTTAGAATTGCTTGTCAGCTGAGTGATGGTGGTATCCAGCTTTAATCCTAGCATTGGGAGGCAGAGGCAGGTATGTCTGAGTTCAAGGCCAGCCTGATCTACATTGAGAGTTCCAGGACAGCCAGGGCTATACAAAGAAACCCTCTATCAAAAAAAAAAAAAAAAAAAAAGACAAATCTGCTTGTCTATAAAATCCCTAATTTTAATGTTACCAGACAGATAGCTGTGACTTACCTGGGACAGTAATTGATTTCAGAATTTTTTTGTGGTGAATAGAGGAACAGGCAACACTGTGTCTAAAGCAGTGGTTTTCCACCTGTGGGTCATGACCCCTGTAGGAGTCACATATCAGATATTTATATTACAATTTATAGTAGTAGTAAAATTACAGTTATGAATTACAGTAGCAACAGGAATATAAATAATTTTATGGTTGGGAGTCACCACAACATGAAGAACTGTATTAAGGGTTCACAGCCTAGAAAGAAGGCTGAGAACCACTGACCTAAAGAGTGGATTTCTGAGCTGAGGGTTAAAAGGTGCCTTCCACTGTCATCTGCCCCAGACTGGCTTTGAACTTGCTATATAATCAAGAATGACCTTGAACTCCTGAACCTCCTAGCTCTACAAGTGCTGGATTTACAAACACGTGCCATGCTGCCACATCTGTTAAAGACACAGATTTCTATAGATTGGTACAATCTTTGGATATTTGCCAACCTACCACCATACTGTATAATTTAATTTGCTTTTTATTACTCTGCTCTAAAAATAGTTAACAGATTAAGTAGAGTTCAGCAAAGCAAGGCACAGAGCTTTGTGGGCATTTGATGATGGGCTCACTTACCAGCTTTGTGACTCACTCACCAAATATCCAACTCCCCAAATAAGCTGATCCTTACTCCTACCAAGCAAAGTCACTTACAGCTGTGCATTTTGCGAACTTTCAGGAGATCCCTTTTGAATTTTCAAAATCACAATCTCTCTCTCTTTTGAAATAGAGTATTATGTAGCCCAGGCTGGCCTTGAATTCCCTCATATCTCCACCTTGGGAAAGCTGGGATAATAGGCATTTACCACCTCACTGGTCTATGCAGTGCTGGGGATTGAACCTGGGACTTCATGCACACTGGGCAAACCCTGCACCATCCACGCTACATCCCCAGCTCCAGTTGGCAAAGCTCACATGCAACATCCGACTAGGTTTGATCTGTCTCAGGACACCGTAAAGGGCATTGAGGGCAGACGTGTTAAAACTATGATGTTACACAAATTCTCATTGGTCTTAATAGTAAAAACCCTGAGTCAGATATTAGGGAGTGAAAGCTGAAAGGTCAGAGAAGCAGAGCAGCCAGTCGCTAGTTCTTACCTCTGTGAAATTCTCAGATCAAATGGGATATCATGTCTCTATGAGCCCTCAGACTGAATGACTTCTCTATGAAACCTCATAGAGAATCCTGAGCTCCTGTCTCCTCCTGCCTTATATTCTTCTCTCTACCCAGCCATATCACTTCCCGTCTCCACCTCCTTAGTACTGGGATTAAAGGTATGCGCCACCACTGCTTGGCTCTGTTACTCTTTTACACTGATTCAGTCTCACATAGCCCAGGGTGGCCTTGAACTCATAGAGACCCATCTGCCTCTGCCTCCCGAGTCCTGGGATTAAAGGTGTGTGCCACCACTGCCTGGTCTCTATGGCTAACTAGTGTGGCTAGCTCCACACTCTGATCTTTGGACAAGCTTTATTTGTTACAGCACAAACAAAGTATCACCACACTGTGAGCCTCGGAAGGGTTTAGCAGCCATTTGGTATTGTTGGGTTTGGTTTGCTTTTCACATAAAAAACGGCACTAACTTGTGGCTCTTTACCAGTTTGCCATTTTCAGCAGAAGATTCTGCACACATACAAGACCATTACACGCTCCTGGAACGCCAGATCATCATTGAGGTTAGACTCCTCTCTGCTTTCTGCATTCAACATCTAGGCCACTCCTTTGCTCTGTACATGCCATTTTCCCGAACAGCCTTTTAATTCCGCTCTGAGTTTTCCTTGAATGTTCTTAGGCATGCTGCTAGTCTGGAAGTATTTCATATTATTCCAGATTGCTTGTATCATCTCCACTGCCAAAATTTCTTCCCTTCCTCCCTCCCTTCTTTTCTTCCTTTTCTTTTTTTTCCTTTCTTTTTGTTTTTGAGACAGGACCTCATAGAGTCCAGGCTGGCCTAGAGCTCACTATGTAATAAGGTCATGAACTCTTGATCTTCCTGATTCCCCCTCCCAAGTGATGGGATCACAGGCATGCAATACCAAGCTCAGCTGCTGAAATCTCTTAGTTAAACTTAAAATCTATGATCCATTTATGGAGTTTAGTCCTTCCTGGGATGTCCTAAGCAATTTCTGTTTGCTCTTTTGCTTCATTCCTAGGGTGGGAAACAGAACTGTTGTAGTAGGATAGGTCTTTTCCCTGCCTTTCGCCATGGACATTGTCCCTTTTTTCACTTGGCTCATTCCATCACAGGCAAACGACCGCCATCTAGAGTCTGCGGGACAGACTGAGATCTTCAGAAAGCACCCCCGCAAAGCTTCCATTCTCAACATGCCGCTGGTGACGACGCTTTTCTATGCCTGCTTCTATCACTACACGGAGTCCGAGGTACAGGCGGAGTAAGCACAGAGCATTGTTCAAACCCAGTGTTGTGAGGTATTGTCAGCGGGCTTGTGTGGTTTTAGAAATCACCCAAAACTTCACAGGCCCTCACGAGAGTGAGTGAGCCAAAAGGGACAAGGTTTAGGAGGGTTTGTGTGGCCATGTATGGCTGACACACTAGCAGGGTACTGGGTGTCTCTAGTCTGGCTCCCTTAGAGAGAGAACAGTATCATGGCGATGGATTGTTCTCTATTTACAATGAATTTTTTTTAATATTATGTGGATGGGTGGTTTATTTTCCTGCACACATGTCTGGGTACCAGTGCATGCCTGATGCCTATGGAGGCCAAACAGGATATCTGATCCCCTGGGACTGGAATTACAGATGGTGGTGAGCTGCCCCATGGATGCTGGGAGTTGAAGTCCTCTGCAGGAGCAGCCGGTGCTCTTGACCACCAAGTCACCTCTCCAGCTCTTATTTAAAAGTTTAGATCTGAGCCAGGCAGTGGTGGCACGCCTTTAATCCCAGCACTCAGGAGGCAGAGGCAGAGGCAGGTGGATCTCTGTGAGTTAGAGGTCAGCCTGGTCTACAAGAGCTATTTCCAGGAAGAGCTCCAAAACTACAGAGAAACCCTGTCTTGGTTTGTACTTGACTTATCCTTCACACGTATGCTTCTGTCCTACTTGGATTAGCAGAAAATGCACTGTAAGCACCGTGCTCAGCAGTCTTCTTCCGATGAAGTGGGTTGTGTGCTTTTCCAGGAGACCTGATGAAGGTTTTCTCATAAACTGATTTCTGGTTTTAAATTATTTACAGTAAGACACAGAAAGTGTGTGTAATAGAAAAGAAAATGGGGCATTGGGTAATGTCATCAAAGTTTCTTCTCCCCTTTCATCCTAGGGAACCTTCAGCAGTCCCATCAACCTGAAGAAGACATTCAAGGTAGCATTTCATTAGTTCTTTTGTAGAGTAGTGTCAGAGTTTTGCATGGAGTGTACGTTACTTGACAATCCTGTACACATCCAGGGTTAATGGTAGAAAGCTAGGAATTTGTGGGAAGTGAGAGAATCTTAATGTTACTGTGTGCAGCAGTGTGGGGCTTGGAAGATTGGGGATTTTAGATGATCTGAGAAATTCATTGATTTTTATTTTTGTCATTTTACATACCAACCCCAGTTCCTCCTTCTTCCCCTTCTCCTGTCTCTCCTCACCTCCCCCATTCCATTCCCTATCCACTCCTCAGAGGGGATAAGGGATTCAACAAAGTCTGGCATACCAAGTTGAGCAGGACCAGTCCCTTCCCCCTGTATCAAGACTGAGCAAGGTATCCCACCATAGGGAATGGGCTCCAGAAAGCTAGTCCATGCACCCGAGATGAGTAGAAATCCATTGGTTTTAAGGGACAGGATCAGTACCAGCAAATATAGGCACGTTTCTAAAATTCTGAAGCACTCAGTGGATGCATTTCTGTTTCCCCGCACCTCTCCTGGCCGCTGCCCTTAAGATCCCAGATAAGCAGTATGTGCTGACAGCCTTGGCGGCTCGTGCCAAGCTTCGAGCCTGGAATGATGTCGATGCCCTCTTCACCACAAAGGTGGGTGTCCTGATAGTTGTGCTTCTGAGGCTGCTGGAGCGGGAAGGCCTTCATAGGCCTCTCAAGTTCTAGGTGCCGATGAATTTTCTTCCAGCCTTCGGTGTTCCAAAATTTTAGATGTAAAGAAAATGTGAAAAAAGAGTCTAGTCATCTAGTCTTTACCTACTAATTTATTAGCATTTTGAATTTTTTTGTTTTGTTTTGTTTTTTGTTTGTTTTTTTTTCCATGATATTTATTGAGCTTTACATTTTTCTCTGCTCCCCTCCCTGCCTCTCCTCTCCCCCCTTCATCCCTCCCCCAAGGTCCCCATGTTCCCAATTTACTCAGGAGATCATATATTTTTATACTTTCTACTTCCCATGTAGATTAGATCTATGTAAGCCTCTCTGAGTGTCTGTATTATTGTCTAAGATCTCTGGGATTGTGGTTTGTAGGCTGGTTTTCTTTGCTTTATGTTTAAAAACCACCTATGAGTGAGTACATGTGATAATTGTCTTTCTGTGTCTGGGTTACTTCACTCAAAATAATGCTTTCTAGTTGCATCCATTTTCCTGCAAAATTCAAGCTGTCATTATTTTTTTCTGCTGTGTAGTACTCCATTGTGTAAATGTACCACTTTTTTTTTTTTTTTTTATCCATTCTTCAATCGAGGGGCATTTAGGTTGTTTCCAGGTTCTGGCTATGACAAACAAAGCTGCTATGAACATAGTTGAGCACATGTCCTTGTGGCACGATTGAGCATCCTTTGGATATATACCTAAAAGTGGTATTATTGGGTCTTGAGAAAGGTTGTTTCCTAATTTTCTGAGAAATCGACACACTGACATTCATAGGGGTTGTACCAGCTTGCATTCCTACCAGCAATGCAGAAGTGTTCCCTTTTCCCCAAACCTTTCCAGCATAAGTTGTCATAAGTGTTTTTGATCTTGGCTATTTTTACAGGTGTAAGATGGGATCTCAGAGTTGTTTTGATTTGCATTTCTCTGATGACTAAGGATGTTGAACATTTCCTTAAGTGTCTTTCAGCCATTTTAGATTCCTCTGTTGAGAGTTCTCTGTTTAGGTCTGTGCTCCATTTTTTTTATTGGATTACGTGATTTTTTGGTGTCCAATTTCTTGAGTTCTTCGTATATTTTGGAGATCAGACCCCTGTCTGATGTGGGGTTAGTGAAGATTTTTTCTCATTCTGTAGGCTGCCGTTTTATTTTGTTGACCGTGTCCTTTGCTTTACAGAAGCTTTTCCGTTTCAGGAGGTCCCATTTATTAATTGTTTCTCTCAGTGTCTGTGCTGTTGGGGTTCTATTTAGGAAGTGGTTTCCTGTGCCAATGCGTTCAAGTGTACTTCCCACTTTCTCTTCTATAAGGTTCAGCTTTATGTTTAGGTCTTTGATCCATTTGGACTTGAGTTTTGTGTATGGTGATAGATATGGGTCTATTTTCATTTTCCTACATGTTGATATCCAGTTATGCCAGCACCACTTGTTGAATATGCTTTCTTTTTTCCATTTGATATTTTTTGCTTTATTTATTTATTTATTTATTTATTTGGTATACAGTTCAGGCCAGAAGAGGGCACCAGATCTCATTACAGATGACTGTGAGCCACCATGTGGTTGCTGGGAATTGAACTCAGGATCTTTGGAAGAGCAGACAAAGCTCTTAACCACTGAGCCATCTCTCCAGCCCTATTTTTTGCTTCTTTATCAAATATCAGGTGTTCAAAGATGTGTGGATTGATATCCGGGTCTTCTATTCAGTTCCATTTTTTGGTTTTTTGAGACAGGGTTTCTCTGTGTAACCTGGCTGTCCTGGAACTCGCTTTGTAGAGACCAATCAGGCTGGCCTTGAACTCACAGAGATCCACCTTTCTCTGCCTCCTGAGTGTTGGGATTAAAGGCATGCGCCACCACAGCACAGCTTTTGCTTTTTTTGTATACATTTTTTCCAGAGCCATTTGAAAGTAAACTGTATATATAATACTTTATTATTCAAGCATTTATCTAAGTATTACATCTCCAGAAATTTAATATTAATACAATTATATTATCATAAATATCTGCTATATATGCATCACTTTTAAATTAGAGGTTGTTACTGTTTTTAGTTGTGTGGTTTTTTTTTTTTATGATTTGTGTGGATGAATGTACCATGTGAATGGAGGCTTCTACAAGAGCATCAAATACTCATAATCTCTGAGCTGACTCTCCAGGCCTGGTTTAGTTTTCTGTGTTATTAGGATCCAATGATTGTGTTCAATCCTTGGATGTTGCTGTAGTTTCTGTTTAAATATCGTGTACTGTAAAGTGTATAGTATGATATTTTGATTTCTGTAATGGAATGATTGCTGTAGTCCAAACTAATAACATCTATTCTACATCACCAGCTTCCTGCTATACTTAGAACTGAAGATGTATTTATCCTATATTATCATACTCCTATTTTTCTTTCCCCTGAAAAACCATTGTTTTCTGTTTCTGTGTATTTGAAATTTGTTTTTTTGTTTTGTTTTTTAAATCTCATATAAATTAGATCATGTAGCTTTTTCTGTGTCTGGTTTATTTCTTTTAGCATAACCTCTAGATTAGTCTTTGCTATCATACAATGCAAGATCTTCTTACGAATGAATGCCATTCCATTGTTGTATATATGTGTATACATATATATATATATACACATATACACCACAGTTTCATTTTCTGCTTTTCTGATGATAGACGCCTTTTTCCTATTTTAGGTCATTGTGGATAATGCTGCAATTCATATAGGAATGGTGACATTAATTTTTTTTCCAAATATTTATTTATTATGTATACAATATTTTGTCTGTGTGTATGCCTGCAGGCCAGAAGAGGGCACCAGACCTCATTACAGATGGTTGTGAGCCACCATGTGGTTGCCGGGAATTGAACTCAGGACCTTTGGAAGAGCAGGCAATGCTCTTAACCGCTGAGTCATCTCTCCAGCCCCTAATTTTTTTTTTTTTTTTTTTTTGGAGCCTGTCCTGGAACTAGCTCTTGTAGAACAGACTGGCTTCAAACTCACAGAGATCCTCCTGCCTCCCGAGTGCTGGGATTAAAGACGTGCACCACCACCGCCCGGTAGCAATTTGTTTCTGTGTCTTTTTCTTTTTTTTAGGAATTTTTTTTTTAATGTGTAGCCCAGGCTGGCCTCGAACTCATGATCCTCCTGCCTCTGCCTCCTTCATCAAATCTTACCGGCATGCACCACCACAACTGCCAACATCAATTTTTAAATTATGTCTCGTGTGTGTGTGTGTGTGTATGTGTGTGTGTGTGTCTGGTTTCTCAGGATTGGTTTGATTATCTGAGATCTTTTGTGGCTCCTTACAAATTGGCTTAAATTTTAAATATAAATATTTTCTCATTCTAACCTTGAGAATTTTCTGGTTTTTCTTCTTATTTATCATTTAGTTATGTTAACTACTGATGCAACCAACACTGTCTACAGAAGTATATGATGAGTTAGGAGGGCTGGGGCTGTGCTCAGTGGTAGTGGAGTGTGTAGGTAGCGTACACGAAGCCTGGAGTCATTTTCCAGCACAAATAAGAAGACGTTCTTTGTCTACCTGCTCCAGCCTCACTGGGAAAAGTGCTGATGCCATTGCTTCCCAGACCTCACTGCGCTTTATAAATGAGCGAGTTCATGTGTGTGTAAAGATGGCGAAGTCAAACTCCTGGTGTGTAGGGTATTCATCTCTTACTTCATTTAGGAGCATTCTACCCTCTAATCCTTGACTTTTCTGAAAAATCCATCTCTCACTGTTTTTCCACCCCTCATCCTGTCTGTCTGCCGTGCTTTTCTGATCTGATTATGAAATGCAAGCGAGATGAGGCCAGTGTGTTGGTGATGTCTGGTCCACCTACTACTTTCCTTTCTTTCAGAACTGGTTGGGTTACACCAAGAAGAGAGCACCCATTGGCTTCCATCGCGTCGTGGAAATTTTGCACAAGAACAGTGCCCCTGTGCAGGTAATGGCTCTGAGAAAGAGCCAGTTCATGGAGACCTGAGCTGTTCTCAGTTTCTTAATGGTAGCATGATGGCTGTGCTGGACCTTGAGGTAGAAAAGCGCAGGGAGGAACATTCCTGTACAAGTACTCCCAGACCTTCCTTGTGGAGCCATATGGAGAATTACGTACTGTTCCTATGATTCAGGATTGCTTGTAGGCACGGATGTCAAGGGACAGTAGGCACGCCCTGGACCAGCTCTAGAGCACAGATGTCAAGGGACAGTAGGCATGCCCTAGACCAGCTCTAGAGCACGGATGTCAAGGGACAGTAGGCACGCCCTGGACCAGCTCTAGAGCACGGATGTCAAGGGACAGTAGGCACGCCCTGGACCAGCTCTAGAGCACTGCCTTGTGGTCTGTGTATCTGGCTGCAGGGTGAGAAGGGCTGTTCTTTCCCTTTTCCTGAGGCAGCAAGGACATGCTGCATCACCTCATTTCCCACTGCAAAATCATGGTTCATAACGGCACTGGCATACATTGGGTATTGAATTCTACCTCCTCCTTTAGAAATTATGTTTTCCTACCTAGGGAGCCCTGTGTTTTCATCATTAATCAGAGTCCTTTCTCCTACAGATATTGCAGGACTATGTCAATCTGGTGGAAGATGTGGACACAAAGTTGAACTTAGCCACCAAGCTCAAGTGCCATGATGTTGTCATTGATGTGAGTCCCCAAGAATGAAACCCTGAGTTAGGTCCTGGGTGGAGAGTCGGGGACACAGCATTTACCCCAGATCCCGAAATATTTCAGCAGTTTTGACTGAATGGACCAGATAGTCCGGCAAGAATGAGTTTGGATACCAACACTCTCGTTTTCACAGTCTTCCAACTGATTTCTGTCAGCTTTTAGGTTGATTGAATTTGGAGTCATTAGAACTGAATCGAGCTGTACAGGCTCTTCTGTAGGGTACTTCTCTCCAGGATGGGGTTCTGTGGATGCTGTACATGCTAACTGTAGTTTGTTGTCCCTTCCCTGAGCACAGGGGCATAAAGAGTGAGTCCCTCAGAGAAGGCTGAATAGGGATTTTATTGTGTTTTGGTGTACAGACCTGCCGAGACCTGAAGGACCGTCAGCAGTTGCTTGCATACAGGAGCAAAGTTGATAAAGGATCTGTTGAGGAGGAGAAAATCGATGCCATTCTCAGCAGCTCGGTAAGTATCTCCACTTACCCTCCGGTGAGCCTAGGAGACTGTTTACAAAATAGCATCAAGTGTCCGCTCCCAAGACTTAGGCGGGCGCACTTAGCCAAGCTACATGGATACTGTGAGCTGAAGTAGCAAAAGCAGTGTTTTTCACAGCAGAAGTCACTCTTGAGATATGAAACAATGGAAGAATAACCTGAAGACCTCAGCACGAAGCTTAGTTGTGAGCGCTGATCCAGGTTTAACCTAGCAGATAGCAGGAACTACAGAGCACATGATAGGGACTCAACATCCAGGCTGTCTGTTCCCTTAGGACATGGTGGTGACCTGCCTGTTAGCAATAGGAAGGGAATGAAATAGAACCAGTTATCTCTCACAGTGTGAAATCGCTGAGCCTTTCACTAACATGGAACTTTAGTATTAGGAACTTTGACACCTATGCTTGCTCACTAGTGAATCTCTGCAGTCAGGAGGGCAGAGCCAGATTAACGCTCTAAACCGGCAGTCTGTAAAATACAAAACAGGTATTTAATCTATCTCTGAGTAAATGAACTCCCACCTAGTGAGAGGAAAACTCTTCTTAGGGCTGGGGAGCACTTTCATCCATAAAGTGCTTGTGCATACACATAGATCTGAGTCCAGTCCCCAGCACCCACATAAAGGTTGGGCATGGTGGCACCCATTAGGGAGACAGAGCCAGGAGGATCCCTGGGACTCACTGGTCAGCCAGCTAGCTAGCATAATTGACAAGTTTTAGGCTAGAGAGATCTTGTCTCAAAAAACAAGGTGGATAGCGTCTGAGGAATGATTCCCAAGCTTGCGAGTTAAAAACAATCTTTGCTGGTGCATGGCTACAGTCCTGACCCTTGGGAGGCTACAGTAGGGAGATCAGGAGTTTGATGTTAGCCTAGGCTATACACTGAGTTCAAGGCTAGACTGGGCTATATAGAGACCCTATCCCAAACAACAAAACAGCCCCCAATCCAATCCTTATTTTCATTCCCTCTCTTTTATTTCATGGTGATAAGTGAGAACTGATCATGCCTTTGTTGTTTGCTTTTCCACAGCAAATTCGATGGAAGAACTAAGTGTCACTTGCTACCCTGAAACCTGCCTCACTTCTCATTTCTGCCTGTGGAAACAGGGAGCTTTCTTCTTGGGAGGGTCACAGCATTCAACCACTTGAGCCTGTCATTCACAGGCACTGCCTGCTGCTTTGGGGACAGAAACCAGCATCTGAGACATGATCTTCAGGCTGATCTATGCACGGGACAGATCTAAAGGCCAGTATCTGAGGCTCACGGGAAGGATGATCTGCCTCCGGTGCTTACCCAGGTGGGAGTCCATCCTGGGTAAGATGTCACAGAGAAATGACTGCCCCAGAAGGACATCTGGACTAAGAGCTACAGGTATCACAGGTGGTCGTGACATTCCTGTCAGCCATTATGACCGAAGGCCTAGTGTTGGACATTGGCGTTTCTGCTCTACAGGAAGTCAGAACAGAACTAAATTGGCTCTTCAAGGCCATAGGAAGGAATACCAGTATTGCTAAGGACCTGCTGGAAACCAGACTCATTTTTCTTAAGCACAGGGCCACACATCTATGACAGCTCCTTCCTAGACGTTGGGTATCTTCAGCCAGTATCCATCTGCCGTCCCTGTCCACTTTCGCTCCTAACTTAGGGTCCAGCTCTCACATGCACACTGTCTGAGCGGTGTGCCGTCTGCGTCACCTGTCTGCCTTCGGCCTCAGACAGTCTTCCATGGAATTCAGATTCACCAGTGCTGGAGCACTCTTCTTATAGGCAAAAATCTTTCACCAGAAGCAGCCACAAGTCTTCCCTGGGCTACTGTGGCAGCATTTCACTCGGATATCTCAATAGGGGTTTTGTTCCCCACTTGGCCTGCTGGGGACTTCCGCAATGTTAGATTCTGCCCTGTGCCCCCTGAACTGGATTTCCCTGACATGCCTACACTCCTAATAAAACTGCTGCGGTCTTGGTGCCTCCTCTTCCCCATCTGTTACTCAGGGCATGATGGGATCGTGTGCATCTGTGACTGCCCCAACTGTCAGCACATGACGTAGTGTGACAGTGTCACCATGAGGCAGGAGTGTGCGGCTAATAGTCCAAGAGACAGAAGGCCTGACTATCTTCAGTTCTGCTGCTCACAGTCCAGTGCTGGGGAGTCCCTTACTTTGGGAACCAATCTTCATCTGTAGAAAAACCACATCATAGTCTGCTACTGTAGCATTCTACACTCATGACGAGTAGGTGAAGTGGTAGAAAAATCGGCCATGCACATAGCACACGGCTTGCTCTAGTCTAAGACAGTGTGCTTCTTAGCTGGAGGCAGTTTGGGCCTTCAGGAAATATTTAGCAATGTCTGAAGGTGCTTTTTATTGCCATACTTAGGTATATTGGTAGATACACTGTTATGTGCAGAAAAGGCCCCTATAGCCAAGGATTATCCTGTGTAAAACATTTGTAACAGCTGTCTTATACCCTACTTTAGGGGTGGAGAGATGGCTCAGTGGGTAAGAGTGCTTGCCACCAAGTCCGGGGAGCTGAATTTAATCTTTAGGTCCCACATGGTAAAAGGCGAGAACTGACACCTATAAGTTGTCTTCTGACCTTCACATGCTTGCACACACACACATGCATGCATACAAATTTTAAATAAAAAATCTTTTTTAAAAGGATCAGGTCCCATCTTCTGCATTTTGCAATCATCTACAGATCTAGGTAGCCTCATACTTTGTTACTTTCCTGAGCATCGTTTTTACTCTTGAAGAAATGAGTTTAATTATATCAGACTTCAGTAGAGAAGCAAAACCACTAGGGGTGCAGATAGGTTATATCTCTCCAACCTCACCACATACTTCGTTATAGGGATTTGGTCCAAGTCAAGACCAAATTTGGCTACCAGTCTGTATCAAGTGGTTGCTTTTGTGTCTGGTGATAGAATTTGAGTTTTATAGGGAAAGCAGTGAGGGAGGGAAGATGGCTATAAAGTGAGCCCAGAACCACCAGCCCAGGAATGGGACCACTCACAATGGACTGGGCCCTCCCTCACTAATCACTAATTAAGAAAATGCTGAACAGGCTCGCCTGCAGCCTGATCTTATGGAGGCGTTTTCTCAATTGAAGGTCTCTCCTATCAGATAACTCCAGCTTGTGTCAAGTTGATTTAAAATTAGCCAGGGCAGTTCCAGAGTAGGACACATACTCCAACCTTGGTAGAGTAATATCCTGCAGGAGCAGTTGGGTTTTGTCGTAAAGTCTAAGTTGCCCTGGCCCAGGAGTGAGCCCTGAAAGAGGATCCAGGAGTAATGATGCGGCCCTGCAAGCTGAAACGGAAACTGGTTGCCATTTCATTCCCACGTTCTAGATTCTTCACAAAAACATCCCAGAAACACAAAAGAAAGGGGTTCCTCAGTCTAGCCAAGTTGCCACATCACAGAGCTACAACATGGAGTCCCCATTTTTGAGGATGTAAAAACGCCTAGAATTCATGTCTGCAGGGTGCTGCATTAGTCCTGCAGGACTGGCAGGTTTTGAGTTCCTCTTTCCTTTGGAACAGGAAACAGTGCTTGCAAGAGTAGGATGTGACATCTACTATGTCACATTCCTGTAAGAGGGGATAGGAGAAGCCAATAGATGGCAACTAATGGTACAATTATATTTTTATGAATTGTCTGAAATATATAAATTCATATGTAGGAAACATTGGTGACTCCAGGAGGTTGAAGTGGGAAGGAATTGGGAGTAATTGCTTAATGCAAATAGAATTTCTTTTGTGGCATATAAAAATGTTTTTGAAACAGAGGTAGTCACACAACATTCTGAATGTAATAAAGAATTGTTCATTTTAGAACAAGTAATTTTATGTTACATGAAATTCACCTAGATTTTTTTAAAATCTAATGAGATTTAGAGACTGAGTAGTTTAATCTCTGATTTTAGCCTTGATGGCTACGAGATTGATTATTGAACATAAAAAAGACTGGGTAGTGCCAAGGGCTAGAATAGCAGCGTGGCAGAGCGCTTGCTCAGCAGATGCAAGGTCCTGGGTTCAGCCCCAGCACCTCACATTTCCTTTACGGAGTGTTATGTATGGCACATCCCTGCAGTCTCACCTTCATGGAGGCTGAGTCACAGGAGTCACACTTAATGAGTCATCCTTCTCAGAAAGGGGGAAATCATTAAATAACTACCTGCTTTTTGCTGGTTTTGTTTGTTTCGTGTGTATGTGGGGTGTGTGTGTGTGTGTGTGTGTGTGTGTGTGTGTGTGTCAGAGAGAGAGAAAATCACTTAGAGAGGATTCTCTTTCTACCTTCAGGTGGGTTTTGGAAACTGACCCCAGGTCACCAGGCTTGCATGGTAAGCACCTTTACCTACTTAGCATCTCACAGGCCCTGTCATTTATTTTTTAAAGCAGTGCTAAAAATGTAGATGATGTTCCAATCTGGAAGAAAAAAAGAAGGCTGGTCAAATGGCTCACTGGCTGCTCTTCCAGAGGTCCTGAGTTCAATTCCCAGCAACTACATGGTGGTTCACAACCATGTGTAATGAGATCTGGTGCCCTCTTCTGACCTGCAGGAACACAGAACACTGTATACATAATAAATAAATTAATTAAAAGAAAAAGGAAAACAAATAGAAATTAATCTTCTGCTGGGGAAAAATAAGTTCCACCCTGGCTTGGGATAGCATTCCTACAAGTAGTGAAGGAACTGTGTCTTCTCGCATTTGGGCCAGGAAAGTTTGTAGCCTTGTCTTGCTCCTTTAAGACCAGAGAATAGAATGAACTGGTTGCTATGGAGTCATAATGACAATTCTCTTGGGTGGCTCACCTTACATATGTAGTTTTCAGCTGCCCAGACCAGACGTCCTGAGGAGTAGGGCATATCTCTGTTAGTTGGTAAGAGATTATGTAGATTGGTTTGTATATGTCTAGGTTTATTTTCTAAGATTGCAGTGCCCATGCTGTAGCTAAGGGATCAGTGATACCCAGTTTGGGCTCTTTTCTGCCCTACAGGGAACACAGTTGACTCAAAGTGGAGATTTTCTTTGAAACAAGGTTCTCTGTGATCAGCAATATTTCTAAAGCTCACAGAATGGAAGAGGAAAGCTCCTAGCAAAGAGAACCCCTGAAACCTACCGCTATCCTAACTCCTGCTGAAAAATGCACTTGTAGCCAGTATAGATAAATCTTACTGTGAATTCCCTTTCAGGTTTCATGAATCCAGGATTCATGACCCATAGTTATTAGGATGCCTCAACGGTCCCACCCAAAGAGAGATGTGAACTCCTACTTCAGAATCTGGAAGGAGAGAGCGCTGAAGCCTACCACCATGAGGACACATGACCTAGTCACACATCAATGTGGCTTAAGCCCTTGCACCTGAACCCCTGTTCTGCAGGGTGGGGAGTCATGTCGTTTGGTTTCTGTCACTGCAGATGATGGTTTGGAAATGGATATACTAGATGACCTTGAGTCCCTGAAGTTCGAGTATGGGATTCCAGAGGATGAGCGCTACTGGCTGTATTTGCAGGGACGGTATCGGGGGCTGATGATCAAGGGCTGTGCTCATGCAGTCTTCTTTTGCAAACTGTTCTGTACTTTAAGGTAAGCTGATTGATAAAGACAAGCATCGCTGCTGGGCGCCCAAGGGACTTGCACTTTTTATATTAGAGGTTAAATTTGGCAGGAAAATTGTTTTTCTAACCTTTCCCAGTCCACATTCAATCACTTCTCATCTGAAATGAATTGCAAAATTTATTCAAGGATGTTTTCTGTTTACATAGTAAAGCTTGGGCTAGTGGTGATTGCTAGTCAGAGGGTGGCCGGTTTGTTCCATTCATTTATTCACACATTTACTCACCCATACCACCAGCTTGCCTTCCATGGCACTAATGACCAGTGACCCCTTGTCTGTCACTTCAGATAGAGGCAGTTCTTTTGTCTGAGACTGACCCAATAGTGGGTGACAGGAACAACTGAACGAAATCAGGGAAACATTACCTGAACAAGTAAGAATATTGGCAACGAGAAATTATTAAACCAACCAGGTTCCTGAAAACAATAACCGAAATGAAAGAATTAACCAGAGGAATTCAGCATCGGGTATGACTGAGCAGATAGAACCAGAGAACTCAAAGATGGGTCAGTTGGAAGTAGTAGTAAAAGAAGAAAAAGGAAAAAGTGAAGAGAAACACTGTAATCAAATTGCCAAGTATAAATAATAGCAAAAGCAAGAAAAAAAGGCAACTTGTGCACAATGTAGCTTCCATCATGTTGAAGCAAACTCTGATATAGCAGATAAGATTTTAAACAAAAAACTTATAAGGGACAAAGAACGGAATTGTTACAATGATAAAAGACCATTTTCCATGAAGATATGTGCCCTGATATCCAAACATTCAGTTATATGAAGCAAATACTGATATACTAAAAGATATGAAAGATATTTCAACACCTCATTTACAGCCATCGTTACAGGATTCAGGCAGAAGATCAAAAAGGAAACAGCAGACAGGAACACAGCAAAGCAGACCGCTCTGCTCAGAATCAGGAGAATATGCTTTCGTGTGTTTTTTTGCTGTGCTCTACTTTGTTTTGCTTTGTGACAGGGTCTCACTCTGCAGAGAAACTTTGTCTCGAAAAACACCAAGAAAAAGAAAGAAAGAAAGAAAGAAAGAAAGAAAGAAAGAAAGAAAGAAAGAAAGAAGAAGAAGAAAAGGAAAAAAGAAGAAAGAGATGTCAGGTCATCTTAGTTCATTTCCTAGGTCAGATTACATAAACTCCTGGAAAGAGGAGAATGTAAGCATGCACCAGAAGCCAGTCCCTCAGGAACCCACGCCTATGTAATGCCCAATTAAAATTAAACAGCTCACCCTAACACGGGGTTTCCCATTTTACCTTTATAAATCAACATTTGCCTCTGGGCCACGTCTGTCTCTTCTCTATCCACAGGCAGTCCTTTGTCCTCTGGGACAAATACCCCTGTCCTCCTTCCCTTGTTCCCTTCCCCTTCTCCTTCTTCCTCTGTCTTCTGTGTTTGTCTCTTATTCCCTGCCCTCTATCCCTCTGGGGCAAATCTCCTTGGTGCTGAGAAATTGGCTTTGGAGATGCTGAGCTGATGCTTTTTGTTTCAAGGTGGTTTGCCTTCATTTTGTGTAAAATAAGGAGGGGAGAGTGTAATGGGCAGTTAGTCACAGTCTCTGCCTTCTGACTTTATGCCTAAATACTCTTTGTAAAACCACATTTACCAAAGGAAAACCCAAGTCATATGATTTTAGTTCAACACAGAGAAGTAGTTGATAAAAGCCAACACTCCTCCATGAATACAACACTCAACAAAGGGAAATTACCTCAGTGTACTGAAGGCCTTATATGAAAAGCCCAAGGCAACATCACATTCAAAGGAGAAAGCTTTTCCTCTAAGAACAGACACAAGGCAAGGATTCCCACCTTCACTAATTATATTCACTTGAGTCCTGGAAGTCATAGCCAATGCAGTTAGGTTAAACAAACAAACAAATAAAAAATTTCATAGGGTAACTCTGCCTCAAAATCACAAAAAATACCCGGCAGTGGTGGTGCCCACCCTTAATCCCAGCACTCGGGGGGGCAGAGGCAGAACGGTCTTTGTAAATTCAAGGCCAGCCTGGTCTACAGAGCAAGTTCTGGAGCAGCCATGCCTACACAGACACTCTGTGTCAAAAAAAAAAAAACATAACAAAAAGCAAAACAAGAGGAAGGAAGGAAGGAAGGAAGGAAGGAAGGAAGGAAGGAAGGAAGGAAAAGAAAGAAATCAGCACTCAAAAACCAGTTGCATTTATGTATGCTGACAATCAACAAACTGAAAAGGACTTTTAACAACAATGCGAGCTAGGGATGGATCTCAGTGGTAAGAAGAACATGAGTCAATAAATAGGACACTACAAAACCACAGGCAATGGAAGCAAAAGTAAACAAATAGGATTGTTTCAAACTTAAAAACATCCATATAGCTAAGAAATAAAGACAAAGCATCTGGATAGCAAAAGAGCTGACTGCTACAAAGGGAGAAAATGCTTGAAAACCATATACCTGATGAGGTGTAAATATCTATTACATGCTTGGGGATGTAGCTCAGTTGGTAGAGTGCCTGCCTAGCATGCACAGTGCACAAGTTTAGTCCCTGGCATTGCATAAACCAGGTGTGTCACTCACCTGTCATCCCAGCCTCAGGAGAATCAGATGTTCAAGGTCATCTTCGGTTACATACCAAGTTCAAGGCCAGTCCAGATTACTTGAGACCCTTCCTTTAAAAAATAGAAATTGGAAAACAAGCTCCACTGGGAGCAGAGGCCAGGAGCAAATCCAGCCCTGGGAGCCAACCCAGTCCTGGGACACTGATTGAGCCAACGACCTGACTCAGAGTCCGCGACCTCCTCCTGAACTGGAGTGGGAAAAAACGCACAAAATAATATCACCAACGATGAAAACCAAATTAACAAGAAATAGCAACCACTGGTCATTAATATCCATTAATGTAAATGGACTCAACTCATCCATAAAAAGGCACAGGCTAACAGATTGGATACGAAAACAGAATCCATCCTTCTTCTGCATACAAGAAATGCATCTCAACCTCAAAGACAGACATCGTCACAAAGTAAAAGGTTGGGAAAAAATATACCATTCAAATGGACTAAGAAACAAGCGGGTGTAGCTATCCTAATATCTAACAAAAATAGACTTAAAGCTAAAAATCAGTCAAAAGAGACAAAGAGGACATTTCATATTAGTCACAGGGAAAATCCATCAAGAGGAAATTTCAATACTGAACATCTATGCTCCAAATACAAGGGCACCTTCATATGTCAAAGAAACACTTCGAAAGCTTAAATAATATGTTAAACCCCATACACTGATAGTGGGAGACTTCAACACTCCCCTCTCACCACTGGACAGGTCAATCAGACAAAAATGAACAGAGAAATAAGAGAACTAACAGATGTTATGACTCAAATGGACTTAACAGACATCTATAGAATATTCCATCCAAATATCTTCTTCTCAGCACCTCATGGAACCTTCTCAAAAATTGACCACATACTCGGTAACAAAACAAACCTCAACAAATACAAAGAAATTGGAATAACCCAATGTACCTTATCAGATCACCATGCTTTAAAACTAGAATTCAACAGCAATACCAATTCAAGAAAACCCACAAACACATGGAAATTAAACAGTGCTCATCTGAATTACCAATGGGTCAAGGAAGAAATAAAAGGGGAAATTAAAGACTTCCTAAAATTCAATGAAAATGACCACACAACATACCCAAATTTATGGGACACAATGAAAGCAGTGTTAAGAGGCAAGTTCATAGCACTAAATGCTTACATAAAGAAGCTGGAAAAATCCCACACTAGTGAATTAACAGAACAATTGAAAACTTTAGAACAAAAAGAAGCAAACTCACCTAAGAGAATTAGAGGGCAGGAAATAACCAAACAGAGCTGAAATCAACAAAATAGAAACAAAGAAAACAATAAAAAGAATCAATGAGACAAAGAGTTGGTTCTTTGAGACAATCAACAAAATAGACAAATCTTTATCCAAACTAACCAAAAGGCAGAGAGAGAATATCCAAATTAACAAAATCAGAAATGAAAAAGGGGACATAACAACAGACACGGAGGAAATACAGAGGACCATCAGGTCATATTTTGAAAACCTGTACTCCACAAAATTGGAAAACTTAAAGGAAATGGACAACTTTCTGGATAAATATCACCAAAATTAAATCAAGACCAGATAAGCAAATTAAACAGACCTATAAATGCTGAAGAAATAGAAACAGTCATCAAAAGTCTCCCAACCAAAAAAAGCCCAGGACCAGATAGTTTCACCTCAGAATTCTACAAGACTTTCAAAGAGGAACTAATACCAATACTCCTCAAATTATTCCACACACTAGAAACAGAGGGAACATTGCCAAACTCTTTTTATGAGGCTACAATTACCCTGATACCCAAACCACAGAATGAGAATACTAAGAAAGAGAATTACAGACCAATCTCACTCATGAACATTGATGCAAAAATACTAAATAAAATACTAGCAAATAGAATCCAAGAACACATCAGAACCATCATCCACCATGACCAAGTCGGCTTCATCCCACAGATGCAGGGATGGTTCAACATAACGAAAATCTGTCAACATAATCCATCATATAAACAAGCCGAAAAAAAAATCACATGATCATCTCATTAGATGCTGAAAAAGCATTTGACAAAATACAACATCCCTTCATGATAAAAGTCTTGGAGAGAACAGGGATACAAGGAACATACCTAAACATAATTAAAGCAATATACAGCAAGCCATCGGCCAACATCAAACTAAATGGAGAGAAACTCCCAGCGATTCCACTGAAATCAGGAACAAGCCAAGGTTGTCTACTCTCTTCATACTCATTCAATATAGTTCTTGAGGTCCTAGCTAGAGCAATAAGACACCAAAGGGAGATCAAGGGGATACAAATTGGAAAAGAAGAAGTCAAACTCTCACTGTTTGCTGATGATATGATAATTTACATAAGTGATCCCAAAAATTCTACCAAAGAACTTCTACAACTCATAAACACACTCAGCAATGTAGCAGGATACAAGATTAACTCAAAAAAATCAGTAGCCCTCCTGTACACAGATGATAAAAGGGCTGAGGAAGCAATCAGAGAATCAACACCCTTCACAATAGCCACAAATGGCATAAAATATCTTGGAGTAACTCTAACCAAACAAGTGGAAGACTTGTATGACAAGAATTTTAAATGTTTGAAGAAAGAAATTGAGGAAGACACCAGAAAATGGAAAGACCTCCCATGCTCTTGGGTAGGCAGAATTAATATAGTAAAAATGGCAACCCTACCGAAAGCAATCTACAGATTCAACGCAATGCCCATCAAAATCCCAACAAAATTCTTCAAAGACCTTGAAAGAACTGTATTCACCTTCATTTGGAAAAGCAAAATACCCAGGATAGCCAAAACAATCCTGGGCAACAAAAGAACTTCTGGAGGCATCACAATCCCTAACTTCAAACTCTACTACAGAGCCACAGTACTGAAAACAGCCTGGTACTAGCATAAGAACAGACAGGAAGACCAGTGGAACCGAATAGAAGACCTGGATATCAATCCACACATCTTCGAACACCTGATATTTGATAAAGAAGCAAAATATATCAAATGGAAAAAAGAAAGCATATTCAACAAGTGGTGCTGGCATAACTGGATATCGACATGTAGGAAAATGAAAATAGACCCATATCTATCACCATGCACAAAACTCAAATCCAAATGGATCAAAGACCTCAACATAAAGCCAGCCACACTGAACCTTATAGAAGAGAAAGTGGGAAGTACACTTGAACGCATTGGCACGGGGAACCACTTCCTAAATAGAACCCCAGCAGCACAGACACTGAGAGAGACAATTAATAAATGGGACCTCCTGAAACTGAAAAGCTTCTGTAAAGCAAAGGACACGGTCAACAAAATAAAACGACAGCCTATAGAATGGGAAAAGATCTTCACTAACCCCACATCAGACAGATGTCTGATCTCCAAAATATACAAAGAACACAAGAAATTGGACATCAAAGGATCACATTATCCAATATAAAAAATGGAGCACAGACTTAAACAGAGAACTCTCAACAGAGGAATCTAAAATGGCTGAAAGACACTTAAGGAAATGTTCAACATCCTTAGTCATCAGAGAAATGCAAATCAATACAACTCTGAGATTCCATCTTACACCTGTAAGAATGGCCAAGATCAAAAACACTGATGACAACTTATGCTGGAGAGGTTGTGGGGAAAAGGGAACACTTCTGCATTGCTGGTGGGAGTGCAAGCTGGTACAACCCCTTTGGATGTCAGTGTGGCGATTTCTCAGAAAATTAGGAAACAGCCTTCCTCAAGACACAGTAATACCACTTTTGGGTATATATCCAAAGGATGCTCAATCATGCCACAAGGACATGTGCTCAACTATGTTCATAGCAGCTTTGTTTGTCATAGCCAGAACCTGGAAACAACCTAAATGCCCCTCGATTGAAGGATGGATTAAAAAAAATGTGGTACATTTACACAATGGAGTACTACACAGCAGAAAAAAATAATGACAGCTTGAATTTTGCAGGAAAATGGATGGAACTAGAAAGCATTATTTTGAGTGAAGTAACCCAGACACAGAAAGACAATTATCACATGTACTCACTCATAGGTGGTTTTTAAACATAAAGCAAAGAAAACCATCTTACAAACCACAATCCCAGAGAATTTAGACAACATACGAACACTAAGAGAGACTTACATAGATCTAATCTACATGGGAAGTAGAAAGTATAAAAAGACAAGATCTCCTGTGTAAATTGGGAGCATAGGGACCTTGGGGGAGGGTTGAAGGAGGAAAGGGAGAGGCAGGGAGGGGAGCAGAGAAAAATGTAGAGCTCAATAAATATCATGGGAAAAAAAAAATTGGCCGAGCAGTGTTGGCGCACGCCTTTAATCGCACTCTGCGGGTAGAGGCAGGCAGATCTCTGTGAGTTCGAGACCAGCCTGGTTTAACAAGAGCTAGTTCCAGGACAGGTTCCAATGCTACAGAGAAACCCTGTCTGGAAAAAAAACCAAAAATAAATAAATAAAAGTTGTTGTGGGATATTTGATTGCATTGTGACACTCCAAGTCTGTTAATAAAGTTAACCTTGAATTGGGGTGGAACCAATGTTTAGCTGACCAGAATTAGCCATAAAGAAGTCTGTAATTTGGATAGAGAAGATGAAAAGGAAGGAAAAGGTGGGACTAGCGTTTGGAGTTTCTTTTGGTTTGGGGATGAGTTGCTTCTCAGCTTCTCTGGTCTAGCAGGTTTTTACCCCCACATCTGACTTCTGAGTCTTTGTTGGTAAATAGAATGATACAGACCTAGTTTAAACCTACTCATCTTGGCTGCACACCATGGCCTGAGTGGCCAGCAGGGTGGTGACTGGGGAGCTGTGGGGCTGTGGGGCTGCAGATGATAATTAAAATATCAGTAGCTTCATGTGCAGCTGCTAAACCAATAGAAAAACCATCAAAAAATCCCACTTGGGAGGCACAGGCAGTTAGATCTCTGGGCATTTGAGGCCAGCTTGGTATATAGAGGAGTTCCAGGACAGCCAAGGCTACACAGAGAAACACTGTCTGGAAAAGACAAAAATAAATAAATAAAATAAAAGTCCGGTATATATTGTGAGTGTTACAGCTATGGAGGGAAAAGTATCCTGACTCATCGGGAAGTCAGACTGAAGTTGGGGTACAGTGGGGGGTCTGTCTCCCTGGAGGAGGTAGCGATCCTGCTCCTCTCTGAGAGCCATAGCAGCTGAGCTCTGCTCTGTTCCCCTAAGGGAACGTGGTAACAGAGCTAACTATTTCTTCTGCTCTGCTCAGCTCCAGCCTAAGATGTTACTACTTCTGCTTCACTCCGCTAACGGGAAATCCCTGCAGAAATGTAGCAATCTCTTTCAGCTCCAGCAAAAAGCTACTCTTTTCTGCTCAACTCCCAAGGAAGTTTCCTAGCAGATGTAACTGTTTCGTCTGTTTTTTTGTTTGTTTTTTTCTGCTCAGCCCCCTTAAGAGAACATCTCAGCAAAGGTTCTGATCTGCACTGGTGAAAGAACTTCACTCAAAACTATGTTAAGAAAGAGATTTATCTGGGAAGAAGGAGCCCAGAAGAGTGGCTGCCTCTGTTAGGGTAGTATAGGACAGCTCACAACTGAACAGACAGAGGGGGCTTATATATGGCTTCTCGGGCAGAGATTTCCCAGGGAGAATGTTTTCTTCTTCTTTTCTTTCTTTCTTTCTTTCTTTCTTTCTTTCTTTCTTTCTTTCTTTCTTTCTTTCTTTCTTTCTTTCTTTTTTTTTTTTGAGACAGGGTTTCTTTGTGTAGCTTTGGAGCCTGGCCTCGAACTCACAGAGATTCACCTGCCTCTGCCTCCCTCTCGAGTACTGGGATTAAAGGTATGTGTTACCACCACCCGGCAAGGGAGAGTATTTTTTGCTCAGGGATTGGTTGGTTTTGTGTTCAGTTGGTCAGGGGCGGAGTTGGTGCTGGTTTCAGGGCCAAACTGTTTCTTTCACTGACCCTTTTTAGTTTTTTGGCTCTAGATTTAGGACCAGGGTGTATTTCTTTCACTGGCTCTGGTTCCAGGGTGAAAGTGTGTTTCTTTGACTCTGGTTTCAGAGTCAGGGTCAGGGTGTATTTCTTTGATTCTGGGTTTAGGGCTAAAGTGTTTCTTTCACTAGTCTGGTTTCAGAGCCAGGGTAGGTTTCTTTCACTAGCTCTGGCTCCAGGGCTAGAGTGAGTTTCTTTTACTAGCTTTGGTTTCAGGGCCAGGGTGGGTTTCTTTGGCTAGCCCTTTTACCCTACATTTATAAAGACCTCGTGCAACTCAGCGATAAATTCAGCAACCTGATTTTTAACCTAAGACTTCTTCAAAGAATGTATAGAAATAGCCAACAGTTACACGCAAGGTTGTTCAACATTGACAGTCATCAGGAAAATGCAAATCACAACTACAATAAGATATTCCTTCATACCTGTTAGAACAACCACTACTGGAGCACCAGAAATGAACAAAGTTTTGGTGTGGATGTAGAGAAATTGGAACATTTGTTTAATGTTGGTAGGAGTGAAAGAAGTATAGTTACTATGAAAATTAAGCAGGATTTCATAAGATCAAGCAACCCCATTTCTGGGTATATACACCCTAAGAATTCCCAGAGATATCTGTATGCCCATGTTCATTGCAGCCTCATTTAAGGTATCCAAGATGTGCAAGCAATTTAAATGTCCATTGAGGATGAATGGGTGTGACAGTTAATGCTCCTCGCCATGATGGTCATGGGTTCTAACTCTCTGGAACCAGGATCCCCAAATTATTGCCTTGGTCGTGACATTTTACCACAGCAATAGAAAAAGTAGCTAAGAAAACCCTTAAGATACTTTTGTTAGGTAGAACAGTAGCAAGATGGATGTATAATGGCTAATAAGATGGCTAAATGAGCTGTGTTATATATGTCAAGAGTGGTGGTGCACACCTGTAATCTCAACACTCAACAAGCAGAGGCAGGGAAATCAGGAATTTAAGGACAGCCTGGGCTACATGAGATTCTTTCCAAAACAAATCATATTATATACATATGATAAAACATTACTATTTGACCTCAAGAAGGAAATTTTGTAAGCTATGAATTGAATGAAGCTTGAGGATATGATCCTAAGTTCAAAATGTTAATGCTGCATGATTCTGCTTACATGGTGTCCTTAAAGTTTTTTAAGTTTTAAAGTTTTTCTGATGAGAAAACAGACCGCAAGTAAAATGGTAATTTCCAGATGTGGGGATGGGAAGTGAGCTGTTCAGGAATATAAAGTTTCTGTTTTGCAAGGATGCAAAGAGTCTAGATACCGGTTGCATAGCAATGTGCATAGATGCAAACATATTGTGTACTTAAGATGGTGATGATACATTCTAATCGACAGCTGTGTGCCCAGCAAGTAGACCATAATGCTAAAAGAATTGGTCCATGTGTGCTATGCATCACCATATAATGTATAACAGTCATAGTGATGTTCAAAGCTAATAAAATGCAAGATACACAAACTTTGTGTTTAAAGGTCCAGGAAAATTCAAGATACAAAAAACAAAAAAACATTTTCATTGATAAATTTTTCCATACAGTTTTGGGCCCTTGGAAATGTGATGTGCTTTTTCAGGATGAAGGTTTTATTCCCTACTAAGACTGTAGAAATGGCCTTCAATTGAAATGCCTTGTTTCTGAAGTATTACTTTGTCATTAGGTTTCCACATGGGAAAAAAGAAAAAAAAAAAAAAACAAACCTTAGAGACTCCTGGGGAAAACTATAGCATGTACATGTGTGTGTTTGTTCATTTTCTAGAGAACTATTACACCAGGGCCGGCGCACAATACATCCGCGGGCTGTGTCATTTGATGCCGCCGCCAAGGAGGATGAGTCGTTGAAAGTGGGCATCATCGGATGTGGTCACCTCGGGAAGCAGCTAGCTAACGTCCTGCTGAGACTTGTCCCCATCCCTGCTAAGAACCTGCACATCTCCACTCGGAGGCCCGAGGCCCTGGGTGAGGAGCACTGAGTGTAGACAGTAGGGGTGGGGCTGGTAGTGTTAACAAAGCTGTTTTGAGAGGTCCCTTTAAAGCAAGGGTTCTCTGCTTGCTGGCCCTAAATTTTAAACTTGTCAAGATAACTTTTCTCCACTCATTTATATCTGTTTCTCCTCCCTGTGCCCTTGGTGCAAATTATCTTCCTAGGTATGAAATATGGGGGGATTTTGCATACAGTATTCAAATCTAACTGGAATATTAGAGTCTGAAAAAATGCCAACAAATATTTCTATTTGTCCTCATATTCAAAAACTGACATCTGGGTATAAAAATATAATGATTCCAGTTATGAATCAGTGTGATAGAAACAAGAACACCGATTGTTTCTGAGGAAACGGACTGAAAAAGGACCTGTAATAACTTCCCCAGGGAGAAGGAAATGCTTTTTGTCTAGAGCAATAGTTCTCAACCTGTCGTGACCCCTTAGGGGGTCAAATGGCCCTTTCACAGTGGTCACCGGTCACCTAAGATCACTGGAAAATATGGATATTTACATTATGATTTATAACAGTAGCAAAGTTAAAGATATGGAGTAGCAATGAAATAATTTTATGGTTGGGGGTCACCACTGTAGCACAAGTAATAAAAACCCAGAGACAGATATTGGGGTTCAGCCTGAATATCAGGAAAGCAAAGCAACCAAACCACTAGAGAGCTTTTACCTCTACAAAATCATCAAACTGAAAAAGAGCAAGCTCCTGTCTCATCCCGCCTTATAGTCCTCTCTAGTTCTGGGATTAAAGGCATGCACCACCACTGCCCAGCCTTTATGGCTAGCTAGTGTGGCTGTGGGATTAAGGGTGTGTGCCACCACTGCCTGGTCTGTATGGCTGTCTAGTGTGGCTATTTTGCATTCTGATCTTCAGGCAAGCTTTATTTATTAAAATACAAATGAAATATCATGACACACCACAACACGAGGAACTGTATTAGATGGCTGCAGAATTAGGAAGGGTATGAACCACTGGTTTAGAGGGAAATATGAGCTACATAGATGTGTGCTCTTACCAAAACTGTTCAGAATGTATACTTCAGACTCTGTGCGGTACCATATGTAAAGGACACGGCAATGAAATGCAAACTTACAGCACAAAATAGTTGCGCATATTGTAGAAAATTTTTTTCTGTCTTATTCTATCTTTGTTTGTTGAGACAGGGTTTCTCTGTGTAACAGTCTTGGATATCTTGGGTCTCACTTTGACAACCAGGCTGGCCTCGAACTCACAGAGATCTGCCTGCCTCTGCTTCCTGAGTGCTGGCTGAGATTGAAGGTGTGCGCCACCATGCTTGGCATCTCCTTCTCCTTTCTAAGTAGTATTGCATGGCACGAGTATTAAAGTTTTTCTTTTCTTTCTCTTTTTTTCTCTTTCTCTTTCCTTTCCCTTGCCCTTTCTTTCTTTCTTTCTTTCTTTCTTTCTTTCTTTCTTTCTTTCTTTCTTTCTTTTGTTTTTCCCCAAGACAGGATTTCTCTGTGTAGTTTTGGAGCCTGTCCAGGAACTCACTTTGTAACCAGTCTGGCCTTGAACTCACCAAGATCCTCCTGCCTCTGCCTCCCGAGTGCTGGGATTAAAGGCATGTACCACTTACACCTGGCTACAGTTTTTCTTTTTCTACTTATTTGTTAATGGAATTTCCCCCTAATTTTTGCTCACTGCAAATAAAGCCTCTATTAATGCTTGTATACAAGTGTGGAATTTTACTTTCATGTTTTTCTAGCAAATGCCTGGAAGCAAAATAGCTGACTGGTTAAAGAAATGTCTAATGGTTTGTTTTGTTAAGCATCTAATGCTTTTGCTTTTCAATTTAACCTGAGGAAAGATCACATTTGAATTTTTACCAACGCTGCATTTCATTATGTCATTTTCCTTTTTAAAATTTTTATTTACTTATATTTTATGTATGTGTGCTCTGCCATGTACACCTGCATGCCAGAAGAGGGCATCAGATCCTATTACACATGGCTGTGGATGTGTTCAATTTCCATGTGGTCAGGACTTCTTTTTTTTTTAATTATTTTATTGGTGTTTTTTAGCCTGTATGTATATCTGTGTGAGAGTGCTGGATCCTGGAGTTACAGACAGTTATAAGCTGCCATATGGGTGCTGGGAATTGAACCCCGGGTCCTCTAGAAGAACAGTCAGTGCTCTTAACCACTGAGCCATCTCTCCAGCCCTGAACTCAGGACTTCTAGAAGAGCAGCCAGTGCTCTTAACCCCTGAGCCATATCTCCACCCCTTAATTTTATCATTTTCTTTATTTCTTTCTTTCTTTTTTGTTTTTTTGAGACAGGGTTTCTCTGTGGCTTTGGAGCCTGTCCTGGAACTGGAACTAGCTCTTGTAGACCAAGCTGGTCTCGAACTCACAGAGATCCGCCTGCCTCTGCCTCCTGAGGGCTGGGATTTAAAGGCGTGCACCATTACTGCCCAGCTAATTTTATCATTTTCAATACTGGAAACTATCCTTTATTTATGTACTTATTTATTCATCATTATTATTATTAATTTTTTTTGAGATAGTGTCTCTGTGTAGCCTTGCTGTCCTAGAACTCACTCTGTAGACCAGGCTGGCCTTGAACTCACAGAGATCCACCTGTCTCTGTCTCCCAAATGCTGGATTAAAGGCATGAGCTACCACCACCCAGCTCAACATCACTTTTAACATTTTTGGTCACTGGGATGAGCACTTACCTCTCCCAACATCTTTTGCATTCTGTTTTTCAGTAACACTTAAAGAGCACACCAGATGGAAGTATCCATTTAAATTTTTACTTTCAGAAATCCATGTTGGAGTGAAGATAATCAGATAATTAAGTACCCGCATGTTTAATGCTAGTGTATGAGTTATCACATACACAGCCTTTCCCTCTCCATTTATGAATACCATTCTGTTGTCTTGTATACGTTACAAAAACTGTTAAACTTTCCCCAACGCCCCCAGTTTCTGTTGTACATTCTTTCGTGCTCCTAATTTTACCCACTAACTCCAGTCAGGAAGCTATCTAACTTTCAGAGAGTCGCATAACATCCTGAAGCCTCAGTTGGCTCCTCTGTGATATGGGAATCATCCTCTTTGGTCTCAGAGGACCCGTGTGAGAGCCGCCTTAAAGAACACCCAGAAAACCATTCATTCATTCTCTGGCAAGTGCTAACTCTACAAGAAATGGAAGCAGAATGCTTCTTAGAGAATTTTCCCCTCTAACTTAAATTAAAGCAATAATAATAATAATAGCACCTTACGTTTGTTCTAAAATCAAGACAAAAAGAACCAGGCAACAGCTGCGAGCTCTGCCACAGTGGCGCTGGCTTGGCCCAGGGGAGGGGCCTTTTTTGCGTAACTCACAGAGGCATCGAGGAACAGCTTCTGGTTTCTGTGGCAACGAGGCTTAGGCTGCTTACTGAGACACATTTACCTCCATCCTCTCCCCCGCGGGTTAATGTTCAGGTCAAATTTCTCTAAGTTGTGCGCTCTCTCCTTTCCTTTCTCCCTCCCAGTTGAGTTCCAGAAGCAAGGGGTCCAGTGCCTGTATGACAATGCTTCTGTGGCGAACTGGGCCAAAGTATTGTTCCTCTGCTGCCTGCCGTCTCAGCTGCCTAATATCTGCTTGGAAATCCAAAACAAACTCGAGAAGACCTGCACAGTGTACAGCTTTGTGTCTGCCATCCCGCTACCCAGGTATCTTGTCAGCGCGAGAACCGAACAGCCTAATCACTGAAGTCTCCCGCCCGTTCTCTACCGCCACCACCATAGTCCTGCCTCTTGGAGTTAGTCATCCTCAGGAAAAAGGAGGCCCTGTGACCCAGCCAGCCTTTCTATCTCCACCTGCCCCCGACCCCCGGTTTTTACACAAACAACACTTAGAATTGGGATATTTCCCCTGTTTAAAATGTTAATGGCGTATTGTTTCCCAGGTACTCGCTCCCCACTCTGCATCAATGAGAAAACACATGAAAAGCTATGAAAAATATGTGTCAAGCGTCATTTTTGTACTCCTGCATCTAGCCGAAAGCTAGGCACACGATAGGAGGATGGTTGGAGAATCCGATTCATCAGTGCCCTTCGTGGACACCAGGCCCGAATCATGTCACCGAGCCGCGCTGTGCAGGGGAGGGGGGCAGCTGTTCCGCTTAGCTTAGCTGCCAGCGCGGTAGACTGGATAGCCAGCCATTCATTCCCATCTGACCCTGTACTTCCCGTCTCTGTGGCTTCCAGGCTGAAACTTCTACTGAACCACACCAATATCCTGCGGCCCCAGTATAACTTTACTGAGCATTTTGACAACGACTGGGGAGAGAATAAGGAAATCACAGCTGTTCTCCAAGATCCAGAGGTCATTCGGGGTACCTACCCCTACAGTAGTGTTGGTAAATGCTCAACTGTGTAACTACTTCTGACATTCTTTTGACAATTACCTTCTATGGTGCATGTGTGTGTGTGTGTGTGTGTGTGTGTGTGTGTATGTGTGTGTGTGTGTGTGTGTGTTGGGGAAAGCACAAAGTAGATACATTTAGTTATTTGAGTTTGGTATGTGTCTTAGGGTTTCTATTATTGTGAAGACACCACGACCATGGCAACTCTTATAAAGGGAAAACATTTAATTGAGGTAGCTTATATTTTCAGAGGCTCAATACATTGTCATCATGGTGTGACATGTGGCACACAGGCGACATGGTGCTGGAGAAGGAGCTGAGAGTTCTATACCTTGACCCACAGGCAACAGGAAGTGAACTGTGTCACTGGGCATAGCTCAGCCTAGGAGACCTCAAAGCCTGCCCTTACAGTGACACAGTTTCTCCAACAGGGCCACTCCTATTCTAAGAAGGCCACACCCCCTGATAGTGCTGCTCCCTCTGAGCTTAGCGGCCAGTTACATTCAAACTACCATAGTATGAAAAGACCTGAATAGGTAAAAGCAGCCTTTCTTAGGCAGAGCTGAAAACTCTAATTTTTGGATCCTTAAGTCTGAACTAGAAACAACCAGAGAAAATAACTTATGTGAATAAGGGAATGAGCTGGGCTTGGTGGTACATGCCTTTAACTCCAGTCTTGGAGAGGCAGAGATGAAAGAAGCAGGTTGTCAAGGCTCTTTAGCTATAACCAAATTTGAGGATAACTAAAGCTACACGTGAGCCCATCTCAAAAAAAAACAAAAACAAGCCCCAATAAACAAAAACAAAAACAAAAAGACCCCAGGAGAACAACAGCAATAACAACAAAAACCAGGAGAACACAATGTCTGGGACAAGAAACATTGGTTTCCCTCTAATCTTGTGGTATTTCCCAGTTCCTGCAGGGGGCAGGGACCATTGTAGAGCTCCTTCTGCCATTAGTAGTGCCCGGCTCAGTCCCGTCTGCCCCCTTCGGTGTGAGCAGCCATAATGTGCTGTAAAGGGTAAACGGGGCTCATAGCCAGGGAGGAAGGATGCTCATCTCCTGGCACCACCAACCAGTTAGGAGAGGAGGTGGCCTCTCCTGAGTTCCCTGCAACTTCTTTCTGGGGATGCTCACTGTTACTTTTCTTCATGTCAAGGGGGAATAATCCTCAACATCAAATGGCTGGAGGGGGTGTTCTATGCGGCCATCAACGTCTGCACAGCAAAGAACGTGTTCCACGCCCATGTGCTCCAGCTCCTCAACAAGCTCTTCCTCTCCACGCACTTCGAAAGCTGTGAGACGGACAAGGCTTCCTGTCCCAAATTCCAGCTAACAGATTTTATGAACAAAAACTACGTCAAGAGCTTGTTTCACAAAAGGTATGATGTTAACCATCTGGTCATGGAATCTGTCCCACAGTCTTGTCTTAACAGAGGATGCTTTTTAAAAACATTTTTTGGGGTGGGGCGGTGGTGTCACAAACCTTTAATCCCAGCACTCAGGAGGCAGCGGCATGAGTTCGAGGCCAGCCTGGTCTACAGAGTGAGTTCCAGGATGGCCAGGGCTACACAGAGAAACCCTGTCTCGAAAAACTAATAAAAAAAATGTCTGGGGGGGGGGCTTAGAGAGACCAGAGGGAGACCTGTAGGAGTTCGTTTTCTGCTTTCGCCACACAGGTGCTGGGATTGAACTCAGATCCTCAAGCTTGGCAGCAAGCACGGTTGTAGCGAGCACCTTTACCTGCTAAGCCGTTTCGTCTGCCTCGCTCGCTTCTTTGTTTTATCCTTTCATGATCTTCTCCTCGTCTCTGTGTGGTTTTGTGTGTTTGTTTGTTTTTCTTTCTTTTAATTTTAAAATTTTTTTTAAATATTTTTTTTTCAATCTGTAAGGTTTATTGAATAATGTACAATGTGTGTTGGGGGGGAGGGTTAAGCAGGAAGTTGGCAACAAGTTCAATAGAAAAGCTCTTGTCACTAGTCATTCCAGGCACTAGCAGACAGGACATAGCCCTCTGAGGGTGTTTGTTAGTGTTGAATCATTGTATGCTGGAGTCTCCCATGCCTGAGTCGATTACAAAACATAATTTAAAAAAGCTGTTTCACGATGCTGTGAGTGGGCAGTTCCCAGTTTCACTTTGAGTGTTGGTCCTGCTGTCCACTCCCTGGTCCTCTGGGGTCCACAAACACCTGGCAAGGCCCCTGTTCCAGTTACTTCTTGAAACGCGAGGAGTGCTGACATAGACAGCAAAGATCAGCTGACAATCCTGGAGCTCAAAAAGCGCATCAGGGCCATGGCATGCTGGCATGTACTGTCCTCTCGTGGCACAAGGCATGGACCTTCACACACTTCCAAACGCAGTCAGGGAAACTGCACATATTCTTGCGGGATACCGAGCTTCAGATGCCAGGGGACAATCCTCACTAAGGAGCAACATGGTCCATCAGTCTGGCAGGAGGGAGACACCTCTTATGGTCGCTGTGTACCCAAGCTGTTATTTCCAAGCATCCTCTCCAGGTACAACGGGCACCCACCAGGGAGTTGAAGAGAGTAGGGGGCCCCAAGGGGTGCAGAAGCTGTAATCTGTCGACCCAGGGAGCTTCCATCGGTCTCCAGGAGGGCTGCATAGCCTACGGGCCTTGGAACCCTGCACTGGGCAGAGGAGCAGAGAGCCCAGGAGCAGGCAAGATGTCTGCAGATTTCGGTGGATGGCAGAGGCCAGTAAATATTTATTTATTATGTATACAATATTCTGTCTGTGTGTATGCCTGCAGGCCAGACCTCATTACAGGTGGTTTTGAGCCACCATGTGGTTGCTGGGAACTGAACTCAGGACCTTTGGAAGAGCAGGCAATGCTCTTAACCTCTGATCCATCTTTCCAACCCTGTTTGTTTTTCTTTGTTCGTGTTTGAGACTCTCCAGACAGCCCAGGCTGGCCTTGAACCTGAGATCCTAGTGTGTCTACCTTACGAGTTCCAGGATTGCAAACACACTCTGCCACATTGCCTGACCCTGATCTGAGTTGTCCTTTAAAGCTAGTACAAATAATACACTTCTCTAAAAACAAAACAAAAGAACAACAAAAAACCTTAACCAGTTTAAAAAAAAAAAGTCCCCCTGCCTCTTAAATCCCATTTTGTAGATAGTCATCTCAAATAGAGTGTGCCTTGTCCTTCCATCTAGGCACTGACAGATATTTGTATTGTATTGTAATATGTATGCTATCAAGTATGTATGTAATATGTATCTATTACTCCAGTGTAGAAACACGGAGGCATGACACCGCTTTTGCCTTCTATATCTGGCTTGAACTCTGGATGTTGGTGTCTGCTTCACTTAGGAACGGCAGCCACAAGGCAGCCTTTCAGACACATTGTGCAAGTTACAAGTTGCCCAGCCTTCCTGTGATAGAGTGTAACTCTTCCTTCACCTCAAATTTTGCATGGTGGGCTGCTAGAACATCTTTCATCAGGAGATGGCGACAACATGGTTACCCAGGCACAGCACTGATGGGTTTTATGCCACCAGAGTAAAAATGGCAACTTGAAGCCAGGTGGTGGTGGTGTACACCTTTAATCCTAGCTTTCAGAGGGCAGAGGCAGGCTGATCTCTGATCTTACTTTGAATACTTGGACAGGTATTTCTGCTGGATAAACATACTGATAACTATCTGAGTTAGAGGACACATGTAAACATTATTGCTTAGCAAAACATCGATACCAATGCCATATGCGAGTGTCCTTTATTTCTCGATAGCATGGTAACGATAAAGTCAGCCTTTCTGGTCTTTGCTAGTCCAATACAGGAAGCTGCTGCTGCCATTACTAGTGCTCTCCATGTCCCCCGACTCACTGGACTCTTTGAGCTTCTTTTCTTCACGGACGGCCGGGTACGCCATTCTTCTTCAAGCAGTTGTTCCTCTTGGCTGGCATGCCTCAGCTCTCTTGCTGATTTCCCCTCAGATCTGAGAGTTGGATCAACCCTGGGTCCTCTTTCATCAGCTACACTTGTTCCTGGGTAGTCTTTTCCAGTTTGGGAATTCATTTTTTTTTAAGTTTTTCGAGACAGTTTCTCAGGACAGCCAAGGCTACAGTTTCTGTGGGGCTCTTACCTAACTACTTCTGCCTCACCAAGTGCTGCAGGCCGGAACCCCAGGACCCCAGACCTAATCATGGATTTCGGTTTCTCTTTCCCACTCCATATTCTGGTCACCTGTCAATGATACGCTCAGCCTGGGATTTCCCTTACCTCTCTGTTTCATTTCCTGACTCTCTTTTAGTTTATTTTAGTGGCTCATATCCTATAATAACTCCATGAGAAAAGGGCCCATTGGAAGTAATTTTGGAGATGTGTTAGTGTTTGAAAAGGTCTGTGCTCTTACCTGCAATTTTATTGAGAATATGGTTAAGTAGCAGATTGGAGATTGAAATCGTTTTCCTGTAGTGTTTTTAAGCTCTGTTCCATTGTCTTCTGCTTTTGGACACACTGTTGGGAGGGAGCTATAGGACCTTTCTAACTCAACTTGTTATATTTTTGCTTTAGGAGACAAGGTCTCATCTAGCCCAGGCTGCTCTTGGGCTACTGATTCTTTGGCCAAATTCCAGGTGCTGGACCATTTTACACTTTTTAATCGGACAGTGTCTCACTATGTATCCTTGCCTGTCCTGAAACTTGCTACTTGAACCAGGTAGGCCTTGAACTCACAGAGTTCCACCTGCCTCTGCCTCCTGAGTGCCGGGATTAAAGTTGTGTGTCAGCATGCCTGATTAAGAGTTGTCATTCTTTATTTTTAAATGATTTATTTGCTTTGTGCTTATTGGTGTTTTGCCTGCATGTATGTCTGTGTGAGGATGTCGGATTCCCTGAAACAAGAATTACAGACAACTGTGAGCTGCCATGCAGGTGCTAGGAATTGAACTCAGGTCCTCTGGAAGAGCAGCCAGTGCTCTTAACCACTAAGCCATCTCTCCAGCCCCAAGACTGTCATTCTTGAGAGGCAAGAACTTAACTGACAGCCAGGCGGTGGTGGCGCACACCTTTAATCCCAGCACTCGGGAGGCAGAGGCAGACAGATCTCTGTGAGTTCGAGGCTAGCCTGGTCTACAAGAGCTAGTTCCAGGACAGGCTTCAAAACTACAGAGAATCTGGAGGCATCACAATCCCTGACTTCAAACTATACTACAGAGCTACAGTACTGAAAACAGCCTGGTACTGGCATAAGAACAGACAGGAAGACCAGTGGAACCGAATAGAAGACCCAGATATCAATCCACACATCTTAGAACACCTCATATTTGATAAAGAAGCAAAAAATATCAAATGGAAAAAAGAAAGCATATTCAACAAGTGGTGCTGGCATAACTGGATATCAACATGTAGAAAAATGAAAGTAGACCCCTATCTATCACCATGTACAAAACTCAAGTCCAAATGGATCAAAGACCTCAACATTAAGCCAGCCATACTGAACCTTATAGAAGAGAAAGTGGGAAGTACGCTTGAACACATTGGCACAGGGAACCACTTCCTAAATAGAACCCCAGCAGCACAGACACTGAGAGAAACAATTAATAAACAGGACCTCCTGAAACGGAAAAGCTTCTGTAAAGCAAAGGGCACGGTCAACAAGATAAAACGACAGCCTATAGAATGGGAAAAGATCTTCACTAACCCCACATCAGACAGATGTCTGATCTCCAAAATATACAAAGAACACAAGAAATTGGACACCAAAGGATCACATAATCCAATAAAAAAAATGGAGCACAGACCTAAACAGAGAACTCTCAACAGAGGAATCTAAAATGGCTGAAAGACACTTAAGGAAATGTTCAACATCCTTAGTCATCAGAGAAATGCAAATCAAAACAACTCTGAGATTCCATCTTATACCTGTAAGAATGGCCAAGATCAAAAACACTGATGACAACTTATGCTGGAGAAGTTGTGGAGAAAAGGGAACACTTCTGCATTGCTGGTGGGAATGCAAGCTGGTACAACCCCTATGGATGTCAGTGTGGCGATTTCTCAGAAAATTAGGAAACAGCCTTCCTCAAGACCCAGTAATACCACTATTGGGTATATATCCAAAGGATGCTCAATCGTGACACAAGGACGTGTGCTCAACTATGTTCATAGCAGCTTTGTTTGTCATAGCCATAACCTGGAAACAACCTAAATACTTGTTCTAGGGTGGGTTCATTGCCCAAACAACAGAATGTTAATGACTTGATGTCTCAAAGCATTGAAGCAAATAACTGTTCTAGTTGTCCTTTGTATCAAGTTAAAGCAGCCTTTGTCTTCTTTCCCTTTCTGTATTGGGGTATAAAAGTGTATGGAAAATAGATGCGGGTGAACTCAGCATTCAGTATTCGCTGAGTTACCCTCCTGCTGCTATCCTATGTTTTAGTGATTCTTTCTTATTTCTGTTCTTCCTACTTAACATTTTTCTAATCCTCATGCCCATACCCTGTAAGTGGTATACTTGTTGAAACATGGTCCCCAACATGTCTGTAAATACAGCCTTGTGAGTTATTGTGATGCAAATGACCATATCACCCTAACCTGGGGAAGCAATATGCTCAGCTGGGTTTCTCCAGACATCCCTGATTATGCCTTTGTAAGTTCCTACCTTCCCCTTTTTCTCTGTTATTCTTTTTTCTTTTCTTTTTAGACATCTTGGATGGGTCTTCCAGTTTCATGTTTCCTATTCTTAACATCCTTGATTCCCCCACCCCCACTTCTGCTTTTCTCAATGCCTTGTTTTTGCTAGCACACTTTAGTAGCACATTTTCATGTCTACTACATTTTGAACTTCAAAGCTCTGAAAATCTTTGAGTATTCCTTTTGATGCCACCCCCTGCTGTCATTTCCTTACACAATAATCTTATTCTTTTGAGACTATAAAGTATTGTGGTGTTTTTCTCCTCTAATTGGTTGGTTTCTTCCAAATTGCTTAAAAATACTTTTTTAAAGTTTATCTTCACTTGTATGTTTGTTCTGCCTACATATGTATGCCTGTGCACTGCATGTGTGTTTATGGTAGCTTCAGGCATAAGTAGTAAAACTTGAGAACAGCCATGATGTCCTTCAGCAGGTCACCACCGAACATCTCTTCAGCCCCCTAAGCTGGCTTTTTAATCATCTTCTCTCTTTTTTTCCCTGGTTTTTCAAGACAGGCTCTCTCTGTGTAACCCGGCTGTCCCGGAACTGTAGACCAGGCTGGCCTCGAACTCACAGAGACCTGCCTGCCTCTACCTCCTGAGTGCTGGGTTTAAAGGTGTGCACCACCACCACCGGGCTGACTACTGAAATTTTTATTCATCTAAGTGACTGCATCTCTGCTCCTCCTCGTCATCTCTCCGCCCCTAACCTGTGGCAATCACTGTTATTTTTCCTGGAGCCATAGTCTTGCCTGTTACAAACGGTCACATACCTGAATCATATATGTAACATGTAGGCTTTTCTTGTACCTAGCAATATACTTTGAACTTTCTTCTATGTCCTTTCATGGGTTGGTAGCGTACTTTGCTTGCATACCTAATGATATCCCACTATATTTCATTCCATTGTCTTCCCGTTTGCAAGGCTTCTGAGAAGTCAGTTTCTTACCTTGTAAGACCCTTCTACAGTGAAGTAGTTTTCCTCCGGCTTCTCTTAGGATTTTGGTTTTATCTTGTAATTTCCTATGATTCGAGAATATGTCTGGATGTAGTTTTTGTTGTTCTTTTATTGTTGGCATTTGTTCTGCTTGGTGGTCTTCACTTACCAGGACCTATGGCTTGCTATATGATATTAATTTGGGAAAAATTTCAGTCGTTTTTATTTTAAGTATTCTGTTCCTTTCTCTCCTCACCTTCTAGTATTATCTGTCTGTCTGTTGTCTGTCTGCCTATCTATCTATCCATCTATCCATCCATCCATCCATCCATCCATCCATCCATCCATCCATCCATCCATCTATATCTATCTATCTATCTATCTATCTATCTATCTATCTATCTATCTATCTATCTATCTGATGTATATACATACATACATACACACACACACACACACACACACACGCATCTTTTGTGTTTGTTCCACAGTCCTTGCATATGCTGGTCCATATAGCTCAGTTATTGCTGTTTTCCTTTTTTCACCATTTCTGTCTGGAAATTTCTATAGTGATATGATATAGTCAAGTTCAGAGAGTCTTCCTTCTGTCTGGTGTTTCATACCCAAGTGATTTGTATTGAACAGACTCAAAAAAAGTAACACTGTCTTTTTCTCCACCCCAGGCCTTTCCCCTGGTTTGATCTGACTGCTGTGCAGCTCAAGGAAACGCCCTTTAGCCTGCATCTCTCAGCAACGCCTACTCTCCAGAACCACCTGACTCTTTTATACTCTCAATCATTTGGCGTCGCCCCCGCCGAAGAAGAACTGTCAGAGGTTCCTGCGGGTTCTCCACCCCAAGGGGATCAGGGTTGACAGAAACCCATGCAATGTGTTTGAGAATTACACTAATGACAGAAGAGGTCCACATGCATCAACATGCGTGGGTGCATCTAGCTTTTTGAAACAACCTAGTGCACTGCCTCCCCATAAAGCCTTTTAACACAAATTATTTCTCTTCTAAATGCTAAATCCAAGTAATTATGTCATAATCAGATAATCAAACAGGAAACCTTTTCCCATGATAACATAAAGCTAGATAATGATACAGCTTGATTCTTCTTGAGTAGAGAAATAAATGTTGGGTGAGCAATCTTAGTTGAATTATGATTAATTCATGCTTGTTTTAGTTATTTTGACTATTCTAGGATGGCTATTTAAAGCTATTCCCATTTAAACCCTTTAAATTCATAAAGCCGTAAAAATATTATTGGTGAAGATGTAGCTCAGCTGGTGGAGTGCTTACTTGGGATGCGTAGAACTGTGTGTTCAGTCATAAACACCTCCAAAATTTGATAAGGTGGCACCTGCTTGCCACTCCAACACTTAGGAAGTGGAGGCAGGAGGATTGCACACTGAAGGTTTTCCTTGGTCATATAGTGAATTTGAGGCCAGCCTGGGATAGAGACCATGTTCCCCCCCCCCCAAAAAAAAACCACCAAAAAAATCTCCCAATCAACCAACCAGCACCACCACCACTAACAATAAAAAACAAAACAAAGCCAGGTGGTGGTGGTACAAGCCTTTAATCCCTGAATTCAGGAGGCAGTGGTGAGTTCAAGGCCAGCCTAGTTCCAAAAAATCGAGGTCAATGACAGCTAGGGCTGCTGCACAGAGAAACCCTGGCTCAAAAAACCTCAAACAATAACAAGACAAACAAAACAAAACAAAACGAACGAAAACGAATACAGATTGATGCAGAGCGATGGCACCCATCGGTAATCCTAGTGCCAGGAGTCTGCAGCAGGAAGCTGGCCACTCTCAGGCCACAGGTGAGACCCTACCTGAAAACAGGCAGATACAAACAAAAAAGTGCATTCAAAGCTGGCACTTGCATTAAATCCTTGAAAAAGTTTTGCAAAATATTGATCTTATTTCTATGGTGTGCATTTGCTTCATGTTTTACATCTTTTTTGTCAATTATAATAGAGCTGAAAACAAAAGCAGTGACCCCCAAAGAAGTGAAGCTCCCAGCTTTGCCGCTAATAGAACCGTGCCTTTCGTTTTTCGAATGCTCAGGGGCTTTTGAGTAAAACCGTTCATAATACATGGAAATCGTCGTGGGCTTACAGTGACCATTTACATTTGTTGCTTTGCATAGTCATGCGTCAAGTACATTCAAAGATTCCAGAATGCTTTCTTTTTATTTATTTACTTAGGGTGGTTTCTGATAAAACTTCCTAATCCAATTGGGGGGAGGCAGGGTTGATTTGTCATCACACACAGATATGTAGCACAAATATTTGTTCTCTTCAGGTGTGTAGTTAGACAAGGTAGATCATTGCCCTCTGTGCTCTGTTAGCATCACAGTGGATTTTAACATTAAGAAATGAGACCCAGGCGCTGATAAAGACCCAGGATAAAGTGCTTGCTGCACAAAGAAGATGGCCAGAGTTTGGATACCCAGAACCCGAGTAAAGCTGATATGGTGGGTGTGGGTAAACCGAGAGAGGAGGTGGATTCAGGAAATCCATCAAGGGGCAAGCTGGCTACCCTTACTAGCCAGGCCAGTGAGCTCTGAGAGTCTCTGCCTCTGTAAATCATGTGACAGTGATGATGGGGGAGACTCATGACAACAACTTCTGATCTTCAAAGGCACCCACACATGTGGTCACCACTAACAGGCACACACACATACACACAAAGAACACACACATACATATACATAAAGAACACACACATACATACATATACATAAAAGACACACATACATAAAGAACATACACATACATGCAAAGAACACACATGAACACACACATAAATAACACATAAAACATACACATAAATAACATATATACATATACATAAAAGACATACATACATAAAGAACACACATACATACAAAAAACACACACATAAAGAACACACACATACATACATACACACACATAAAAGACATGCATACATAAAGAACACACACACTGGGGGTTGGAGAGGTAGCTCAGGGGTTAAGAGCACTGGCTGCTCTTCCAGAGGTCCTGAGTTCAATTCCCAGCAACCACATGGTGGCTCACAACCATCTGTAATGAGATCTGGTGCCCTCTTCTGGTAAGTAGGCATACATACTTACCAGAAGTATATATTATATATACACAGAATACTGTATATATAATAAATTAGTGAAAAATAAAACAAAACAACACACACGTGCAAAAAAAAAAAAGGCTCAGTAAGTAATGGTGATTGCTACCTCACCATAAAGCCAGATGACCTGAGTTTGTTCAACAGAGTCCAGGTAAAGGTGGAATAAGAGAACCAATTCCACAAAGTCATTCTTTTACCTCCACACATGTTGATGACGTGCAAGCCCCACACACATCACATACACAAGTTTTAAAAAAATTTAAAAGCAGCGAGGCCAAGAGAAAAAGAACAGCTAAGCTTTACTGCTAGGAAGGAAGCCGCCGGGTATGGGAGGTAGACGCGGGAGAACTCAGTCTTCCTTGACTACATAGCAAGGTCCAGACAGTCTGCTACATAAGATCCTGTCACAAAACAAACAAACAGTTGTTGCTCTTGCAGAGGACCTGGGTTTGGTTCCCAGCACCCACATGGTGGTTCGCAATCCTTTGTAATTCCAGTTCCAGAGAATCTGATGCCCTCTTCTGGAGTCACTGGGCACGGCACTCATGTAGAACACAACCACACACAGGCGAAACACCCAAACACATAAAATAGCATTCTTAAAAATGAGAAGCATCACCAGAGGCTGACCCCTTGCCTACACGCCTACACACACACACACACACTGCAGATCTTTGGTTTTGAAGACACATATCAATCTTTCAAAAAGCTGAATAAGCCTCTGACAACTTCATAACTCAGGACAGTCTTTTTGGGAGCCTGGGAGTGTCTGAAGTGTGAGCAATGAGGTAGATGGTGGTGTTTCCCTATCTTAGGAAGTGTTTCTCAACCCGTGGGCCATGACCCCTGGGGGATGAATAGGGATTGCCTATGACCATCAGTAAACACATATATCTACATTATGATTCATAACTAGCAAAATTACAGTCCTGAAGTAGCAATGAAAATAATTTTATGGTTGGGGGTCACTATATCATGAGGAATTGTATTAAAGGGTTGAAGCATTAGGGAAATTGAAAGAATGTTTTCTCCATTTGGATATAGATAATTCACCTGTATTAAAAGACTGCACCTGCCTATTTAAGAGAGGGCTCTGTCCCTGCAAGTTCTTAGCAGCCTGCCTGTGCTGTGCGGCCAGTCTCATGCCTGTTCAAGAATGAAACAGGTTTTTTTTGTTTTTGTTTTTAGTGAACTAATGAAATTTAATAAGAATTACTTACAAAAGCCTGAGTGAGGGGCAACTTTTGGAACAAGGGCTGTGGCTATACCACTGAAGGAACTGTCCCTTCTTCCCCAGTAAATATCAATGCCTGTGGACCCTCAGGGAAGGGTGGGGTTGTCAGAGCAGCCCCCACAGTCATATAGGGAGCGGTGGGGTCTTCTGAGCACGATGGGAAGCTGCTGGTTTTAAAGGTGAACCTTGGCTTTCTCCATGGCCAGGCCGTGTGGAACACACTGCTCCACTGCTAGAGCTTCGTCTTGCTGTGATTAATCTGCCATCTAGATGTGTTCCTAATATTCTGTCACCATGTGGAGAATATCTGGCATTTTCTAATTCAGCCTTCCTGCGTTTATAGTTCTAAGCACCTCAAATATCGTGTGACGGCTTCTCCTGCAAGGCCTGCACTGGTTTTGTTTCTTGGTAATTGCAGAAATGCGGTCTTCTTCCTACAGTCACGTGGTTTCCTTCCTTCCAAGACTTAGGTATGTCTTATACAAATTTCCATGTGGTAGCATTTTGGTTTCTATTGTTTCTTTCTCCACACACACACACACACACACACACACACACACACACACACACACACACGCACGCACGCATATATGTATATGTATTAGTGTTTTGTCATGGGTGTCGGGTTCCCCTTCCCTAGAACTAGAGTTGCAGACAGTTGTGAGCTGCCATGTGGGTGCTGGGACGGGAACCCAGGTCAGTGCTCTTACCTGCTGAGCCATCTCTCCAGCCCCCTATTCTTTCTCATTTCATTTACTGATCAAATGCTTGCGCATCTTTCAATTGGATCTTCTTCTAAGGTTGTTACTTTTATTTTTTTTAAACTTTATGTATTGTAGAAATTCCCTTCAAATATGTTTAAAGCATTGCTCACATTCTGCTTTTTGATTTTCTAAGCCTAAATTATTTTCTTTTAAACAAACCTTAGAAGATGAACAACACACATCTTTCAGGAAGTACAAGCTTTCCTGAAAGACATTTTCAAAACTGGGCTCTTTTCCAGGAAAGGTCCGAAGTAGCCCAGACAGGCACTGCACAGGAATCTTTCTCCTTACAACTACTACTTGTCAAATTAGAAGGCACTTAAAAAAAAAAGGTGTGTGTGTGTGTGCGCGTGTGTGTATGCCAGCATATGCCATGTGTGCAGGTGCCCGTGGAGGCCATATCAGATCCCTTGGAGATGGAGTTGTACTGAGTGAGCCATCTCTCCAGCTCCAGAAGGTAATTTTTTTAAATGAATTTTTTTATATGTATGAGTGGTTTGCCTGCCTGTATGTGCATGTGTACCTGGTGCCCACGGCAGATAGGAATCTGGTCCCCTGGAACTGGAGTATGAAGTGGTTGTGGGTGCTGGGAACTGAACCCAGACCCTTTGCTGAGCAGCTCTTACTTGCTGAGATATCTCTCCAGCCCAGGAAGGCAGCTGCTCTACGAGTGTTCTGTCTTTGGAGTTACAGTGAGCCTTCCTTGGAAGAAACAATAATTTTGGGTTTTTTTTTTTTGGAGAATTTTTATGACCACTGTAATTTCTGACAGGTTTGTCATGTTTAACATTTCCTCATGCTTTTGCAAAAACAGATGCCCTGAATGAATGCATCTTTTCTCACAAATATCTTTTAAATTAGTGTGTGTGCTACGTGTGTGTGTAAGTGCAGTATGCACATAGACATCAGTGCTAACTTTGGGGACTTGGTTCTCTCTCACTGCTATGGGCTCTCGGTCTGACTCGGGCCTTCAGGTTTACACAGCACGATTTTACCCACTAGGCCTCACTGACCTTCTCTATCACTGCTCTTGTCCACTGCTGGTTCTTCAGCCATCTCTTACAGACGTGAAAACGGAGGATTATTTATCCTGGTCGAGTCTCAGCGACCTTTCTGTCTGACTGCATGACTAAGCCTTTTTGTGCTTTACCCCAGCCTGTCCTAAACCTGGCTCTGCTGATTTGAATGTTTGCACATCCTTGGTCCTTTCCACCCGGTTTGGAAAGGACTCGTTCCCCGAGTGAGGCTGCAATGAGGATGTTTCTCAGGCTCTTCCGCCATTTGTCCACTTACTTGCACTGTTCCATCAACCCCAGTGTAAACAAACGGAAGACTGCAGAGACACTCCGAGTGCCATGGTCCTGCTCATCTTCTCTTCCTGCTCTGAGCATGCAGGACTCTCCCAGGCCTGGCTCTGCTCTTCCTTCCTGAAGCTGCTTATTTTCACTGTCACCATCAAGCCCTCCGCTCTTGTTACCCGGTTCATGTTTCTGGCTCTATTGCTCCTTCCTTTGGATGGTAAACTGGGGAGACAAAAAACACTCTGGAAGCTGACTGATATTTGGGGATTATTTTAAGCTCCTCTTTAAATAAAAATGTCTAGCTGGGCGGTGGTGGTGCACGCCTTTAATCCTGGCACTCCGGAGGCAGAGGCAGATGGATCTCTGAGTTCGAAGCCAGCCTGGTCTACAGAGTGAGTGCCAGGACAGCCAGGGCTACACAGAGAAAACATGTCTCGAAAACCAAATGAAGAAATAAATAAAAGTCTTTTTTACTGTAAGCATGCTCGCCTGCATGAGTTTGTGAGACCACAGTTGTCAGATGCTCACGGATACCAGCAGTGAGCCTCGAATCCCCTGGCAGGGGAGTTCTGGGTGGCTGTAACTGGATGATGGCAACTGCACCAGGGTCCTTCCACAGCACAGCCAGCACTCTGAACTGCTGAGCCGGCTCTCCAGCCCCTCTGTCTTCATTTTCTCAGAATCACTCTAATCAGACTAAGACGTATCATAGTTTCTATCTTAGTATAAAATTATAATCATTCTCATCTGACGCAGGCCAGGGATCATCAGGCCCAGGCTGTTCAGCATACAGGAGTCGGGTGACCCTGAATCAGCAGCATCACTGCAAAGCCCCACCCCATCTTATAAGCAGCATCATAGAATCCCTGAAAGAGATTTTTAAAAACCATTTTATTTATGTGGCTTTCTGAGACATGTTACATATCTCAGACTGGCCTCGGATTCACGATCCTCCAGCCTAGTTCTAGGATTCGAGGTATGTACTATGCCTTTCAGAGACTTTTTTTTCAGTTGTCATTTCCCCAATAAATCTTAGTACTGGGTGTATTCAAATTCAACACAAATCCTGAAAATTATGTAGGAAGATAAATATTGTTAGCTTTAACAGAGAGAAGAGGCTGTGAGTCAGACTGGAGCCAGCAGTCCTAAGTCTCCTCCTTGACGAAGAGGAGAAACCTGAGAAAGACCATGCCTTTTGCCCCAGCTAATTTAGTTTGATGTTTCAAGCTGAGTGAAAAGGTTTTCTCTGCTGCTCCTTGCCCAGCAGCGCCCACTCTTTTCCACAGCTGGTATCTTGCAGTAATGCTGCCTTTTTTTCTTCCTGGCTGCTGTCTGGCAGTGAGGACTCATGCTTGTCCATGGCATCCAAGTCTAGACCATACTCCTGCAACCCTGACGCTTTAACAAATTCAGACAAGGTCAGGGCAGCGGAGTTGACTCCACTGTGACCTTTCTGCTCTAAGAACAAGCCGATGTTGTCCCTGTAGGGAAGGCTGATGCTGCGGCTGAACAGCGGCTCTTCGATTCCTAGAAGCTCTCGAGTGTGACGAGATATTGTCTGAAATGAAAGGATGATATTTAGAGGGACTAACTTGAAAAGACAAGGAAACCAACGCTTTATTCAGTGTTGCCATGTCTCTTCAATACTAAGAAATTATTTCAGTGAGGTAACAGAGTGAAGAAGAACCAAATGGCTTACTAAACTGACCTAATAAAACTATTTTTTCTGAGACAAGGTTTCTCTGTGTAGCTCTAGCGTCTGGAACTTGATCTGTAGACCAAGTTGGCCTCAAACTCACAGAGAACCTCCTGCCTCTGCCTCCCGAGTGCTGGGATTAAAATCATGTAACATTACACTCAGCTAAAACTAAACTGTTAAGCGCTGAACCCTCTCGAGTGCTGGGATTGCATGGGTGAGCCACACCTAGCATTTGTGCAATGTTTTGGGAAAGATACATTTAACAAGGACAAATAAATGATTGCCAAGAATCAGAATCCAAGGATGGGCTGACAGTGATGGGAACCCAGAAGTAGTTTGAATTCCAGGGAACTGTTTCATATGGTTCTCTAAGCATTTATTGACATCCACAGACTTGCACACAACAAAGAATGACTTCATATGACACTGTGAAAAGTCAGTGTTGGGTGAATAGGACGTAATACAGGTGGGGACAATTACAAACTTAGGGTGTAATTACTCTGAAATGGGTAGAAAGAGGCTAATGTAAGTTTCTTTATTTAAGTTTGGAAAATAGTGTATAGATAGTGTAAGTCTTTTTTTTTTTTTTTTTTTTTGGCTTTTGGTTTTTCGAGACAGGGTTTCTTTGTAGCTTTGGAGCCTGTCCTGGAACAAGCTCTTGTAGACCAGGCTGGCCTCGAACTCACAGAGATCTGCCTGCCTTTGCCTCCCAAGTGCTGGGATTAAAGGCGTGTGCCACCACCACCCAGAAAGTATTTTTTTTAAAGATTTATTATATATATGTATATATGTATATATATATATATATGAGAGTGCTCTTTCTGCTTGTGCAACTTTATAAGAGGAGGGCATCAGATCCTGCTATAGATCATTATGAGCCACCATGTGGGTGTTGGGAATTGAACTTAGGACCTCTGGAGGAGCAGCCAGTGCTCTTAACCACAGAGAGCATCTCTCCAGTCCAATACTGTAAGTCTTAAGGACAAAAAAGTGAACACAGCATTATACTTTATTTGGTAGCATTATCTCTTAAAGGAACACATGCTTCTATATGGGAAAAGTGAACACAGCATTATACTTTATTTGGTAGCATTATCTCTTAAAGGGACACATGCTTCTATATGGAAAAAGTGAACACAGCATTATACTTTATTTGGTAGCATTATCTCTTAAAGGGACACATGCTTCTATATGGAAAGAGCCGTGTTTCTCACGATCATAAAAAGATATAAATAAGCAATAGGGCTTGGAGCTATGAAGGCTGGAAAGGCTAGAACAAGTCAGAGAAGCCAGTATGTGTATATTATTTCAAATACAGGTAGATATCAAAACAGACATTTGGTAACGGGTTTGAGACTACTTGGGAGAATGACACTTCAGTAGCAATATGCACAACCAGTGCCCACATTAAATATTCTCTGATAAAAATAACCAGAGCTTTGTGGAGACATGGTTATTTAGGGCTGTAAGGAGGAAAAGCAAAATGAGACTAAAGCTTACTGTAGTCCCAGAAAGTAAGGAGACACTTACTGGGAGGAGAGGGCATGTCAAAAGAAGACAACTCAATCTAAACATCATCTAGTAATCAAAGATGGGATTTTTTTGAGTGACAAAGCAAATAACGATCATTCTGCTTTGTAATCCAAACAATAACTGACCATGAAACCAAACTGATAGAGATGATGAAATGGATTTTTTAAGTGAGGAAAAGGAACTGTAGAAGACTTTCCTATGGAAGCATTCCAACTAAACACAGGAGAAATGAAGGGGGAAAAATCATCATTAAAATGGCAGGGTGGTAACTGTGCAGGCAGCCTTTCCTGATAAAGGCTAAAGTCAGTGGCAAAAGTCCTAAGGTGGAGCAGGACGTTTGCACAGCTTCAAATCATATCTCTGCCAACGCATTTGTCATTGCAATAGTTTTACTATATAATTCCATACTTTTCGACATTCCTCTCTCCAGGAGGCGGAGCTTAGTTCCCCTCCCCATGAATGCTAGCTAGACTTGCACTTTGTTTCTCAAAGCAGAACACACGGGAACAGTGACTCCGCATGGAGAGAGCCTGGCTGGCATCACCTTCGAGTGGCGCTTTCATGTTTCCCATAATAAATCCTTGACACCGAGTCCCCAGACCTGATGAGGACTCAGGGCCTCTGTGATAGTCCCTCCCTGCCCACAACCTTAGTCTCATAGGAGAAAGATTAGAGTAACTAAAATCGAAGGAAATTCACACAATATCCTTCAAAAGCTTCAAAGTTCTGAAAAACCAGAAAACTATCCTAGCTAAAGTTCATCATAGTGCCCAAGAAAAAAAAATCAGTGTAAACAACACAGAATTTGAATAAGATCCATTACTTAATAAGCACATACCATAACTGTGTAAGGTGTTGACATTAGCTGGTTTAAGTGTATGTGGATGAGTCAGCAGTTACAGTCAGAGCTGGGTTCCCAGCAGCCACACCAGAGGCTCAGGATCACCTGTTAACTCTAGCTCCGGGGGACATGAAGCCTCTGGCCCCTAAGGGCACACACACTCAGGTGCAAACATAATAATTATATATAAAATATTATCCTTTCAAAAATGAGTACGAGAAAGCAAGTGCTAGGAAGATGAGGCGGTGGCCTTGCTGCTCTTACAGCACCCATGTTGGGTGGCTCCACCACCTGGAATTCCAGCTCCAGGAGATCTGATGCTTTCTTCTGACATTCACAAGCAAACACACACACATGCATGCACACACACTAAGATAAAAAAAATCTTTAAAAAATTAAAAAGAGCACCCTTCGTTCTTCCAGAAGACCCTAATTTGTTTCCCAATACCCATGCCCAGTGGCGCTCAACCACCTGAAACTCCAGCTCCAGGAGCTCAGGTGCCCTTTTCTGGCCTCTGTGGTCACCTGTCCCTTCCCCCATAGTGGGCCTACACACACACACACACACACACACAATTATCAAACTCTTTTGTAAAACCAAGTGTACAAATAAAAAATTCTTTTAAAATGAAAAACTGTCTAGTGACAATTACCGATATGTAGCTATGAGTCTGTGCTACTTAAATAGTTTACAGTAAGGCAAATATACTAAAGCTGCTGAAACTGTGTTTGGACTGGTTGATTGTAATGACACAGGGTCTCATCGTAAGAGCTAGTCTTACTTGAAACTCTATGTATCCCAGGCTAGGCTTGAACTCATCAACATCCTACCTTTCTTAGACTCCCTAGTACTGGAGTTACAGGCATGAACCCCCATGCCTGACTAGAGCCATTCACAGTTCCTGGTTCAAGGATATACTTTAGAATCATAAATAATTCACCCTAGATAATCAATTCACTTATATTATTCTCTAAAGGTTTGTCACAGAGTTCTTATATTCTGAGACTCTTGTTCAATACTATGAGCCCAGGACTTCAAAGATGTTCTACTACTGTTCACCTCCCTTTTAATTCTGTTTTGAGACAGGGTCTCACTAAGACACCCAGGCTGGCTTTGAGCATGTGATCCTCAGCCTTCTGAGTAGCTGGAAAGGTAAGTACCACCACATCTTCCTTGGGGAATCATTTTCCAAGAGAGAGGAAAGACGCAGTGTGCTATTCTTTGGTCTAACCTCCCCTTAGAATAAACAAGACTTTGGTTAGCAGTGAAAACCAGGAGTCAGCTGCTGGAGAGAAAGTCAGCTAGTCAGAGGGGCAGGAAAGCACCTGCTGACCTTCCTCCTCCGCCTATGTCCCTCCCTTCTAATTCCCATGCTTCTCTCTTTTTCTTTCTCTCTCTCTATCCTTCCCACTGCCTCTTGCTCTCTGTTTTTTGTCCTGTCAACTGTTGCTTCCTCTGCCTTTTAACCTATGGCTGACTTTATTTAATCCTGCTTACAATATTCAAGCAGAAAGTTCTTGGATTAAAGGTGTATGCCAGGGTTGAGCCACACTACAACTAGACACAGGTTTTTCCAGTAAATAATGCAATCTTGGGGTTGACAATGTGATTAAATATCCTGTACATTCTAGGTAGATGTTGGAGTCACAGAAAAGAATGTATCACTCTTTTAACATAAAAAGAATAGGTGTTTGATCTTGCAGCTATTGGCAGCCATGTGAAGGCAAGGTTGGAAATACCATATATGGTAAGTGGGCTTGTCTGTTATGTACATGGAAGTTTGTGGCAATTAAAATATTCATTTAGAGAGGCAGAGCATGAATCCCAGAAAGCATTTAAGTTCTGATCTTATCTGAGTGATCTTTTGCCAGTGGGACTCAGTTTTCTCTGAGGATTAGATGGATCCATGTTTAGCACGTACCACATAGTAAGAACTCAGCAAAGCACAACGATTAGCTGAATAAATGAGTTGAATGTTCAGTTAGGGTTCCATGTTTTAATTGTTCAGAGACTTTCTAATTGTCAGTACAAACACTTGAATATTAACAAGTGTATTTTTCTTTTGAGTCATATGTTTACAGAACAATATGATCTTAAAACTTGATAAAGAGTTGTGATGTTGGCTGTTTTTGCTTTTTCTCTTTTACTTTTTACTTTTATGACTTTTTGAGGGGACCACCACCCAACTACCAAATAAATCATGCAGGCTTAATTCTTAATTATAAACTCTCAGCCTTTGCTTGGCTTATTTCTAGTCAGCTTTTCTTAAATTATCCTGTCTATCTTTTGCCTCTGGGCTTTTAACCTTTCTGTATTTCTGTATATCTTTCTTTCCTTCTTACTCTGTGGGTGGCTGGGTGGCTGGCCCGGACCTCCTCCTCCTCTCCAGATTTCCCCATCTATTTATCCTTTCTGCCTGCCAGCCCTACCTATCCTTTCTCTTGCCTTGCTATTGGCCATTCAGCTCTTTATTAGACCAGTTAGGTGTTTTTTGTTTAGGCAAAAAAATTCACAGCTTCACAGAGTTAAACAAATGAGACATCAACTAAAACAACACATCTTTACACCATTAAACAAATGTTCCAGAGCATAAACAAAAGTAATACACCTTAAAATAATATTCTACAACAGAGTTGTAGGAAACATATCCCAGAATCTTGCATTTTAATTAAAAAAATTGGAGGGTTGTCTTAGTCACTGTTCTATTCCTGTGAAGAGACAGCATGACCACAGCAACTGTTATAAAGAAAACATTTAGCCGGATGGTGGTGGCACACCTTTAGTCCTAGCACTTACGAGGCCGAAGCAGGCAGATCTCTGAGTTTGAGGCTAGCCTGGTCTACAGAATGAGTTCCGGTACAAGCTAGGGCTACACAGAGAAACCCAGTTTCAAAAAACAAAAACAAAGCAAAACAAAAAGAAAGCATTTAATTGGGGGCTTGCTTACAGTTCAGAGATTTAGTCTATTATGGTCATGGTGGGAAGCATGGCAGCACGCAGGAAGGGATGGTGCTGGAGAGGTGGCTGAGAGTTCTACATCCAGATCTACAGGCATCGGGCAGAGAGAGAGGCATTGGGCCTGGCTTTAGCTTTTGAAACCTCAAGGCCCATCCCCAGTGACACACTTCCTTTTACAATGCCAAGCCACTTAATCCTTCTCAAATAGTGCCATTCCCTAATGACTAAACATTTAAATATATGAGTTTATGGAAGTCACTCTTATTCAAACCATTCAATGGTAGAGACGGGAACCTATCTTTAAAAAAACTGAATCTGAGCTGGGTGGTGGTGGCACACACCTTTAATCCCAGTGCTTGGAAGGCAGAGGCAGGTGGACCTCTGAAGTTAAGAGGCAGGAGAACTCTGAAGTTTGAGGCCAGCCTGATCTACAAGCAAGTTCCAGGACAGTCAGGGCTACACAGAGAAACCCTGTTTCAAAAAACAAAAGAAACAAAACAAAACAAAAAAGAAACGGATGAAACCTAATAAGTTATTCTATTCCAAACAGTCTTCATTTCAAAAGACCCTTTAAAAAAATCAAATCTAATTCTGAAGATCATGTTTAGAAACTACTGCAGAAGAACATTCATGGCTTTTCCTATACTAAATAGACCCTATTGTGCGTGTGGTGGGGGGTTAGTGCTGCAGAAAAGGTTCCAGAGGAGTTATGTATGCTACACATTGTAAGGCTGTTAAATACTACAAAAGAAAGGCATGCTCGAGCACAGGAGACTGGTCAAGGACTAGTCAGTGCTCCATAGAGGAGGCCTATGTAATTTGTCTGAAAGCCAGGCAGCAAAGTAGGTAAAATACAGATGTTACATAAGCACCAAACAGGTATCGAAGACAGAAGATGTTACTGGGCGCTCTAGAAGAGAGGTTACAATGGGACAGCAATGGGAAGAACAACTTCCTGTGGAGATGAGGAACTGGCCCCGAAAGGGTGATCACGTTCATATTCGTAGAACAAGGGCATGGAAACTGTGCAAAGACACAGAGGGAGGCATGTACAAGCAGGCAGAAGGCTGTGAGTTAGACCGGGCAGTCTGGAGAAGACTCATCCAGTTCAGTGGCAACCAGGTGAGAATGAATGTGGCTGAGCCAACTTATGGAGGACCTGGAATCCTAAACCAAGAGCTGGGACTGTCTTGCACCGCGGGGATCAGAGAGGGTTTCTAAAGAGTGTACAAGTTGTGGGAAACCAAGAGCCTAAACCCCGGAACCCTTGAGTCCAGCAGGCTCACCGAGGAACGCTAAAAGTGGGAAGGCAGGAAGCCACTGAGCGTTCTAGGTCCGGGCAGTAAGTCTGGCAGTGAAGAAAACCAGACAGTGGAAGTGACACAGAGGAAGTGACAGTTCTCACCTTTGTTGGGGTCAAAGCAGAGGGAGGAAGCCACCACTGTAAGCTTGAGAGATGAGAGTATGGTGACACCATGGACCAAAACAGGGTAAGAAGGATGGTCTGGGATAGATGGTAGGCTGTGCTCTCCACAAGGAACCCTAATACACATCTCACCTTCATGTCTTCGAAATCAGTTATCCCCATCTGAGGCAGGTTGCAGCAGTTCACATGGATGAGTTTGGGACCATTGATGAAGTTTGCGGTAAAACACTCCTATTGGTACAAGAACAACAACACTTATACACGTACTACTATAACTGGAAGAAAAGAGGGACAAAACCACATTAAAAAAAAAATAATAGCCAGGCAGTGGTGGCGCACTCGGGAGGCAGAGGCAGGCGGATCTCTGGGAGTTCGAGGCCAGCCTGGTCTACAAGAGCTAGTTCCAGGACAGGCTCCAAAGCTACAGAGAAACCCTGTCTTGAAAAACCCAAAATAAATAAATAAATAAATAAAATAATAAAAGTGCTGGGTTAAATTTCATGCTGTGGCTTCAATCTGCTTTTGCATGTTGTCACTAACTTTTTGGGGGTCAGAGCTAAGGAAAGGTGTCACTCTCGAGCCCAGGCTGACCTGGAACTCAGTTGATAACCGAGGCTGGCCTCCACCCCGTGATGATCTGCCTGTCTCTGGTCTTCTAAGTGCTAGGATTACAGAGTTGAGCCATCATGCTCAGTCTCAGGATATTTTAAAGTAAAGAAGGTACAAAGGTTTCAGATTCTGTGCTTTGTCACAACCTAATATCATAGTTGGCATCAATAACTTAAGAAGCACATACTACTTTTGATAAAGCCAATTTGGGCTGATAGCTAACAGGCATTAATACTCTGAAGTGCTCATGATACATATGACGTATTGGGCAGACAGTTAAGAACGACAGCATGAATTCGGGGCAAGGGAGTTGCCATTGAGACATCTTGACAAAAGTGCAGAAAGGCCTGATTTAGCCTACGTGTGTTAAAAATATAGATTTCTATGAAAAGAGGACTTGACACAATTTTTATCTTTATGCAGACAATGAACAGAGTTATAATAATTTGGATGAATAGGAAAATTATATATAATCTTTTCTTCTAAAATACAATATATATATCAGTGATAGGGTAAACATGTATGTCTAATATGTGTTAATGCACTGGGTTCAATCTTCACTACCACACACCCAAGACAGAAAAAGACACACACAATCCAAATTCACTTCCCCCACAGTCCACGACATAGCTACATTTCTAGTGAAAAAGAGGCCAGAGAACATGTCAGTAGAGAGGAAAAAATGGGATTGGAGGATGTGCCTTCAAAAACCATTGTTTTTGTGTACCTTGTATTGAGGGAAGCCTAGCTCGCCAATCCACTCTGCAACCTTCTCTGGGCTCCACTTAAGGTGTTCAAATGATGGGCTCACACTTCTGTTGATCTTGGATTCATTAAGTCCCATTTTCTCCGACCCCTGGGGTAAAACTACAACTTTCTTTTCACTAACTGAATCTCTCGATTCTGTGCAAGACTCTGAAGCAGGATCGGTTGGAAGTACTTCATTGATTTCAGACTGAAGCACTTTGAGGAGTTCGTGAGATTCTTCATAATCTGTACCGCCTGATTCAACACTTTCTCTGGGAGAGCCTACCATAAACTCATTTTCATTTTTAGCCTTATTAGTTTCTTTTTCTGCCATCTTTTTGTGATATTCGAGAAATATTAGCTTATCCTTGCCTACAGGATACTTAAGTTTGCTTGGTCCTGGCCTGTGGTCCTTGGGAAGTTCTGTAGCTGTCTTTCCTGGTTTGGGTTCATTTGATAACTCTAGCTCCTTTGTTGGTGCTGGTTGTGATTTCTCTTGCGCTTCTGGTTCGGTCATCTGTGGTGGTCCTTGACCTGTTTCCTCAGTTGATTTTTGTAGTTTCTTCTTTGGCAAATCTGCATCCATCTGTTCTTGTAGCACTGGAGCCTTTTCCTTACTTGACTCTACTAATGTTCCCTTCGATTTCGACTTCTCACTTGATTTTCTCTGCTTTTCTTTTTGCCCTGCTGGTTTCCTATCCTCTGATGGCTCTGGAACTTTCTCCTCAACTGACTTTTCTTGTGTCTCCCCCTGGACATCAGGTTCTATCTCTTCTGGGAGTCCCAGAGCAGCCACTTCCAGTGTCTCTGGAATCTTTTCATCAATAGAACTTTGTGTTTCCTTCGGAACTTCCGATGTCGCCCTGTCTGAGAGCTCTAGACTTGCTTTATCAATTGGTTTTCTTGATTCTTCCCCAGAAAGCTCTAGCTTGAGTTCTTCTAGTGGCTCTGGAACTTTCTTTTCAATTGACTGTTTTGGTTTCTGGCCTGGGAATTTTAGCTTAATCTGCTCAGGCTGCTGCTTGGTGCCTATCTGCTCTGTGAACTTCATTTGAATCTCTTCTGGAGGCTTAATATCTGCTTCCTTAGTAGATTTTCTTAGCGTCTGGCCTGGAAACTCTGGTTTAGTCGCCTCAGATGGCCCTGTACTTTGCTCTTCAGCTGACTCTTCTTGTGTCTTTGTAACTTCTGACTTGGTCATCTTTAATGGAGGTAGAGCTTCCTCTTCAACCGATTTTCTTGGTTTTTCACTTGGAAAATCTGGTATGTTTTGCTCTGGACCTATTTCTTTATCTCCCTTTCTATGTGATTGCTTTGGAACCTCCTGCCCAGTCTCTTCTGGTAACGTCAGTATTTTCTCACTGCTCGTAGCCTCTGGAGTCTTGGTTTCTGTTGGTAGTTGTATGTCTGTTTCTGCAGGTGGTTCTGTGAGTAGTACATCTACTGAAACATCTGGTGGTTGTAGGTCTGGCTCCTCATGTTTCTCATCCACTGGTACCTCCAAGTCCTCTCCTCCTGCTTCCCATGATGTCTCTAACTTCAACACTTGAGTTATCTCTGCTTCAGTTTGGCTAGGTAGGTCCATGTTGGTCTCCTTGGGAATTTCTTCTTCAGGTGTCCCTGGCTTCCCCTTTTCAAAGTCATCTTCCTCAGTCTTTAGTTTCTCTGGCTCTTGGTCGATCTCCGGGAGCAGCTCAGGGGTTACCTCTACCACGGTATCTGATTTGGAATTATACAATTTATGAGATCTAAGAGATTTAGTTCTTTTAGGCTCCTGAATTTCATCTGGGTCAGAATCATAATCTTCTGGGACTTCGGCCATTACGCAGTCAATTGACGCGCCCAAGGCCTCCTAGCAACCTCAACTTCCGACAGCGTCTCTATGGATACCACGATTTCCGGCGGTGTCTTCCTGACTCTTCCAGGGATTTTTGTCGATCCTTACAAGTGTCGACCGTAAAAACAAGCGATCAAAAGCACGTAGTAAACCACCCCTCCCCGTTCCCCCGGTCGTCCACGTCGCCAGCTTCCACTGGCCAGAGCTCCGGCAGCTCCCCCCGCCCCACGCCGCCTCGGCGCTCCTTCCGGCCCCGGGTTCCGCTCGGCTCCGCTCGGTTCTTGGCTGCCGCGCTCCCTTTGCCTTCGGCTGTTTCCGGAGCCGCAAGCGGCTAGCTGCGGTGACGCTCCCCGCGTGGGCTGCAGATGTCGGACCTGCAGGCGGCTGAGGGGCCGGCCTTCTGGAGCCCCGCAGCTCGTCGAGGGTCAGCTGGAGGCGTCGGGGACCGACAGGGAGTGGAGGGGAGCCAGGCGGCCGCTTCAGGTACGCAAAAGCCTGGGCTCTGGAAGGGTGGGTGCCGCTCGGCTCGGGGCCGCGCACGTCGGGCGACTCGTATCCCTATCGCCCCGGGGACCACGGCTGCGCTCCAGGTCATTTTCCACTCCGTTTCGAAACGTCTTGGTTCCCGTCCCGCTTCCTTTCTCGGGCCAGCTGGGTTGGCAGTCCGGCTCCTTCCGCCGCCCCTCCTTGGCGTCTGTGTCCCACCTCGGTTCGCACCGCACTCACCTCCCACCCCTGCCTTTGGCTCCGCGCGCGACCCTACCTCTGTCCCCCAGGCTCGCCTCTCCGCGCGCTCCTCCCGGCGTCTTCCTGGGCGCCCGCCTTCCTCTGTCGGAGCCCCACTTTGCCCTAGCCTCTGCACCTAGGCCCCCGCTCCCAGCCGCGGTCCCCTGCATCCTTCAGACTAGGAGAGATGGAGTGTAGCCAGAATTGGGAGGTTTTGAAGGAGCGTCGTAGTCGGAGCAAAGGCAGGAACTAGAGGCTGCAGTAGAAATTTGGGAGATCTCTCTCATTCTCCGAGACTCACCCTCCTGTTGTGCAAGTGTGTCCATTTCGGGGTACACAAGTTCCTTCGTGTGAATTTACTTAAGTGTCTAAAGACTAAAAGGACAGTCTACCACGCTGTCACCTTTTAGCCTTGTGATCATCACAGGGGCGTGCCACTAAAAGGATACTCTGGAGGGGGAGCGCTCTGGTCCCTTTAAGTAGCAAGTAACTGGTTTTTGAGCTTTGAGAGTGGACATCAAGTACAGTGACTGAGGCACCGCCATGAATCCTGGGTGCTTGGCTGGAGTGTGGAATCTCTGTTTTAATGACCTTGGACAAGTGGCTTAACTCCTAAACGCGTCTGAGTTTCCTCTTTTCTAAGATGTGGGTACTAAAAGTACCCGTGTCTTACAGCGTTGGTGGGAGGGTTGGATGAGCCACTATGACTGAAGTACTTGATCTGAAACTCAAGATGCCCGCTGTACAAAGCAGTTGTCTGGAATGAGGTTAAAGTCTGTTTTTGCTCAGCCGAATTACCAGAGCTGCTGCAGAGGTATTCCTGAATGTACCTTCCAACATGTGTCCTACATGCTTTTCTACATGAATCCTAAATATCTCCTATGCCATGGTGTTGCTACATACACACATTGGGTTTTTTTGATATTATGGTACTATATTTGATATTTTGGTAATAAAAAATTCTAATTAGGGTGGATTGTAGCTCAGTGGTAGAGTTCATATGTGAGGTCCTGAGTTAGACCCTGGCACCACAAAAAAAAAAAAAGGAAAAAATTCTAAGCATACTTTCTGAAAGATGATAAAGGCTACACAAATAAGCCCTTATATAGAGGTATGAGGTATATGTCTCATAAACTCCTGCCCCCTGTATATGCCAGTATTTATAAATTACATATACTTTAACTTTTATTTCCTCATGAGTTTGTCGTGAACACACTCAAGTGTCTTTTTTTTTTTAAATCAGACCTGTTTTCTGACATATTCCTGGAGTACTCTTAACACGTTGTATTTAAAATGTTTGTTGGGCTGGGAGTTTGGTAGCTACTGGCTGAATCTGTAGGTGAAGGTCTGATTGCAAGGGTTTGACTGAACAACCAATAGTAGCTGGGCTAGCCAAGGCTGCCCCGGGTTAGAGCGGTGAAGCTCTGATAATGCGGGAGACATTCGGCAATGTCTGGAAATGGTTTTGGTTGTTGGAGCGGGAGGCCACGATCACTGACAATTACAACAAGCCTTCCGCGCTGTTAAAATGTCTGTGAAAGTCTGCTTAAGGAGTCAGAAACGCTGCTTTTGAGAGAAACTCAGGCCTGGACTTCAGCTGTGTCTCCAGAGCTCAGTAGGGATGCGGCTTGAACCAGAGTTTTATAGGCTTGGGAGTAAAAACCTTAAAACTGCTCAAAATTGGGAGTTTGCTCCCACATTCCAGTAGAAAATGAGCCGAATTAGCAGTAAAGATCCTAAGAAAGAATGAGGGGGAAGCTGCTTTTGTCATCTGCTCCTAGAAAACAGCAGGGAAAAGGAACAGCTACTCATTTGTTTAATGTACCTTATTCCTTCAGGAGTTCATCAGCATCCAGAATAACAAGTACTTGGGTTTTTCCCCCCCTTTCTTTCTTTTCTTTTTCTTTTTTCTTTTTCTTTTTTACATGTAGTGTTTGTACTAGTTTCTGAGGTTTTGGTGAAAAGAACGGTTTGTATAAGTGAAAGTCTGTAGTGGTTGTGATGTTCTTAGTGTCTTAGGGACTGTGGTTGTTTTTAATACATTCTTTTTAAATTCGGGGGGCACCTGAGCTCTTAGTTCCCCAGAGGAGAGAGAAATCATTCCTTGTGTCTTGAAACTCTCCGAGGGATACGTATTACATCACCTAAAGGCAGGCCATTTTTTTAAGTCTGCAGAGCTCTGGGGAAAATCAAGGGCAGTGCTTATTATGGTCTCACCAGGAACTTTGTTTGATGTAGATGACCAAGCATTTGATGTTGAGCACTGGAAATGGTCAGATGAACTTGCTTTGGTTCTAACATAGGACAAAGAGCAGCACTAGGTGTGTCGTCTGTCTGCCGTGATGGAAGCGTCCATATCTGCGATTGTTTTCGGTTAAGTTCATGAGGGTTTGAGATACGGTAACTCCCTGCAGGATGGTTCAGAGTGGTGGAAGTTTATACTCAAAAGATCTTTTTGTCTTTATTTTTTAATTTCCTAGTCCGGTTTTTATATTAGCAGGCTAATATTTTGCGTGCCTGTGGCTTTTAAAAGAACTCTTGTGTTTTTACAGTGTTGATAGTTGGTTATCATGCCATGCTTTAGTCTATGCAGTATAATACATGTGTGTTATATGAAGGATCGCTCAAGTGCCGAAGAGAAATTGGGCCGTCTGGTCACTGGACTTGACTGAAACTGAGTCAATGTGCTTTCCTTTAAGCCTCTCAAATCTAACCGCATCACCTGCTTTTGGGTCTTCTGCTCTGGGGGAAAAAAAGCCGAGATAATTATTTCTGCAGCTTTTTAGTGAAGGGGCAGTCTTATGAGTTCTAAAGAAACCTTGACCTATTATTCACCTGCTTTGGGGAAAACCTGCTTTTTGGCTTTCTTGTAAAGAAAACACCAAAATGCACAGTAAGCTCAAATCTGCAGCTTGATCAGAACGTCTGAGCCACGCTAGTAACCTGAAAAGAAAATTGTGTTTTGAAAGTGTTCAGGAGCCATATATGGTGGCCCACACCTCTAATCCTAAGCGCTCAGGTGGCAGAGGCGGCAGGTGGACCTTTGAGTTCAAGGCCAGCCTGACCTATTAAGTGAGTTCCAGGACAGCCAGGGCTCAAAAAGCCAAAAACCAAACCAAACCAAGAAAGAGAAGGAAAGGGAAGGGAAAGGAGGGAAAGGGAGGGGAGGGGGAAGGGGGAGGGGAGGAAAGGAAGAAAGAAAAAGAAAGAGTGGTCAAATTATTTGAAGAAGGCTTCTGTTTTGTGCTTTACTTTGCTGTCGAGGCCATCAATTATGAGTTGTTACTCTGCATCTTCCAGTTCTCCTCCACACATTGTTTCCAAGATTTTGGCCAGTTAGGAACTGTGACAATAACCTTGTCACATTGAAGAATACCGTATTTCACTATTACTAGGTTGCTATTTAAAATTTGTATTTCAGTCTTAATGTTATACATGATTTTACTAGCTTGACAGGGTAAACTTTTATGATCATACTAAGATAAACAAATATGTATTCATTAAAAGAAAACTCCTTTCCCTGCTGCCATCTAATTTGTAGAGCCTGTCCTGTTTTCTTTAGAAGTGCATAGAGAATTAGCCTATATTTGACTGGCCAGTTAAAGTCAGAACTATTGAAAAATTGGCTTTTCCTTTTTCATCATCTATATTTCAGAAACCTAAAAGGATATGTTTATACTTGAGTTTTCCTGTCTCTCTCAAACAACATTCCATCTTCCCACATGCTATACTTCTGGAAATAAACTTATGTTTTTCTTTCCTCTTTTTACTTCCTGCTTATCTGAATCCAGTTGGAAGCTGTTTTGCCAGCAGTTCTTGCATAATTTAGGGCATTCCTTTTTTTTTTTTTTTTTTGGTTTTTCGAATCAGGGTTTCTCTGTAGTTTTAGAGCCTGTCCTGGAACTAGCTCTTGTAGACCAGTCTGGCCTCGAACTCACAGAGATCCGCCTGCCTCTGCCTCCTGAGTACTGGGATTAAAGGCATGCGCCACCACTGCCCGGCTAGGGCATTCCTTTAAACTTAAAAAAATACCTTTTAATTTTTTTCCTGCATACATCAAGCTGCTTGAAAAAAAGATGCTATGAGAAGTGATTCTTAATATATGAACTGTGCATAGGCTGACTGATCAAGAGAAATGGAAACGACTTACTGCGTTGGTGCAGGTGCACAAAAACACACTGATGCCTCCTCTGCAAGAGTGGTCCTCAGCCTTCCTAATGCTGCAACCCATCAATACAGTTCCTCATGTTGTGGGGAACCCCAGCCATAAATTATTTGTTGCTACTTCATAATTATGATTTTGCTACTACTATGAATCGTAATGTAAATACCCAACATGCATATAATGTAAATATGTATAAATTTATTAATTATATTTCTATATAATATATGATGTAATGTGATATATGTTATATATCACATTACATATCATTATATCATGTTATATAAAAATAATAATATAATATGTTATCTAATTATATAATATATAATACTATAAATATCTGATATGCAGAATATCCGATATGCAGTCGTTGTGAAAGGATCATTCAATCCCCAAAGGGGTCGCGACCCACAGTTTGAGAAGCACTACTCCACTAGGGTCCAACAGAATTGGAACATATTTTCCATTGACCCATTTCTTCGCACAGACTATTCTACACGTTTTTTTCCTGTTTAAGAATGTAGACACAAGGTTATTACAGCATTTTTGGAGTGATAAAAGACTTGGAAAAAAGATGTTTATCCATAGAGAACTCGTAAATCAATGACTTGGTTTTTTTATCAAACGGAATATTTACTATAGAGAAGAATGAGAAAGATGTTTGTGTACAGCTATGGAAAGTATCTGAGATGTATCTGGAAAGAATAAGATGTGCAGTAGTGTGTCTGATGTCCTGGTATGTGTAGGAAATGTGAGATTCATGTGCATATGTATGCTGTATCCTTCACAGTACTCACACAAACATACAAATTACCTTTACATGCACAAAACCTCTCTAGAAGACTACTGAAAACCCAGTAGCATCGATTCCCTCTGGAGATGGGGGCTCACATAGAAGGAAGCTTTCATGATATACTTTTACCACTTTTGAATTTTGAATAACAACAATATATCACCTATTCAGAAAAAAAATCATATACACATGTGCTAGAAGGTTCTTCACTGTGTTTCTTTTCTAAAATTGGAGTCTTTTTGAGTTTTTTTTCCCCTCCAGACAGGGCTTCTCTGTAGCTTTGGAGCCTGTCCTGGAACTAGCTCTTGTAGTCCAGACTGTCCTCAGACTCACAGAGATCCGCCTGCCTCTGCCTCTCGGGTGCTGGGATTAAAGGTGTGCGCCACCACCACCTGGCAAACCAAGTGCTTTTAGGTTTTTCAAGACAGGGTTTTTCTATAGTTTTAGAGCCTGTCCTGGAACTCGCTTTTGTAGAGCAGGCTGGCCTACTCATAGAGATCTTCCTGCCTCTGCCTCCCAGTGCTGGGATTAAAGGCGTGCCCCACCACCATCTGGCCCTAAAATTGGAGTCTTTCTGCATGTCAGGGACATATGGTTGTGAGCCACTGTGTGGGTGCTGGGACCCAAGTTGGGTCCCTAGGAAGAGCAGCATGTGCTCTCAACTGCTGAGCCACCTCTCCAGCTCCATGTGTTTATACTAACGATTTTTATTAATTTTAGGATGCTTTACTCATATTTGCTCTGCACTCTTCCTCTTTGCTCTTCTCCCTCTCTTGATGCTCCCTCTCCATTTTGTTTGCGTGTGTGTGTGTATGTGTGTGTGTGTGTGTGTGTATGTGTGTACAGATGCGGAGTCCATAGATGAGAGAAAGTGTGACATTTTGCCTTTCTTACCCCTCACTACTCTCTTTACCCTCCCCCTCCCGTAGACTCCTTCCTCTTCTCACATAGTTCCTCTTTCATGTCATATGTATTTGTATACCCATGTGCATATGAACACTGTGCACATAGAAAACAGCCAAAGCCTGCCAGGTGCATTGCTGGGGTGTCGCCTGTCAGTTGCGTTTGTAGACTTTTGTCTTTCTTGCAGTGTTCGTGGTGTAGTGCCTGATGTCTGTGATAGCTCACTTCACTTGAACTGCACTTCCCTGGGGCATGGGACCTCTGCTGGTTACTTCAGCCCCTGGAACAGTTGGGTTCTGTCATCCTCCTGAGAATCCCCACTTGATGTACCCTGGAGTGACTCATGTTTCAGGCGGGACTTCCTCCTGAGGAAGCACACACAGTATGGAGATCTTTATAAAAGGACTGGTCTCCCTACTTTTTAGACCCACTAAACTTTGATACCATGCTGGAGGGTTGTGGTTGTCAGTTTTTCACAGTCCACTGGAGCCCCAGAATTCTTATCTGGAGCATCAGAGTCTGACACCCCCCACCCCAAAATTCAGACTGAAGGTTATCCAACTCCAAAATCATTTTCAGACCATGAGGTTAGCCTGTAGCTGTTGCCTTCATCCCCCACCCCCAAATTTTAACTGTGTAGTTGGTTGGAGCCTCCTGCTGCTTGTTCTTTTTCTGTCCTGTGAGCATCTGGCCTCCTCCCTGCTCTCCAGGACCCCCTCCCTCAGGAGTCACTTAGTCTAGAGCTGTGTCTTCCTGACTGGTTGTTGTTCCCTGTACCCCCAGGGTAGCTGGAGTTAAATAATAGGTTTCTTTCTGATCATACTCAGCGATAGCACATGGAGGCACAGTAAATGACAAAAGGAAGTCCTTTCTACTGACCCATCTCACCAGAGCAGTCGCTGTGTCCGACCACAGCTGGGTTTGAGGCTTGTGAGAACTGTAGGCTGCTTCTGTGGGTGGGTGCCTGCCTTCACCAGGACTTCATCTTTTGATGAGGCTTTGCTTCCCTTCCCCCACGTTCTAGTTGTGAGACCTGAGCTGTGCGCACCTTACTATTTTTATTTATTTTTGCTGATTTTCTGCACTTTTCAGTGGTTCTATCATTTTCTTTGTGGACTAGAGTTTCCCCTATGAGATTTCGAAAAGAAAAGAAAACATAACAAAAACCAAAGCACATACCTCCCCAAATCAAAGCCCTCCCTCTAAACCTACCTCTTCAGAGTCCACTCATTTTTTAGTGTCTTCACCCTGGGGTATTAGTTTCTTATGCTTGAACCTTTACACAGACATAAACCATATTCAAACCATAGCAGTTACCATAGAGTGACTGCTTAGTCACCTATACAAAACCTTCTGTAGATCATATATGTTAATGAGAGAAAATAAAGGGTATCTAAATAAATAAAAGGCTTGGCTATCTAGTGAGTTTGAAACCAGCCTGGGTGGATGAGTTAGTCTCTCTTACTCGCTCATGTATCAAAGAGTAAGCGAAAGCATGCTTCGTGTTTGTAGTAAAAATATAGAGATATAATTTATTCCCAGTTTGATTTTGTATAAAATGCAATGTCAGGAGTAAACCCAGAAGAGTTTTGGTGTTTTCTTTGGGGGGGGGGTCCTAGAGTGTACATATAAATGAAAGTCTGAAAAGGCTCTAAAATACGTCAAGCATGGAAAGGCTTGCTTCGCAGAACGGCTGGGTCCTAAGCAGCTTAAAAAAGCTTACCTTGTCTTATTGTGTTCCACTTTATTAAATTTCACAGATAACGACATCTTTTACAAATTGAACTCTTGATCATCCTGTACTGCGCAAATATGTTCAGCAAGTTTTTTTTTGTTTTTTTTGTTGTTTTTTTTTTTTTTTGGTTTTTCGAGACAGGGTTTCTCTGTGGCTTTGGAGCCTGTCCTGGAACTAGCTCTTGTAGACCAGGATGGCCTTGAACTCACAGAGATCCGCCTGCCTCTGCCTCCCGAGTGCTGGGATTAAAAGCGTGCCCCACCACCGCCCGACGCAAGTATGTTTTTCTAATAGCGTGTTCTTATTTATTATTTTGCTTATATTCTGGTAATTCTCACAATATTTCAAGCATTCAATGCTTTATATATATATTAGTGGTGATCTGTGTTCAGTGGTCTTGATGTTAATGTGGACCTTGTTTTGGGGCACCACAAATGGCTGTCATGTAATTTGGCAGCCTTATAAACATTGGTCATAAATAAACCCAGGAGTGGTTGATATCTGCAAGTGGCTTAGAAAACAATTATCAGTCTTTTTGAGAACAATAAAGATAATCAGAATGAAGACAAGATGCACTGGATGCTTTTAAGTTTAAATTCCGAATGCAGACAATTTTTTGTGTAGGGGTTTTTGTTAGGTTTCTTGTTGCAAGCAACAGAGGCTAATTCTAATTGCCTTAAGAAGAAAGAAGATTTATTAGAGGGGAAAGGAGGACTCACCAAACCACTGTAAGGCAAGAGTGAGACTCCAGACATCAAACAGGAACAGTGTGCGTGCTCTAGCTCTGCGAGGACTCGGCTCGTATGCCAGTCCTGTTTCAGGTCCCATGCAGGGACATTAGATTATGTGCCTGTCCCCTGACTTTCTGGGACTGGGAATTGAAGGTCTTTCATTTCATTCTTTACTGAGGATGAAACAGCAGGGAGATGGCTGGGTGTTTAAAAGCCAAAAGGTTGACAAATGACTGCTGCACCTGCCATCCTGAGGGACCTGCAGATATAGTTCATGTTACCACTGAGGGTCGCTCAGGGTCAGAAGTAGACATACCTACCAGCTATTCTACAAGAGAAGATGGTGGACTTCAGATCTATGCCATTAAATTAGATCTAAATTCTCAAGGCTCTAGGATATGTCTCAGGTAGTTTCTTAGCCCTTAGGAAAGAAAATAAAAGGTGTTAGAAGCCAGCATCAGTGTACCAAAATTTGGCCACCTAGTTATTGCATAATTGTGTCCTCTATAGTCTGTCTCAGCTCTCTTTATTCATTAGATCCTCTGTCCTCTGTGGACTATTTCAGAAGTTTTCTGTCTGATCAGATGTCTGCCACAAAATTGTACACAAACATACAAATTTGACCACTTTTTAGGAATTCAGGAAGAATTGATCTAAATTAATGAAATCTGTTTTCTCAAGGTTTTTTAAGGGATGGGTGGGTGGGTGGGGGTTGAGTCCGGGGCCTGGTACATGCCAGGCAAATGCTCTGCCGCTGAGGTTTATCCCCAATCCTGTGTCTCAGTTACCTGTTTGTACCTTTGCTGTGGCTTCCAGCCATGCTAAACTGCAGGGATAGTGAGAGAGAGGGAGGGGGAGGGAGAGAGGGGAAGGTAAGAGTGCGAGTGCTTGCAATGCTTTGTCTTACTTAGTTTCCTTTGCCTGCAGTGTCCTTTCCATCTGACTTGGCTGGGTCCTACTTACTCATTAAGACAATGTAATTATCATCTCTTTCATGAAGCCTTTGATGCCTATCCACTTGTTAAGTGTTTCTGTGGTAGTTCAGTTAATAATTCTATCTAACAGTATCACGTGTTTACAATTACCTGCTTTCCAGTTTACTTTCTCCAGTAGACTGAATCTTTGAAGGTACACATTTAACTCTGTGTTCACAACATCAAAACACAGTACCTGGTATGTAGCATGTAAAGGTCTGTTCAGTCGAGGTAGTCATTAACTCATTTTTAATTTAATTTTTTGATGTGACAACTGAGGACAGACTCCATGCTCTGTTTTACGTGGGTGAAAGCGCAGGTCTAGGGAGATCACTTAGGAAAGGTACTTGCTGAGTTCAGGTCTCTAATACCATGTAAAAAGCCGGGAAAGGCAGCTCTAATCCTAGTGCTGAGGAAACAGAGACAGGAGGATCCCCGGGGTTTGCCGCCAGCCAGTCGAGCCAGTTGGTGAACTCCAGCTGTCTCAGAAGGTAAGGTAGAAGCCAGAGCCGGCTCAGTGGGTACAATCACTTGCTCCGTAAGCCTGATGACTGAGTCCCCAGAACTCAGGTAAAAAGCTGCACATGGCGGTACACATCTGATATCCCAATGCTTCTCTGGAGGCAGAGATGGGAAGATGGCCCACACGCTCAAGCGCCAGCTAACCTTGAGTACACCATACAGCAGCAAGAAACAGCAAAAGAGACCCTGCCTCAGAACAAGGTGGAAGGCAAGAACTGACTTCTGAAAGATTTCCTCTGAAGTCCACATTTACTTGATGGCATACATAATGTGTACTCACATGTCTCTCTCATACACACACATGTATACACAGACAAGCACACATAAATTAAAAACTGTATGTATGGATAGAGGGCTGAGTGTGGTGGTGGACATCTCTGTGGAGGCAGAGGCAAGCAGACCTCTGTGAATTCAAGGTCAGTTTGGTTTACATAGCGAGCGCCAGGATAGCCAGTGGTGCTTCCTGAGACCTTATCTCAAATCAAATCAAATAAAAAGGTGGAGTGATTGGGGAAGAAATTTAAGGTTGACTTCTGTCCTCCACATACACATGTCCCTGCACGCATGCATTTGTAAACACCTATGCACATAATGCACATATACACAAAAAGTATGAGCTTGTTTTTTAAAGAAAAAAGGGAAATTATTTTATATGCATTAAGGTTTTTGTCTTAGTTAGAGTTTCTGTTGCTGTGAAGAGACACCATGACGTGGATGGACAGACACAGATGGACGGGCTCGTCAGTAGATCCTATCATGGAGAAGTAGAGACTGGGTCAAGGTTAAGTCATAAATATTGGCCCTTATCTTCACTTTTACATTGCTAAAGACTCAGTGTTTGAGGCATACTTTGTTACATTGTATCTTATTTTAGGACGTAGACTTAGAGCTTCAGTTTCTTTGACTTTATGCAGAGGGTTAGAATAGGGAATGTGTAAATGCACTCAACTGTGTGTACAAGGAAGGTCTCAAGGAGTAAGCGAGAAGGATGTTTAAGAGTCCTCAGTAAACAGTAGAGAGCAATTGAGGAAGACAACAAATGTTAATTTAAGATGTCCACACACAGCTAGGTGGTGGTGGCTCATGCCTTTAATCCCAGCCCTCGGGTGGTGGCTCACGCCTTTAATCCCAGCCCTCGGGTGGTGGCTCATGCCTTTAATCCCAGCCCTCGGGTGGTGGTTAATGCCTTTAATCCCAGCCCTCGGGAGGCAGAGACAGGCGGATCTCTGTGAGTTCGAGGCTAGCCTGATCCAAAGCTATAGAGAAACTGTATCTCGAAAAGCCAAAAAAAGGAGGAAAAATGTCCAGACACATGCATGTGCTCATACAAGTGAATACAGATACATCCAAGTGTGAACACCATACATACATACACATGAAAAAAAGAAAAATCAACTGTATTAGCATTCAGGCTTTTTTTTTTTTTTTTCGAGTCAGGGTTTCTCTGTAGTTTTGGAGCCTGTCCTGGAACTAGCTCTTGTAGACCAGGCTGGCCTCGAACTAACAAAGATCCGCCTGCCTCCGCCTCCCAAGTGCTGGGATTAAAGGCGTGCACCACCACCGCCTGGCTGCATTCAGGCATTTATTACACTGGTCTGCACTCAGGGACGTAGTAGGACACATCAGCAGCAGCATTCAAGATGTGACATTGTAGCTACTACAGCCACTAAGTAGAGCACTTTCCCTATGCCCATGCACTATATCCCCCTCTTGCCTTCTGCTCTCTCTCAGAGGCCGCCTCTGCAACCCTCCCCCACTAAACGTCCCATGTGAGCTCTGTTGCATGGTGTGACTTTGTGGTGCCCCTTGATTCCAACATGCCAAGGTTGCCTTCTGCCATTAGACTATTACAATCTGATGGGTATCTAATTATATAACTTTGCTCGTTTTGCAATAAATGTGTGTGCAGGTATTCCTAGAATGTGCTGACTTAGATTCTTGTGGGTCAGCTACCCACAAGTGGTATATCTAGATCATATGGTAGTTCTGTTTTTAGTTAGTTAGTTAGTGTATGTATGTATGCATGTATGCATGTATTTATGTGTCTGTATATGTTTTTAATTAGTTTATGTATGTATACATGTGTGTATTTATGTGTCTGTATACGTTTTTAATTAGTTTATATATGTATGCATGTATGTATTTATGTGTCTGTATATGCTCACATGTATGTGAAGGGAGGCCAGAAGAGGGCAGTAGGTGTTCTCTATTATGCTTTGCCTACTCTTTTGAGTTAGGGTCTCCCTGAACCTGGGGCTTTCATTTTGGTGGCTAGGCTGGAAGCCAGCGAAGACCAGTAGTGCTCCTGTCTCTATCTTCCTTGGAGCCAGGGTTATAGGATTAGCATGCCTGGCTAGGCTCCCGTGCTTCCGAGTTTGCAGCAGTTGTTCTTAGGCACCCTAGCCCTTGGGTTTAGTTGTCTGAAGAGTGGCTCAGGCCGAGGCTGCACAGCGGCCTCACTGCTCTGTGTTCCCACCAGCAACACAGAAGCTTTTACCCTCCTTATGATGGCAATTCCATCCTGGAAGAAACCAAATCTCACTGAAGTTCTAATTTACGTTTTTCTGATGGCTAGGGGTGTTGAGCATTTTTCCTTTTTTTGCCTACTTATTGGCCATGCGTATCTCTTGTTTTGAGAACTATCTGTTCATTTGCCCATGTACTATTTAGATTATTTGTGTGTATGTATTTAATTTATATATTCTTGACATTGACCCCCTCATGGTAGACTGTCCCTTTTACTCTGAGAATTGTTTCTTTGCTGTGTTGAAGCTTCTTAATTCCTTGCAACTCCATGAGTTAATTCTTGCCATTATTTCCTGGGCTGTTGGGGGTCCTTTCAGAAAACTGTTGCCATGACTGTATCTTGAACTGTTTTCCTGTGCTTTCTCCAGCAATTTCAAAATTTTTAGTCCTATACTAAGATCTTTGAACTATTTTTAAAAAATTTTATCCTATGTGTATTAATGCCCATGTGTACGTAAGTATACCTCATGTGTCCTTGGAAGCAAGGAGAAGATGTTGAATGCCCTGGAACAGGAGTTAGACATTTGTGACCTGCCATTTGGGTGTTGGGAATCAAATCCAGCTGTTCTGAAAGAGCATCCAGTGCTTTTAACCTCTGAACCATCTCTCCATCCCTCTGAATTGACTTTTACATAGGATGAGATTTATGCAATGACTTTTTTTTTTTAATTTTGACAGGGTTTAGGCTGGCCTTGAACTCCTGATCTTCCTGCCTCAACCTCCCAAGAAATGGACTGCAGGTATGTGTTAGTGTTTCCTCTCAAAGAATAAATTCTCTCCATGATTTTCTAGAGAAAGAAGATCTAGAAAACACCAAGGTCAGCTCTCCACTGGCTTCTGCCTCTGATCCAGAACCCCGGCCCTCACCCTACAGGTAGGGACATGCAGCAGCTTTGGATAAATGCTTCTGGAAGTTTTGTCCTCTAGGCGGTGATTTAAGGGGTGAGACAAACCGCAGTGTTTATGTGATTTGTCAGGTTAGGCCATTAGATAATCTTTAGGCTGTCATTCTTTTCTACATATCTGTTTATTTTTATCTTATATATATGTGCGAGTGCCTTCATGTATGTGTGTGTACCATGTGTATGTTTAGTGCCTGTAGGGGCCAGAAGAGGGACTCACATCCCCTGGAGCTGGAGTTGTAGGTGGGGTGAGCTGCCTGACCTGGGGGCTGGCAACCAAACTGAGTTCCTAGGAAAGAACAACAAATGCTTTTAGCTGCTGAGCCGTCTCTGCAGCGCCTAGGCTGTCATCCGTTTTGGTTTTTCGAGACAAGTTTTCTCCGTGTTACCCTGGCTGTTCAGGAACTTACTCTGTAGACCAGGCTGGCCTCGAACTCACAGAGATCTGTCTGCCTCTGCCTCCTGAGTGCTGGGATTAAAGGGGTGCATTGTCACTACCCTGTCAGAGTATGCGCCCCCCTTTTTTGTTTTGATGTTTTTGAGACAGTTTCTCTGCGTAGCCTTTAGCCTGTCATTCTTCATTTCCTTCTCTATCCCTCACTGTCACTGATGCGTATATGGTAGAGAGGAAGGTTATACTGAGTCTTAGCGTGATAGGAAGTGTCGGGGTCCGATGCTAGCCCAGACCCTCAATTATTTCTCTTGACCAGACCCCAACATAAACTATCTCTCTGGACCGGCGTGAACGTGCTGGAATAAAGACACAACTCACATGGCTTTATTGGGAGGGAGATTCTCAGAGATCCCTCTTGAAGTTCTGAGTTCATATCCTGAAGAATTCCTCCTGTTTTATTTTCCAAACAGCTTTTATACCCAAACATAAACTGAGTGGGAAATACACCAGCATTCTGTCTCCTACGTAACCAGGTGAATGGCGTTTTGTCACGTCCACATCTACCTGTCTGCTGTGTATGCCAGCTGTCACATAGGCTTGAATTAACATCTCTATAAGGCATCATCCAAATTACAAAGAAAGGAGCAAAACAGTAGGCTATGTGTAGTAAGAGGCACGGGCCTGCTTTTGGTTCCAGTGGCCGCCCGGCTCCTGTTCCCCTGTGTCTGGCTAGCTTATACCCAAAATAATTACACAGAAACTGTATTCATTGAAGTACTGCCTGGCCCATTAGCTCTAGTCTCTTATTGGCTAACTCTCACATATTTGTTTAACCCATTTTTAATAATCTGTGTGTCGCCACGAGTCATGGCTTGACCTGGGAGCTTCATGGTGGGCGGCTCTCTCTAACTCTCTCCCCTTCCCGGTATCCTGTTTTCTTTTCCCTGTTTATCTAAGTCCTGCCCTATCAAAAGGCCAAGGCAGTTTCTTTATTAACCAATAAAAGCAACCCAAATACAGAAGGACCCTCCTACACCAGCTAGGTGCCCATCCTCAGATACTGACTATGGCTTACACCCTGGTGAGGATGGCAGTCGAAAAACATGTGTATAGCATGTTTCATCAGTGGCCTTCACCTGTGTAAACTGTATTATTAATGCAGACAGAGGCTACAGCGAGTGCAAAGCTCCCAAGCAGGAGTGTGCTTGAGGTACTGAGGTGTAGCCAGGATCCAAGCAGTCACTGTTAGTGAGTGATCTGGGTAAAGTGGAAATCGAGGGCATAAGGTCAGAGTTCAGAGGGTCTGAGAGTTCCACATTCAGGGTTGGTTTGAGGGGCCAGGCACACAGAGCATGTGGGACCCAGTTCCCAGCATACAGTTTGCCTTCTAGTGAAGGACGACAAGAGACAAGCATGGACTGAAGTTTCTGGGTTCTAAGAATGAATGTCATTCACCAATTTCCCACGTACATGAGATGATTCAAGCCCAGTTTCGATTTGTCACCTTTCTCAGAGGCTCTGAGGTAGTCTAGCATGACTTGGGTATTCTAAAAGATGGTTATCTTTATCTTAAGAAGAGATAGTCTATGATCAAAAATGAATTTTCTTATTTATACTCCCAAGGAGAACAATAGTACTGATAACCTAAAAGCAGGGGCTTAGTGAAGAACTCAAAGAATTTTTTATGATTATATTAGAGCTGAGTGTGGTGGCTCACACCTGGCACCAGCATCAGGAGGCTGAAGCAGTATGATCACTACAAGTTTGAGGTCAGTGTGGGCTACAGAGTAAAACATTGTCTTAAAAGACCTCCAAATTTTTAAAAATTGTATTAGTAATTAAGGCTGAAAATTATAATGTGGTTATTTTACTCATTTGAAAACAGTAATTAACTCACTACATATTACTATAAATGTCTTTAATGAAAAACAGATTCTTCTTTTCCACTGCCCATTTTTTTTTTATTGATTTTTATCGAGCTCTACATTTTTCTCTGCTCCTGTCCCTGCCTCTCCCCTCGCCTTCAACCCTCTCCCAAGGTCCCCATGCTCCCAATTTACTCAGGAGATCTAAACAATCAGATTCTAAAGCAAAGATAGCCCAGAAGGAAGTATAAGGCCCTTTAATGTCTGGTTTAATAAACGACAATTGAATTCCCACTTCGGCTTCTTGATTCACTCTAGTATATTGTCACAAATCATGAGTCTCTGGGAATTTCCGTTGCCTACTTCAGAAAATGCAGAAAAGAGAATGGTATTTTAGTAGTCTGGAAAGATTTTAAAGTGTCAGGCACCTCGAAGGGTCCTAAGTCTTACAGGGGTCCCATACCATGCTTTTATATTCCTGCTTTAAAAATAAAACCCACATCACCTTTGACTGGCAATAGATTCTTAGGACGTCTGTGGAGCTGTGCCTCTACCCTGGCTCATTACTCATTTTCTCCTCTCTCTGAAGCCAGGGGAAATGGAAGGCAGCATAACTCATCCCTGTCCGTGAACTTTTCCTAGGGAGACATGAGCAAACCCAGCTGCTCACCCCAGGGAGGACACCAAGGACACAGTCACTCCTACCCAAGTATAGCTTGGTGAGCCACCGAGTTTAATTGGAACATGGACCATGGGCAACTTATGGATGGCTGCATCACTGGAGAAAAAGTCTCACCCCCTTCCAGCAGTTGTTAACTACCTTTATATCCTTGTGATTAATCAGCGGACACTTTCTGTTCAGTGGCCAGTCTCTGGGGTAGGCAACCTCATCTCTGTGTGACTTGTATAGAAACCACCTGTGATCCAAACTGTGTATTGAAATTCTGGTTGGAACAAATAGTGAGAGAGGACTAAAACTAGACCCATAGAAGAAGAGAGCAGCCGGGCTGCAGAGATGGCTCAGTGGTTAAGACTGCTTGCTGCACAATCGTGGAGACTGGAGTTTGGTTCCCAGTACTGGTATAACAAGCCAGGCATCCTGCAACTGCTTTAATTTCTGCTCTCAGGGATCGGATGTCCTCTTTGGGTCTCCATATGAGCACAGGTGCTATTCTCTCTCTTTCTCTCTCTCTCATACACACACACATTTTAGAAGGAGAGAGCAGAATGATCGTTACCAGGAGTTGGCACACAGTGGAGTGGGAGATACTGGACTTAATAATAATACATTTACACTCAAAACTACAAGTAGTAAATTAAGAATGTGTTTATAATACAGCAGTTAAGTATGTGAAGTGATGAATATGTTAATTAGCTTCATTTGATCATATCACAGTATCTACATATATTACAGCATCATACTTTATGCCACAGACATGCACATTTTAAATTTGTCAATTAAAGTAAATAAATAAAACATGGCAACAAAGAAGACCAGACCTTGAGTCCATCTGATAACTGTGTTTACTGTGGCTCTAGAGCCTGGAGACTGGCTTTGTCTGTTCCTGTGTCCTTACTGTGAGCAGTCAGCTCTGGGACATGGACCTAAATACCAAAGTCAGGAGGGGTGGGTGTCTTTTGATTGTTGTTTTATTTCAGAGTTCCTCTGGAATGGTTATGCCTCTTGAAGACCCCTTGAACTGATATGTTTTCTTCTTCTGAGAGGCCACAGATGGTATCTCCAGCGAGTAAGGATACCACGGAGGGTCTACAGAAAGCGGCTGGTGCTTCCGAGGTTCAGGCTCCAGGGGAGCAGGAATTGCTGCCAGCAGGCCAAGCTCAGGTACACACTGAGGTAGGGGAGTATTCAGTTCTCTCTTAGAAAAAGGGGAGCTTCTGGTACCCAACTTAGGCACATAGTGCATGGGTTGGAAATAGCACTGCTGAGACGGTGGCCCTCAGAGTCCTGTCACTCCTGGCAGGTGTGTCCAACCTTCGACATTGTGACGTGTTCACACTTGAGCATTCTTGAGTGTCACAATTTTTTTTTTTTTGAAACTGCAGTGTTTTAAGTAACTTTGGGCTTCATGCCTTCCAGGGAATATGGGATGGACACCCCTGTGAGACATCTCAGTTCTAATTATTTGGATAATTAATTATCTGTCTCTCTCACACAGCCTGTCATTACATTAGCATGCAAAAAATGAAGGGCCAGAACCATGTCTCATGTTCTGTAAAACCTTGGTGCGAGCAGCCCGACGTCACTCTGTATTTGTGTAGAGTTTATAGGAGTGGTGTTCGTAGCTAGTGATTCCTTTGACACGGGCAGGGCAGGTAGGGATGAGTTGTGTTATTATTTTCATTGTTAATGATGTAATAATTAGAATTTGTGTCAATAAAGACATTAAACATATACCTTTTGCATAATGCTTGGTAGTTTATACAAACTTTTGTTTACAAATTTCGTTTCCTGTTGCTCACAGTCTTGTGAGATGAATACCAGAGTTCCCATTTAGCAACTGTGGAGACCAAGGCTAAAAGCTCTAAGACTATGCCGCTAAATTTTTTTTTTAAAGATTTATTTATTTATTATGTACACAGTGTTCAGCCTCCATGTATGCTTGCCGGCCAGGAGAGGGCACCAGATCTCCTTACAGATGGTTGTGAGCCACCATGTGGTTGCTGGGAATTGAACTCAGGACCTCTGGAAGAGCAGTCAGTGCTCTTAACCTCTGAGCCATCTCTCCAGCCCTGCTGGTAATTAAGATGCAAATTAAATCCACTGTGTAAGAGGAAGGGTTTTCTGTAAACTCTGTAAATTGAGCCAAAATCTGGTTCAATTTACTTAGCCCTGTGACTGAGAATGGAAGGGCTCGGTCTCTGAAACAGATCTTGTGAGAATACAGCCTGGGAGGACTACAAACTTGATTTACTTGCACAAGTACAATCCCAGCCTCTTAGCTGGCTTGCTGACTCAATGACATGCTCTTTCCTCTGGGCAGGGGAGATAGATTTCTTGTTGAGTTGCCTAGCAGCTGGGGAAGGAGCAGGAAATAAAGGCATAATAACACAAAACAAGGAACACAGTGTAGCGATGTGGAGGGAAATCCCTCTAGAGTAATGGCAACTTCTGGGTGGGTTAGTGAGGGCTTTTTGTAAAAGATGCCATTTTTATTTTTTTGCAGAGGTTCTGAAGGGGGGACAGGGGATGGGACTTTTCTAAAGTTGCAAGGGACAAAAGAAAAGAATTTTTAGGGGACATTTTGGTGATGTTAAAAAGTAGAATTTTGGGGTAACTTGTACTTGGTAGAGAGAAGGAATGTTGATTAGCCCATTAACTTTTGGGTTGTGGTTATCAGGGAAGGGTGGCGCCCCTGTATTTGGAAAGAAGCTGATCGGAATCTGCCACCATGAGTCCTTTAACCAGAATTCTGTTGTGCAGATGGCCAAGTACCAAGCTCCACAGCGACCCGAAGACACGGTCATGATCCAGTCCGAGCACACTGGAGCTGTCGATGTCCTCTCAACAGATTTGGAGTCTGCAGATCTTCTGGGGGACCACAGGAAAGGTGAGACCTTTGCAGTCATTTCCAGTAGATGCTTGAAGGACGAAGACAGATGGAAGGACAAAGTTGTGAAAGGAAGTGATGGATGCCGTTAGAAAGAACATTGTATGTTAACCTTCCTAGCAAAAAACCAGTTCCAGCAGCAGTCCCCACTTCTCAGTAGTAGCTGTCTGTCCTTTCAGCCTCTCCCCCGCTGATGGCGCCTCCATGCATCTGGACCTTGGCCAAAGTGAAGGAATTCAAAAGCAAGCTGGGCAAAGAGAAGAACAGCCGTCTGGTGGTGAAGCGGGGAGAAGTGGTCACCATCCGGGTCCCCACCCATCCCGAGGGAAAGCGCGTCTGCTGGGAATTCGCAACTGATGACTATGATATTGGTTTTGGAGTTTATTTTGACTGGACCCCGGTAACCAGCACTGACATAACTGTGCAGGTCAGTGATTCTAGCGAGGATGAGGATGAAGAAGAGGAGGAGGAGGAGGAGATCGAAGGTAAATTTAGTTTTAATTCAGTTTGTTCACTAGTGACTGCTTTGTGGATTATAGCAGTTCTCCTCCCCATCAGAAACCTGGCGTTGCAAGCTGACGGGTGGTACTGATGCTTTGGTGGAAAAGCCACCCCCATCACTCCCCTCCTCGCTCTTCCTTTCTCTCTCCCTTTTAACTAGAAATTTCCCCATTCTGTATGTATGGGCAGCAGGGTTTTCCAGATCGCACTGAAACATGAGATTATGTTTTTTTTTTTTTTAAGATTTATTTATTTGTTATGTATACAGCGTTCTGTCTGTCTGTATGCTTGCTGGCCAGAAGAGGGCACCAGACCTCATTACAGATGGCTGTGAGCCACCATGTGGTTGCTGGGAATTGAACTCAGGACCTTTGGAAGAGCAGTCAGTGCTCTTAACCTCTGAGCCATCTCTCCAGCCCAGATTATGTTTTTTTTCTTTCTGTTTTGCAATATTTATTCTTGACCTTGAGCCATACTCAATGGTTATAATAAACTAAAGGTACCCTCCCCTCTTTCTTCTGTACTGCCATTGCTGGCAAAATAGAAATTCTTTGCTTCATATTAAAAGTAGTGGTCTCTGCTCCATTCTTTTTAAAAATTTTTGTTTGTTTGTTTTTGTTTTTCAAGATAGATTTTCTCTGTGTAGCCCTGGCTGTCCTGGAAATCATTCTGTAGGCCAAGCTAGCCTTCAACTCAGAGATTCACCTCCCTCTGCCTCCTGAGAGCTGGGATTAAAGGTGTGTATCACCAGCACCCAGCTTTAAAATAATTTTGTTATTATTGTATTTTATGTGCATGCTTTGCCTGCTTGTATGCCTCTGTACCACATATGTGCCTGCTGCCTGTGGAGGCCAGGAGAGGGAGTGATATCCCCTGGAACTGGAGTTACAGATAGTTGTGAACCAAGATGTAGGTGCTGGGAATCAAACTTGGATCCTCTGGAAGAGCAGCCAGTACCCTTATAACCACCGAGCCATTTCTCCAGCCCCTCTCTGCCCATTTTTATTATTTGTTGCGTCTACTCATGATGGGACATACAGGGAGGAATCTAGAAGCAAATTCTAAGCGGTCATAATATTCCGTAGCTTTCATGTATGACTACAAAACATTTTCTTCACTTGCTTTTTCAAGTCTACCAGGAAATCTGTATATATTTAGGGAAGTGGGGGGGGGGGGAGGAACCTTTTATCTTGCTATTTTTCAGGATGTCAGGTAGAAGTTTTAGGGTCACTTTGTACACTGTGTTTAAAATCTCTATTTCCTATTTCTGTTAACTAATCCTTTTATGTACTCTAAGGATTTCCAGATTTTGCTCTCTAAATATGTTTTCCTCATTGAGAGCCAGATACGTCTAAGGTTATCAGGCTGGATCATGATTTCTCAGAGGAAGCATTCCTATTTACTGAGACTCTTGGACTCTGGGCTACTGAGTACTAGTTTCTTTCTGCTGTTATGCTGATGAGCAAGACGATCTGTGGACTCTTCCTAGTGCCTGTGGAAGGATATTAGAGTCCCCATTTGAGAAGCACTCTTTCACCTTCAGGCAGCATGTGTGCAGGCTATAAGCGCTTATCTAAACTCTGCGCTTTTGCTCCTGCAGAACCTGTCCCTGTCGGAGATGTGGAGAGAGGCTCCAGGAGTTCTCTACGGGGTCGCTATGGGGAAGTCATGCCTGTGTACCGGAGGGACAGCCACAGAGATGTGCAAGCTGGCAGCCATGACTACCCTGGAGAGGGCATCTACTTGCTCAAGTTTGACAACTCGTACTCCCTGCTGCGCAACAAGACTCTGTACTTCCACATCTACTACACTAGCTGAAGGATGCTAGGCTAGGGCAGGCTGTGTTTGCTGGCTGAAGCAGGCTGCCAGCTGGTGCCTCTTGTCTATAAGCAAGGGCCTCAAATTCTGTGTGAGGCTCCCAAGCCTCGTGCCCTGCCTGGCATGCCTGACTACTGACCCCATGTAGCTTCTCCCCTTTCTTGGCTTCTGCAGGTGGTGGTGTAGTGCGCCTGTTCTGTGGCCCCGACTCACACTCTTGTTTCAGACTCCAGCAAAACCCTCTCAGAAGGCCCCATGAGGCAAAATGAGGTAGAAGGATGTCTTTGAAAAATTGATTCACGCTGGTACAACTTGTCATTCAGGTGTACGCCCACTCTTCTCCAGAGCCTGCAATGCCAATGTACTTAGCAGCGCCTGCCCTCTTACATGTCAAGGTGCCAAAGAGGGAAAAGCACATTGTCTATGAAAGAGCCCAATACCTTGGATGGGGAGCGCTCCATCCAGCCTCTCAGCACTGCCATATTCCTGCCTGATGGGCATTCTAAGTCTGTAGCTCAGGCTAGAAGCCCTCACTGCCTTGGATGGATATTCTTACTCCTGCTGGGTAGACCTTCCTCCTTTCTCTGCACCAAGTCTCTGTTTATGCCATGTAGCAAGAACTTCCAAGCTGTGGTCAGTGTCCTAAGATCTGCTGGGAAGAAAAGTGGCCTCTATCACTTCGCGTCTTGAGAGCTCTCTCCCTTACTAAGGGCGCTGGTAGTCAGTGCAGCAGGGGTGGAAGGTAGGCACTGAATTATCTCAGAAGCTGCCCTTCTGGAAGTCAAGTACTAGTCGTCGTCCTGTGTGCTGCCCCCACCCCACCCCGTCTTTAGGCTAGGGGTGTTATCTAGAAAGTTTCCTTTGGAACCAAATACAGTGAAACCCAGTCAGGTTTGCAGTGATTCTGGGTTTGTGTTTTTTCCACTGAGGGTATAAACTTTTGGCATTCACAGTCCTTAGGGAAAGTAAGGACGGAATTTTGCTCTTGCTGCTGATTGTGTGTGCTCCTGACCTGACCAAAGCCTGTAGGGACAGCCTCCTGCACTCTGTTCATCCTGAGGTTCTGGAGCCACAGAGTGGAGTCCTGTTGCAGTGGGTGGCCACAGCGCACCAGATGCTTGGGCTTCAGGTAGAGAGGGCAAACGATGAGGCGTGGACCTCTGCAGTCCTCTGCAACTCTTTGTCTCTTCCTCTGTGTCGTCTGCCATCCTTCTGGATTTTGAATAATTAGGTTTATTTATTACTTTGTGTTTTTTAAAGCACATTTCAGTTTGCCTTTGAAACAGTTCCCATCTGTTTCCCAGCTTTCCATCCACTCTGAGCCGTTCAGGCCACCTCTTTCATGGCACCAAAGGTGGTTGTAGAGCTTGGGAAATGATTGTGCCTGTCATTCCTGCATGCCAGCCGCCCTGTGATGTTTGGGAAGAGCCTGCCCTTTCTGAGAAGGCCAACTCCCACCTTGTCCATGTGTAGGTCCATCTCAGCATTCCCCATGAGGAATGGGTGTGATGGAAGCCCTTGCACTGGAAATTGACTTAAGGAGCTGATGAACATGTCAGTGATCCTCCGACACCCTCCTCATGATGTTTCCTTTGGCACATTTCTCTATTGTGTGGTTGCCTTGTACCGAGTCCCTCTGTCCTACAGGAGTGATCATTCCAAGAGCAGCTGAGCTGAAGCTGAATCGTGTTTTCCCTGGTCAAGTGTAATCTTTGTAGAAACAATCTTCGGAGATATTTTCAATTCAGCGGCAGTCCCGCTTACTTTTCCTGTTCTCCTGTCCTCAACTCCTAGCCCACTCTCAGAATGGCACTGTCAGGCCCCAGTTAGCACAGCCCCGGGACTTTTGCTCTGTCTTGTCTTTGGTTCTTATCATGAGGTCATGCTGGCTTACTTTCTTGGAGCCCCAGTTCTCTTGTTCCAGGGAAGTCTGTGGGCTTCTGATCCCTCTAATGTGCCTCTCGCTGGCTGGTCATTCTGTGACAGTTATTTCTTTCTTTTTTTTAATTTCTTTAATTTTTATTTATTTTTTATTTTTATTTTTATTTTTGGCCATTTCTTAGAAGACAGTTATTTCTTACTGGCTTCTCTTCAGCAGGGTTTTTGTCTCATGAACATAAAATGACTAAAAGAAGACATGTCCACTGTATGATGAATTCACTGTTCTCACACTAAATTTTTGCAATAAGAGAACTTGAGAGATAAAGTATTATTTTAACACAGGTAATTATGGAGAACACACACGTACCTTGGAGGTTCTAAGAAGTATCACTTCCTTGGTCCTTCCCTGTTCATGTTGCAACAACCAAATAATGAAATAGATTATCTGCTTTTACCCTTGCTCTGCTCACTAGGGCACAGGTAGATGCTGTGCAGTTGAGAGAAAGGGTTTTATAAGAAGGCTGAGATTGAGGGTCTTTACACAAAGTGACTGACCGCTTACATTTCCTCAGTCTATCTAAGTTTGCTCTTTATGAAGAGACAGGACTTTTTAAAAAGACATATCTAAAGTGCTATTTTTTCCAACATCTTATGAAAAATTTCAGCAAACAAAAAAAGCATACACTTACATCCCACATCTATTTTTAAGTTACGAACTGCCAGTTTTTAAACAAAGATTGTACCTTTTAGCTCCCTTTGGCAAGTATCCAGTCAGAGGATGTCCCCTTTCCAGTGAGAGTCAGCTCTGTCAGAGCCCCGCTTAAGCAGATCTCTTATTCAACATGGGCTGCCTAAGACATCTTCACAAAAATGGCCGTCGGTCTCCATCTTTTAGAAAGCTAGCTGACGTTTCTTCCGACTGGAGCCAAATGGAGCCAAAGTGGCTGGTGTGAAGGTGACTGCATAGCTGCACCGAAAGCCTGCCTTCTCTCAGCTGACATACCCTCAGGACGCTCACATGCAAATGCGCTCTTCACAGAACACATGGAAGCAGGTAGCCGCTTGAAAGGCTGTTTTTAGTTATTTTTCTCATGGATGAATTCACGCACTTTAAAAATATTTTATTTGATATCTAGGAAGAATGGACTTTTAAAGTCCTGTTATATGAATACAGACAAGTTAGTCTGTAGCTGTTTTATATTCATGGGATTAGATATTGTTGTGGAGTTTATAATGTATGCATTTTGATTTTGGTGAGTCCTCCTTGGTTCCTCCTGTGACAGAATTGGGTGAAGCCCAAGCCCTAAAGTATGTGATTGTATATTTATGTTTAAGGAGCACTCTGCAAACTGTTGCCTTTAACATCAGAGTTTGTGGTTCTAAGGTGTGGAATTGAGTGACCCTATCATTTATGTAGGTTTTTTTTTTTTAGTAGACAGGGGGGTGGGGCACAAATTAAACATCTTTGTGCTGCTTCAGCTGCCTGTAAGGGTGAAAACGAGATAGAACAGAGGAGCGGAGAGCAACCATACTACGGTATGTCCCAGAATACACCGAGTGCTTCAGTGGCGCTTTGCTCATCGGAACAAATGATTTCTGTTTTGTAAGCCAGAAGCCTTACTGGTTCTCCTTGTGCTCAGTAGAGAATCCTTCAGCCCAGTTTGCCATCTGTCAACAGGGTTGGCTGCATGCAGTTTTTAGTAGTTTCCTCTGCTAAATGTAACCACGACCTGAGGATTGGTTTCCTGTCTCCATCCTTTGGGGCATAAGAGAGGTAGCAGGATGAGAGAAGGACAAGAGTCAGTTCCACTCGGGGTGCTGAAGCCACAGCTGTGAATGTGTCCCTGCAGGCATAATTCAGATGCATTGTGTCCACCATCACAGAACCTACAGCCACGAGAGTGCTGGGTAGCAAGCAGGCCTCCTGCAAGCTGACAGCATCACCACCCTGAACCACACAGAGCAAACCACACACAGTTTTCTCTATTAGGGCTTCTATTTGGAGTTCCTCTTTATGCTAAGCATCCACATTGACCTCTGTCCCTAGTTTCTTCCATATGACCAGAAGTGTAGAATGCCTGTACTTTGGGAAAAGGGCAGCACAGGTGGGTAGGTCCCTTCAGAGCCCCTGTTGGAAAAGGTGAGCTTTCATCTGAAGAAGGGACTTGGTGCCACTGCTGCTGTGCGGGTGCTTCGATAAGGGATGCATTCTGTACAAAGCAAGTCACTGTATGTATGCGTGCCTGTGCTCCGGACACTGTCACACTCCTTTGGGGAGCAGAAAATGAGTATCAGAACAGCCAGTAAGCTGGATATCTGATTTCCAATGACCTAAGTGAGCATTCTTTGTTCCTGGTGGCATTTAGGGGGACACTCATGCAAGAATTTCTTGGATCTATATGTATCTGATGCTGGTATGTGACAGCTTTTTGCTTTGTATAACTTATGTAGCACCTCTGGGCATTCCCAAAGAACATTCAGTTATCTAGGGTGAACTGTGGTCCAAAATGTAGGAAAACATCCTAAGTATTGTTTGGCCAGATTGCAGTCACTGTTCCCTCTAGATGTAGCATTGCTTTCTTGGACCAAGAAGGCTAACCAGAGCCTCTGTTTGAACCATTGTCTCCAAGCTAAGAAAATACAACCAACAATAGAGTTGTCAGCAGGGTATTGATAATTTGGCTCATGAATAAAGTGTAGATAGGACACTGGGTATGAAATTGTAGGGCTGGTCCCTGGTGTGAACTCATTATCTGATTTTTAGCATGTGGAACACAGACATGGCTCTTCAGTTTAAGATACAATAAAAATGGTGCCCCAGAGACCTAGAAATACATGCTGCTTTATGAAATTTCAGTTTCCTGTCATTTTAATCAGGTAGCTTTTTGACTTATCTGGGGGTAAAATTGTGTTTGTGAAATGACTTATGGAAACAGTATATCTCCTAAAGTGCTGACAGGATTAGGAAGATTCTGGAGTTTGGAGCTGCAGTGGTGTGCAGTATTACTGAAGAACCTTTAGTTCCCTGTCAGCTTAAAGGGGCCCTCCTAAACTCTTCACTCAGGGTTGGAATGTCTCGTCTGATGTTCATTCTTAGCTTCAGGCCCGGACTCATCTAGAAAACATTGTCTTAATTCCTTCTCTCATATCCTAAGCAGTACATTTTATTAAGATATTTTATGCTAAAAATACATATTGTGTCCGGTTCTAAGATTATTGTCCCATAAGTGAATTAGCTTTCATTTAATCAGTCTGAGTTATTTCCATTTAGTCATGCCGGTCTGGAAAAAGCAATCCCATGATGCATGACTTTGCTATATCCATGTTCTCTTAATAATGGAAAGCATTTTGAAACTTACAGAAGAAATGCTTGATGCTTTGTATTAAGAAAGCATTTGCAAATGCTTTATAACAAAGGGATAGAGTCTAGAGAGCAGAGTGGAAAAGCAGAATGGAAAGGCAGGGAGGTGCTTGGCGCTCTCCTAACCGCAATCCCATTCGCTTATTCATCCAAAGGGCTACTTTGGAGCCATCATCCAGATCCATGAGTGGTTTAAAGGTGATTGTGTTCTCTTTCCGTACTGCTGTGTATCATATGCTGCTGCCATGGTTACCAAAGGCCTGGAAGGGAAACTATATCACAGTCTTGTTTTTTTTCTTCAAAATTCAAACAAATCCAAACTAATCGGCTATTATAGTCAACTTGTTTTTCATGTCGCCCTGTCATTAGAAGTGCTGCCCGAGTGTATGATCTCCACATAAGAATGTTGCACCAATGGTCACTTAGTTCTTCTGTTCTGCTGAGTGCTTTTTCTTCTGTCATACTGCATATTTTCACCTCACGGCACTAAATGTGTCGCTGTGATACACGGTGGATCCTGAGCCATGGTTAGATAGCTGAGTTCTGTTGTTTTATAGTATGTGACAGTTTTGTGAAATGCTTTTGTGCATTTTTTGTCTTCTTTTCCAAGTTTTGAAATCTGTCATAAATAAACAAACTTTTTCACTGTGCACCTAAATATTTGAGTTCTATCTTAATAAGCCCTACTGATACCCACTTGAGACTTTGTCTTTTCTCTTCAGTTTAAGAGGAAAAGTATTCAGTGAACACTTGTGAATTCTTCCATAATCTATTAAGATTATGAAAATTAAGCAAAATTGAGACTAAATGAATGCCTGTATGTAAATTCCTGTCAGAGGGGATGATGGAAAGATGGCTCAGACATCAAAACCACTTGCTGCCCTTGTAGAGGACCCCGGTTCAGGTCCCAGAACCCCATGGTGGCTCACAACCATCTGTAACTCCAGTTCCAGAGGATATATTCTTCTCTGGCCTCCAATGGCATTGTACACACATGGTATATGCATATACAACCAAAACACCCATGAACATAAAAATAAATGTAAAAACCTTTGGGGCTGGAGAGATGTCCAAGTGGTTGGGAACACCATTCTTGCACTGCGCCTGGGTTTGGGTTCCAGCACAGCATGTTATTCTTGCTCTAAGGGACCCCGTGTCTTCCTCTGACCTCTTCAGGCAACAGGCATGCACATGGTGCACATACATATATGCAGACAAAACACTTGTATATATACAATTTAAAAAATGTAAAAATAAATTCATGGCAGAACATTCTGAAGTGGGAGCTCGGTTTGGGGAAACGAGGTTTATAGCAATGATTGGTAAACAGACCACTGCTCCAAGTTTAAAATTTTAACTTTTTAAAAAATCATTCTCACCTGTCACATGACAGCTCACGAGTTGCAGCTCTTGGCGTTCAACAGTAATCTTAAAGAGTATTCACAAATCAGAATGGTGCTTGACCTTGGAACCAAGAACTAGGTGAGTGTTATGTTGGAATAGAATGAGCATCTTAATGAACATGTGTATCCACCTGCTCACTCAATACATTTACCTCTTCCTATAACGGATACATAAACATTTTTGGGAAGAAATCTGCTTTTTTGTTTTACACTCCACGCCCAGTACTAGGGATTGAATTACTCGGTTTATTCTAAAACTTCTTCCTGCTTGCTTTACTCCTCCTGAACCATTTGCTGAGACTCACTGCTTCCGTGGGATTGGGATAACTTCCTCATGGAATCCAGTGTTGGAACCACTCAGATGTGTTCCTCCTCCACTGTGGCCACTCTGGCCCCAGGCACACCAGAACCAAGGGTCTGCTATTTTTACAAACCTGACAAATAAGATGTAAATGAAGGACTTGACCACTCAGCATTTTGAGCGAAGTCCCTCTTGAGAAGCAAAGTCCCCTTACAAACATGATAGTCACTGATGCAGTTTGAATGTTTGTGACAACTCCAAAATTCACAGAGATGTAATCCCCAATGCAACAGTGTTACGAGGTGAGGCCTTTAGGAGTGATTAGGTGTTAAAGGCTCTGCCTTAGTAAATAGGGTTTAGTGTTTTATAAAGCAAACAGGAAGGAACTACTTTGTATCTTTTTTGTTCTCTCCCTCTTACTACTGGGAGACTGTGTTGATGGCACTATCCTGGAATCGGTAGCCTTCACCTGACAGAATCGCCTTCATCTTGGACTTCCTGTCTTCCAGAATTGAGAGAAAATGTCTATATAAATTATCCAGTCTCAGAATTTGATGACTTTGAGTTTGAAGAGTAGATATTTGTAAAAACTGTTTAGAAACAATTATTACTAAGCGTTGTAACCATCTGGCCGACTGCTGAAGAAAGTGTATACATGTAGGGCAAATACTTGTGCTTTTCTGATCTTCTGGGGCCCCAAAGATGAATTACAGGGCAAGGGAAATGTGTAAGGGGGCAAGGCCAGGCTCAGGGCTTGACCAAGAACAAGTAATCATGGTTTCTGGTTCAGATTAGTGTGTGTTTGTGTGTGTGTGTGTGTGTGTGTGTGTGTGTCCCGCGCTTCTTTGGTTTTTCAAGACACGGTTTCTTTGTGTAGCTTTGGAGCCTGTTCTGGAACTCGCTCTGTAGACCAGGCTGACCTCGAACTCACAGAGATCTGACTGCCTCTGCCTCCCCCTGTGCTTGGATTAAAGGCGTGCGCTACCATCAACGGGCTCCATGTGAGTTTCTTACGGAGAGACCGAGTAGGTCTTATCCACGCAGATCTAGACTAATTTAGGAAAAGGTTCCACGTGGCAGAAGGGCAGGCCAGATATCCATCCGCTCATCTCCCTCACTGCCATGTCTACCTTCCTTTACTTCTCTCTGGCTTTGTTGGGACAAAAGCTGCCTTGGGAGAAAGAGTAGTCATTTCTGAGCCCGGAGCATCTAAGAGGAGAGGCTACAACGTGGGGCAGAATCCCAGGCAATGCCCTGGGACTGAGCCGGAGAAAAGCTGAGAGCAATGTTTCTAGTCAAACAAGACATACAGACCTCAGTTTCCTGGTTAGCCTCAGCAGTGCAAGAGAAATGAAGTATCAGGGTTGGATCACAAAAGGTCATTTTGTTTTCCATTGCAGACACTACCTCAAATCTTCAACACTGCCAAGTACTGGGACTTGCCCTTCCTAGGGGAGCAAGTGATATACTGTCACCCAAGTAATCTGATCTGGAATTGGTCGAGCTGTCTACACAGCACGTGAAGGAGGCCATTTCCCATTTCCAGCGTCATTCGTGGTGGATTTTCTCAAAGTCCTAATCCTGGGACTAGTTCAGAGACGGTTCTCCTTAGGACGAGTAATTTGGGTGGAGAGAGCCACGGACCGCTCGGTGCTGGTGTGGGCGTGCCACAGCAGTGTGGCACTTTGCTCTGGGACCCAGCTGGTCACCAGACACCTTTCCTGCTTATTAAATCCCTCCCTGGTTCTGGTTAGTTCTCTCAGGCAGGCTGTGCTTAGTTCTCTTCCTTGCCTTTGGGTGTCAGGAACTAAGTTTGCCACAGGAAGAGCAAAAGGCTAACAAGACTTGCTAATCACCAATATAAGCCCCCACAGACATTACATTCCTAAAAGCCCTTTCCAGCTAGCAGGCCAGTTCATCTTCTGGCACCCAGCTCAGTCCTAGGGGAACAAGTTGGAGGCCTGCCTTCAACCAATGACTAAACTCAGTGTAAATGTTTTCTGCAGTCAAGTTCAATAAGAGGAGACGAAGAGGAGTTCAGGCTCCCCTATGGCACTTCGGTAAATCTGCCAGGCATTAACCAGCATCTTTATGCCATCCTCACGGCTCCCCATGACAGACAGCAGGGGTCTTGGCTTCTCTGTTGCTGTGACAAAAATACCCTGACGAAAGTGATGTGAAGGAGCAAGGTTTATTCTCGGTCATAGTTCCAGGCTCCAGTCTACCGTGGCAGGGAGGTCAAGGCATTAGTGGGAGTATTGATCACAGCTGCATCCATAGTCAGGCGGAGACAACATATGACAACGAATGCATACATGCTAGTGCTCAGCTCTTCTCTACTCATCGAGGCCCCGGGATCCTCTGCCACCCATGATGAGTCTTCCCACCTCAGCATCACCAATATAACTCCCCACAGATATTCCTAAAGACCCTTCCCTCAGGTGACTAGGTCTTTTTCTCAGGTTGACAGCATTAGCCATTACAGCTGCTCATGTCTGCCCACTCCCACTCCTAACATGGCAGAGAAGAGGGTTAAGGCAGGATGAAGTTGAAGGAGAGATATATTCTACTAACTTAATTTCTCTAGAGAAGACTCTGACACTGGCAGCCTTAAAGAAATGTCATGGACTCTAAGGGTTTCTGCTGCTTCCTCAGGAAAGAGGTCAAGTTCAAGTCCTCTGCTTCAACTCACTCGTTCCTGAGCCTGTCCAGCTCATCCAGCGTCTGAGCCCTACTCCCTTCCCTGTGCATGAGGCATGGTCTGGGAACTATGCCCGCAGCTCGGCAGGTGTATCTGGCTGTCGACTGGGGTGAGACACTTGGAAAGCTTCTAAGGCCAGCAGGGCCTTGTTGATTTGACAGATGGTAGGGTAGTGGCTGAGGTCCACCTTGAACCTGTGGCAGAGAAACACTTGTAAGCCAGGGTTTTCAGGGACACTGCTGTGGGCAGCAGGGAAAGCAGAGGCAAGGCTGGACGAGGTCCAGGGTGGCAGTGCAAGGCCACAAAGCAGCCCTGCCACCTGGGGCGCCTCATTCTCTGGGATGCTCTGAACGGGTCTGGAGTGGCATCGTCTGGCATCATTCCCCTTCTGCTCTTCTCTAAGTAATGACTGCTGTGAATTCCAGAGTCAGGCATTTGTGTAGACTGTCCCGTCACCCACAGTAATAGGTTCTTAGGGGAGGGAATGCGCTGTACATGTCCCTATCCCAAATAGCACGCATGATGCCTTCCAGCAGGCCATGGAGGGAACTCACAGAGCTCACTTCTAAGCAGACACTCCACATCTGGGTACAGCAAGTGGGTATTCTTGGGGGCGATTCCCTTAGATAAACCACCTCCTCTTAGGAGCGAGGGCTGGCTATACAGGACCACCCAGGCTACAGTGGGCATGATAAGAGACATTTCAACGATTTCTTCTACCATGTCTTTGCTCAGCCAGGGCAGCTGGTGTGGCCTGGTGCAGTGGCTCCTTGGCATTAAAGAAGGGTTCACAGGAGATGTTATCTCAGTGTCGACGTGGAGGCCCTGGCGGTAAGGGAACGTGAAGGAAGGCGGCAAAGCTTTCTCTTACCTTTCAGCATTTGCCACTTGGGGCACTAAGCACAGATCAGCCATGGACACCTGGAAGAAGGCCAGGGGAGTTTGCACAGGGATGATCACCCCAGACTCACTGGCAAGGCAAGCTGCTACTCCTGACTGGAGCTGTACTGGGGTTGCCAACCCAACTTCCTGTCTGCTTCCATTTTTTTCTACCATCCCTATCACCCTCTCAGTTCCTCTGGAACTGCCTGCCCTTGTCCCCTGGAACTGTAGCGTTTCTCCCATGCCATACTCTAGTTTCCCTGACAACCAACCTTGTGGTAGCCAGAGAAGGCCTGACTGCGTTGGTGGTGGTCAGTGTGCTTGTTGAAGCCACCACCGCTAGGGACTTAGTGAGGACTCCTAGCAGAGAAGGAACCATGGAACCAGACCACCACAGGCCCAGTGCCTTAGCCTGCATGTGTCTAGGGCTCCTTAGTCCTACAATCTCCAGGTTGCAAAGGAAGGGAAACATTTACCCTTCAGCTGATGCCTGGACCACCTCACCATCTCAGAAGTGTGCCCCTCTGGTCTAAACACATCCCACTATGGCTAGCGCAGTGGTTTTCAACCTTCCTAACGCTGCAACCCTTTAGTACAGTTCCTCATGTCGTGGCACCCCCAGCCATAAAATTATTTTGTTGCTACTTCATAACTGTAATTTTGCTACTGTTCTGAATCACAATGTAAATATCTGATATGAAGGATAAGTGATATGGAACCTCTGTGATAAGACTGTTTAACCCCCAACGGGGTGACTACCCACAGGTTGAGAGCCAGAGCCACTGCTCTGGAGGAGTGAGCTGAGGTGTCTGCACTAACTGCCCAGAGCAAAGGCGTGTACCAAGAGGCTGGTCCCGGGGGCCCCCTCCAGGTATATCCTTAGGATAAGGAGATGCTGGGTCTAAGTGGGAGGACAACAGCCTGAGGTCAGCATGAAGGCCACAGTGGGCAGGTCTGGGGACACTTACCTCATCTCCTACACAGTACTTTCCTGCTGTGCTCTGCAGAATCTGCTCCAGAGCTGTGGAAAGACCATATGGATAATATTTACATCAGCCTCTCCAGGGCTTGCCTCCATAGCTATGAAAATAGGTGGACGTTTCTTTCTTTCTTTTCTTTTTTTTTTTTTTCTTTTTTTTGGTTTTTCGAGACAGGGTTTCTCTGTAGCTTTGGAGCCTGTCCTGGAACTAGCTCTTGTAGATGAGGCTGGCCTCGAACTCACAGAGATCCGTCTGCCTCTGCCTCCTGAGTACTGGGATTAAAGGTGTGAGCCACCACCGCCTGGCAAAATAGGTGGACATTTCAGTGATAGGCGGGGGCATGGGCAGAGTCTGGTGTAGGGAATATGGTAGCCAGGACTAAGAATAATGTTTCCCGTGGCTTCTCTGTCTGTTCTCAGAATAGACAAGACTTGCAGGTGGTCAAGGTAACAGCTCTCACAGAGGGCCTAGTATCCTGAGAACAGGCTCTCTCCACTGCGGTGCTCGGTGAAACAGAGGCTGGGCCATCAACAAGCTCTGTGGGGCCACAGGCCCCCAGGTCTGGGGTTCACAGAAGTTCTGGAGCATAAAGCCATCTTTGAGCACCTGCCCAGCTCACCACCTTCCTGTCCACAGTCCTCTCATCCATCCCACTGTCAGGATCAGAGCAGCCTGCAAAGCTGGGTCGGACGCCCAGAGCCATGTGTGTGAGGGTCACTTCTCTGAGAAGCCACTTGGACAGCTCATAAGAGTAAGGACTCACCATTGAAGCCAGAAGTAATAGCCGCCTGGGCCCAAGGCAGCTGGTTCTCCTCTCCCACTTGCTTTAGGACAGACAGGTTCTGCCCGGTTCAAGAGGAAAAAAAAAGAGAGAGAGAGAATGAAAAATAGAAATCTGATTGTCCTGGGAGTCATCTTGAGTTTGTCCCTTTGTCAAGCCAAGCCTCTGCAGGGAAGGAAGCTCAGTATCCATCTGTTCTAGCTGTTTACCTGTCCTCGCCTCTGGGCTATACAGGACCTTCCTCCCATCAGATGTCTGAAGTTGGAAGCAGCCACCTTCTTGGCCTGCCCCAGTTATCCCAAGATGTATTCTGAAATCTATGTGATTTTTGTTTTGTTTTGTGAGACAGGGTTTCTCTGTAGTTTTGGAGCCTATCATGGAACTAGCTCTTGTAGACCAGGCTGGCCTTGAACTCACAGCAATCCACCTGCCTCTGCCTCCCGAGTGCTAGGATTAAAGGCGTGCATCACCATCGCCCGGCTGAAAGCCATGCGATTTTTGGTAGCAGTTAGCAAGACTAGGGACATAGGATGATGGCATGACTGACAGATGCAGCCAAGGCCTATTTCTCTCACACCCAACACTCTTCTCTACTTGGTCTCTTGAAAAGAGGCTATGTGATACCTGGGTGGGGGTGGGGTGCGGTGCATGGGACTCTAAGGACTGAGACAGGTGTGTTGGACTGGCTTCTAGTGATTATGACTAAGGTACAATCCCCATTGTTAAAAACAGCAAGATGTTACAGGAGTCAGGTACAGGTGCACAAGGATCCTGGCTCTGATACTACTTAGCTGTCACCCTGCAAAGCCACTACTCCTTTTTGGAGCCATTACCTTACAAAGTAGAAGCTGGCACAGATAAATGGCTCTAATACTTGCTTTTCTATTTTACAGGTGAAAACTTACTTTAAAAACAAAACAGAGCCGGGTGGTGGCACACGCCTTTAATCCCAGCACTCAGGAGGCAGAGGCAGGCAGATCTCTGTGAGCTCGAGGCCACAACTACAAGAGCTAGTTCCAGGACAGGCTCCAAAGCTACAGAGAAACCCTGTCTCGAAAAAACAAAAAACAAAACAAAACAAAAACAAGAACAGAAACCTTATAAAAATCCCAATATTGGCATACTGTGTAGTTTAGGGTTTAGGTCCAGACTAGGGAAAACAGCATATGACAATAAAACAATTTAAATGGACTTTCTTGGTTTCTCAGTGAAGTTCTGTTTACACCATGCTGATCTACTGAGTGTATAGTGTCACTATGTCTGAAAATGTATCTTATTTTTAAAATAATTTATTACTAAAATATACTAATGATGAAAAATCATTAGAAAAATGACACTAACAGACCTGCTCAATGAAGGGCTGCCATAACCTTTCAACTTATTACAAACTGAATAAAAACCTAAAACGCGGGGCTGGAGAGGTGGTTCAGAGGTTAAGAGCACTGGCTGCTTTTCCAGAGGTCCTGAGTTCAATTCCCAGCAACCATCTATAATGCTATCTGGTGCCCTCTTCTGGCAGAAGACTGTATACTTAATAAATAAGTAAAATCTTAAAAAAAAAAAAACAAAACCAAACCTAAAACGCAATTATCCTCGAAGCAAAGCAAAGTGCGGTAAAGCAAGGCCTATCTGCATATATGACACAGAAAGAATGAGCAAGAGCTGCCCAGGATGGAACTGGAGCAGACCTAGGCCTGCTTTTCTCCCTGTTTCCCTGCCTCAAACATGCCTATGCTTCTAGGCCATGGAGCAGAGTTGGAGACCCATACTGACGAAGGATTTCTGGGATTCCTGCCACCTTCTGCATGTGGCCTAGGTCAAAGCCCCTGAGAGTTTTTCTTTGTTCCCTTGCTCCCCGCACCCAACAACTATCTCTGGCTCATCACGGTGAACATGAAGGGATGTGTGAGAGTCGTACAAGAGTGCGGATGTAACAGTGCTAACCTGAAGGGGCTGGATACCGCTAGCGATGAGGTCGGAGATCATGCGCACAATGGCTTTCTTCTGTGGGTCCTGAGGCAGGAGACGTGGGGTGGGCCGAGTCTCTTCCAGGTACTCCATGATGGCCAGCTGTCCAGAGGGAACATTGAGTCAGGGGGAGGGCTTGGGATTCCTGGGTCAGAGAGCAGAGGCCAGAAAACTACCTTTTCCCAGTGGTACCACCAGTACCTCTTTGCCCTCCTCAACTGAAGCACTTTACAGGTCTTTCAGAGGCCTTGTTCAACTTGGTTCTTCACATGCTCAACCATCCTCTCTCCTTCCCTCTACCATATACTCAGTGAGCCCCTATTATGCTTGGTGTCTAGCTACTTGTGGGTTAGGAAGAGACGTCAGGCCTTCTCATTCAGAACTCTGCCACTCCGAAACCCTCTACTCACTGACTGGCCAATGGTGATTCCATCAATCTTCAGGGCTGGCACTTGCTTCATGGGATTCAGGGTCTGAAACTCCTCCGAGAACTGTGGAGACAAGGCCATGGTGGACTAGGTGTCCTAGCTTGAGTTGCCTAAAGCAGAATCAAGCAAGTAGGAAGACTGTGGGCCTAGCACCAATCCATATTTCTCGTCCTTAGAGAAGGACTCGGTTCCTAAGGCTAAGCTAATCTCTGGGGATCCACGCAGTATATCCTATTACACCAATGGTCTGGATTTATGGTTTTACCTGTCCTCCCTGACTTTTTTTTGAGACAGGGTTTCCTCTGTGTAACCCTGGCTGTCCTAGAACTCAGAGATCTAACTGCCTTGGCCTCCCAAGTGCTGGGATTAAAGGTGTGTGCCACCACTGCCCGCCTTCTTCCTGTACCCAAGTCAGCTCCTGTCTCAGTCATCCATTGAGAGGGTCTAGTATAAGGAAAGGTCCCATTATCACCTATTCTCATAAAGTCAGGCACTGACCCTAATACCCTGACCCCTTCCTATGGCTCCCATTGCTGCCCAGGAGAGCCAGCTGCAACCTCCCCAGTTATAGGAACCATGAAATATAGGTTTCCTCCAGTACACAGCCAGTGCTCCAGCTGGTACCAATTCTCACATTGAGGGCCTGGGACAGCTTCCTTACCTGTTGCCCCCCATCCTTTATGAGGTTGATGGGCACCGTCTCATAGTCAATGCCTTTTAATGCCAGAGCTAGAAGAGACCAGAGCGGAGTTAGGGGATGACTTCTGGCTAGACTCTCAAAGGCAGCTCTCCCAGTGCAATGCTGAGAGCCTCCTCCCTGCTGGTCAGCTCTACTTTGGAGTGAAAGTAATTTAGGCTGAGAGAGAGGCCAAAACATGTATGTTCTACAAAGACAGCACTCATTGCTTTGGCTTCTGGCTCAGTCAAGGTAGAGCCTCTGGGGTCCAGGAGAGGACTGCTGGATAAGTGAGTCACCGATGATGGCTCTGCAGTTAGGGCAAGACTGGAGATTGACTGCATGGGTGCAGATTCTACCGCATTCAATTGTTAGGGGTATGGCCTTGGGCAGGTAACTTAATGAGTTTCACTGCCTCCGTTTCCCCAGCGTGATAAGCAGCACTGTGTAATAGTTGAAAGTGTAGGATATGGCTAGGTGTTTAGCTTTCTGAAAGGATATGAGCTTCACATGGTTAAAGCCAGTGTTCAATTGCTGGTGCCAAATCAAAGCAAGTGAACATGGACTTGAGCCAGACTACGTGGTTCAAGCTGCAAGTTTTCCTCTTAGGAGCTGCACAATCGGGGGCAAATTACTTAACCTTTGTGCCTTGTCTTGTTTGCACAATGGGGATACTAATATCTCTCTCTTATGATAATGGGGGAGGAAAGGGAGGCATGCACACAAAGGCACTGGGCACAGAGCTCTTGGGTATGCAGTGCTATGGTGGTGACCTTTGCCAACAGTTGTTCTTACTGGGGGAGTGAAAGGTCAGACCTGGCCTAGAGCAGAGGCTTCTAGTTCCGGCTCTCCCAAGTCTGTGACCAACTCCAAACAGTTCTGTTTGATTAGCCAGATCAAATAAGAACAGAGGGAGGCCAGCTGCTCCCTGAGTTACCAGGGACCTCTGGATCCTGTGAACCTACTCTGGGCATGGTTGCTAAGGGGTTCTGGAGTGCAGTGTGGCAGCGGCGGCACTCCCCAGGGGAAAAACAACCCCCTTCCTCCCACTCCCACAGTCTTCACGTTGGGCTTTCTGGGTGGAAGTGCCATTCAGAGATAGAGGCTCCAGAGAATGGGGTGCTGGTTCCTGGGAGGTGGTGGTGGTGGTGAAGTCCTCTGTCCCCACCTCCGCCATTCCCATCCTTCCAGAAATCGAGCTCTTACCGATTCGAACTCTCCATGTACAGGAGCTTCGGAAATAGGAATAGAGGACAGGCTGAGGAGAGAGGATGAGGGCGGACATTAACTTAGGCTTGAGTTTCCAGCAGTAGGGGCCTGCTAGAAGCAGGTACCAGCTCCCAGGCAAAAGGCCCCAACCCCAGTTTCTTGCTATTGTACTGGGACTCCTTACTCGGGCATGCATCTTGGCAACTCAGGCCTGTCTTGGGTCCTAGTCTTGCTGCTATGAGTTCCTGAAGTACAAGTGTCGCTCCAGAGGAAGGAGCTTTCAAGTGCTAGCCTTACCTTGCCAGTCATTGTGCTGCTGCCTCCCAAGGAATGTCTTCTCTCAGAGTGCTGTGAGGCAGGGGGAGGAACCCAAAGGGATGGGTCCCAGGAGCCAATGGGAAAGCAGGTTAAACAGGCACCAAAGGATCCTGGACTCTGGTCAGAAAGGGCAGCTTTTCAACTTGTGAGAGGTTTCTTTCATTCTTGGCTGGGGCAAGTTTGGCACTCAGGCATACAGTGTAGCCTGGCTCTGAGGTAAAGTGTATGGTGGAATGGGCTCACAGTGGGCAGACTCAGGGGCCAGACCTGATTCAGGAAGCAGCGGTGTGTAACCTGAGACAAATCCCTGCTCTCTCTGTTCTTCAGCTCCCCTGTTTATCAAACAAAAAGCTACCCTAAAGGGTGGCAGCTGTTCCTTTTGCCACTGGCAGAGCGGCTTCTTATTTACTGATGCTTTGCTGTCCACTGCCTTGAAGCTCCCCATTCTCACATGGCAGATATACCCATTTGCCACAAAGTGAAGTTGCAAACTGGGGGGTTCACAGGGCCCTGTCTGGGTTTCACGGTACCAATGGCCCCTCCTCGCTTAGGAGTGTCCTCCTTAACAACTTTTGACCTTATAATGGTGAGAAAATGAGAGGCATTTGTTTTGAAACTGTACTTCAAATTTTGAATTTTGGTCTTTCTCCTGGCTGGGCAGTGGCATTTAGCCACAGCTTGGTGATCATGGGCTCATTATCAGGATTACTATGAGGCACTGACCATGAGAGGGGGGTAAACATGATCACAACTGCTGAGGAATGCCTCACATGACGTGTGTTATACACTGACTGCACCAAGGGTGACCAAAGTCATGGTCACTGCGACTACTCTCCCTATGGCCCTTAAGGAGGAAACCAAATCTTAGGTAATTTCTGTTCTTATCTAGTGGAGACTATACAGCATAATCTTACACTCCAGGTTGTGCCTTCAAAGACCTCCAGTGGATGCCTGAAACCACGTGTCAAGTTGGGAGCATAGGCCCCAGCCCCTTGCATCTATCCTAGCCCCCAGGCCTGGTCTGGACTCCAAATTCCCCAGGGTTTTTAAATGATTTCCCGAAAGAGGAACACATGGTCCCTTTTTCTTTTCACCCTCCCCCCCTTGCGTGGCTTTCTGGTTCCCCCTCGGGGGCATCCGAGAGCACAGAACTCCCATTAAGCCTGGATATTTCTTAATTTGGCTTGTTTTGATTTGGCTTGATTGGGTGGGGAGCTCATGTTAGGAAATATTCCCAACACCACGTACTACCCAAACCTTGTATTATTTGTTTCTTGTACATCACCTTAGTTTCAATCCCTATTGCTATAATAACATACCCCAGTAAAGGCAGCCTAAAGAAAATGGTTTATTTGGGGTTATAATTCAAGATACAGTCCATGGGGCGGGGGATGAATCAAGACTGTAGCCTGGAGCAGTTGGTGCCATCCCATCCTCAGCAGGAGACAGGGCAATGAATGTGTGCCGCTGCTCAGCTAACTTCCTTGTTTTTATGGGCCCAGACCCAACCCAGTGTGTCACCCTCCCAGTCAAGCATCTGATAAAGATTTGACCACAAGTTAGCCTAACTTAGAAACTCTCTCCCAAGTATGTCTGGAGGCTTGTCTCCTATGCAAGTCTAGATCCTGTCAAAATGACACCAACTATCACATGCATAGAAACATACATACATACCTAAGGTTTGATTTATAAGTTAGACACTGCAAGAGATTACCGTAATGATGAAATAGAATAATTTCAGTAATTTACTATTACTTACTATAATAAAATTGCTGCGATCAGTACTCTTGAACTTTGTGGCCAATAATAGTATGTAGAACAAGGGCCACTCACACAAGCGCTGTAGTGTCACGGCAGCCTAACCACTAACCAGCTATTAAGTGGCTAACAAGTGGGGAGTGTAGATAGCATGGATATACTAGACAAAGGAACAATTCACAGCCCTCCGCTGTGTGAGATTTCCCCAGGCTACTCACAAAGGTTTGCAATGGTCTCTGAAAGTTTCCAGGTAACCAGGGTTTCCCTTGAGCCAAGACTGACCACAGATAAGGAAATCATGGGAAGAGAAATAACAGCCACGAACCAACTGCAAACCATCTGGCGATATTTGCGTTTGTACACCTACATTTTTACTATCAAGTAGAATGTTCCTTCGTTTAATCAGCGCACCTGGAAGAATTGTTTCCGACTCATATGCACTCTGATTATTCTGGCAATTTTAAAGTTATTTGCAGGTTTGCAGTTGTGGGAGATTCAGCCCATGCTAGGCGCTACTTCAGAGCTACGTACATCCCCAGCTGGGTTTATACGGTTCTTACGTGATTCAAATTCCGAAAATCACATCAATATGTGGAAAACCTATACAATATTAACCTGATGCAGTATTCGTTGCATCTAATGTACCACCTTCCCAGACAACGGGCCTCAAGCTTTATGGATAAGACTCAACGGAGTCCCTTAGAAAACAGATTTTCAGCCCTGTTCCATCAATGGCTTAAAGGCAATGGTTCTAGGATAGACTAGAGGGCTAGGCTTAAACCAGGGAGGCTCCAGACGCGACTTGGAAGGCGAAGGCAGGAGAGTCACGAGCTTAAAGTCAGGTTGAACTACATAACAAGACCTCGTTTCTTAAAACCAATACAATAAAGACAAAATTAAAAGCCTGGGAAGTCACCACAAGTAACTGTTAACGATGGAAAGTGTCACATCTTCCCCTTGCCCTTGGTGCATGCCTGGACCAACAGGGCGGCCGAGAGGTGCACGTAGGGCACCGCGGAACTGCAAACGTTTGAAAGTCCTACAAGAGCTCTGTACACAAGAGGCACGGAAGGGTACTACCGGACGCCACCCAGAACGCTGAGCATCTGAACCTTCCCAACTCAATCAGACCGACTATTTAGCGCTCGGCGGCCAGCGCGCAGGTGCAGAGTGACCCGGCGCACAGCATGCCGGGAGTCGTTGTGGAGCCGTGCGGAGAGGCTCGCTCTCAGCGGCCACCTCGTCCCCCAGCTGTTCTCCGTGTTTCTAAGTAGTGACCCTCAGCCCCGGAGGTGCGGCACAGACCTTCCCGACTTGCATCTCCTACTCGGCCAGTCAAGAAAGTCAGCTCTCGGGTTCTAGAAGATGACTGAGGCCTAGCGGGGTCCAATGAGCGAGGGTCGGACTAGATGGGTTTCCCTCCGTAGAGTTGGCCCCGGCCCCGCCCCGGCCTCCCGCGCTGCTGGGAGTTGTAGTTCCTGAGCCGTCCCGAGTCTCTCCGTCCTTAGCGTCCCTCCGCCTCCCGCAATGCTTTACGCCTCAGGCCGCTTCCTAGCGGCCCGGGCGGCCACTACACTTCCCGCCCCGCCCAGAGCCCGGGGCCCGGTGCTCCGCGGCAAGCGGAGGGAACTACAAATCCCAGGGCACCTCGAGACGCCCTCCTATGACTCTTGGACGGGGCTGCGGACAAGACCCAGCGCGACTCCGGTCAGGAGGGTAATCCTCAGAAAGGGGAGGATGCCGCCGGCCATAGGCGGAGGCCTAACGGGTTCCGAGCTGCGTCCCCGGAGGGGCCGCTGCGCGCCGCAGGCTGCCAGGGCCGTGGGCCGGGACACGGTCCCCAAGGTTGCAGCACGGAGCCTTAAACGGCCTGCTTGGAGCTCGCGGAGCTTCGTGGCGGCAGGCCGGTGGGCCACGCTGGCTGTGGTGACGCTGCTGTCCTTCGCTACCCGCTTTCACCGGCTGGACCAGCCGGCGCACATCTGGTAGGTGGCAGAAGGGACTTGGCGGGCACCATGGCAACTGGGAGGGAGGGACGCCTCCCTCTGATTGGCCTGAGGGCACGGAGGGGGCGGGATTCACCGGAGGCGCGACCGGTCTGTGGGGGTAACTGAGGGATTTTTTTAGGGTGGGGGTAGGAGGAGGGAGCGAGGGGCCACTTCTCTATAAGTCCAGTCTCTGAAAAGAATAGGTTTGCTCTGATGGGGCCTAGTGGGTCTCAAGGTCTGCAGAAGAGGCTCTCATGTCTAGGCTACCTGGCTTTCAAATGGTGGCACCCAGAGGTGCTTTGAACTCTCCTAAGAAAATAGTAAATTTATAGTACATAATTTTCCAAGGTCTGGTATTCAAAGATATCAGCATCTTTGGAGTTAGGTTCTTTCATCCCCTGCCAGGTCCCACTGGATGACATGACATGCCCAAAGAGATGACTGCACCTGCAGTCCAAGGAAAGACAAGTTTGGGAAATGTGTTTTATCACAAGCGGTAAGTCACCCTGTTTTAGAGAGACATTGCCATATCTCACAGGTTTGCTAGTTGCAAGCACAGCCCTAAGATATGGCCCAGGTCAAATGCAGTCAGGACATTCTAGATACCATCTTGGCCCGTGTGTGGATGTAAAAGACATTGATGAAGGACTCCCTCTTCCAACAGGCTTTATTACCTGTAGTCACAGATGGCCTTCGTTTCTAGCAGATGTTCCACGTTCATAGGCAGCTCTGTCAGCTACTCCGATTAGCGTTGCTGACAGAGGCAGAGACCAAATCTGTTAAGTTTGTCTCATACAGTGTTTAATTGTGGCTACTGTCAGGGAGACTCCAAACAGCAGGATTATGCCAGCCTTGGGTATTTACCTCAGCTGTATCCTTCAGGGTCCTGGATTCAGCCTCCTATGAGTAAGGGACCAGCAAGTCTCATTTCAGACAGCATGAATGTAGTCTAAGGCAGTAAACTACCCATTAAATCCTGTGTATAGCAGTTTAGAGTGGTTCTGTTCATTGGAATCATTGCCAATAATTACAATACTTATGGAGAGACATTTGGTGGCCCATTCCTTATATACTAAAATTATCTAAAGAGATGCAGGTCATTCAGTTTGGTTTTATCTGGATCATCATTTAGTTTGATGCATTGGTTTGGTTAAGACCCATGGGCAGTATATTGAGTAGTTGCAGCCTCAGTGACTGTGTGGGCATAACTAAGGTCCCTAGCTCTTTAGAAAAGAGTATATGATACACTCTGTAGAGTGAGATAGACAGAAAATTGCACCATCTGTGTAATAGCACACATACCAGGAAGCTGCTTTTTGAGGCGTTGGTACTGATGTTATCAGCCACATCAGAGTAGCTCAAGACTGCCCGTGTCCATCCACATGAGTTTTTCTGTTTCCAGCCACAGGTTGAGTTCCTGCCATCAGCTGCCACTTAGTGTAGGTGGCCCATCTGAATGTTGCCAGGCTCTGGGGTTCGACTTAGGAGACAGAGAGAATTAAGGTTTCCATTCACTATACATCTCCAGAACGCTAATGCCTTTCTTCCTCAGCTCTTGAGGTTGTTTCTGTCCTATAACTCTGCCCGTGGTGGTAGTGCGTTCAATGCCAGTTTCCATTTGCCGTCTCTCCCATTGTACCCTGTTTATATCCAGACTTTATTACAACAGGCATTGGAAGAAAACTCACAGAGACCTATTGTGTTTTCTCTCTGACACAGGTGGGCAGTGTAGGGAGACATGTACTCAGCTAAGTGCCATTGTGTTTATGTTCTAGGCCATTTGGCTATAGTAAGACATTCCAGGAGATGAAACTAGGATTACATTTAAATGTTGTCACCTTTTCTTACCTTTCTCTGCTGATCTACAGTGTCTCTAAGAAGAAAGACAGACCATGGTCATGGAAACTTCAGTTTTCTGAAGCTCCACTCCTTTTTTTCTGGTAATTACCCAGTTGGTAGTCAAGAGGAGATGAATTTTTGTGGGGATGAATACATAAGGACCAGACTGTTTTCTCAAGTCTGTAGGTCAGCAGGAGGTGATGGGGCAGAGTCAGAACCCTTTTTAGTTGGTTTCTGAGGAAACTGTCCAATGCTTGACAGTATCAGTTGTTTGCAGATGCTTGGGAGCCTGGTTTGTCTGTGTATTACTTTGACTTTTGTTAGATGACCATTGTGACAAAAAGGTGTACCACTGGCAGACTAAATGGTTTGGAAAGCTGATAAAATGACATTAATTGTAAGGGCCACAGTGGTTTATCCAGAGTCACTGAGGCAGCCTTTCTGTAGCTTGAGAAGGTAAGAGCAGCAGTGAGGTACTGATGAGGAGTCCTGACACAGTGTGTTAGGAACAGGCAATGTAGATTTCTTCCTACTCAAAGCAAGTAGGTCGCTTTTGGCAGGAGCCTGCTGTAGCTTTCTTGATAGACTATCTTTGAAAGCTTGGCCTTACCTTATGCTTTTCCCCCAACTAGCTCTTAGAGTTTTTTGTTTTTGTTTTTTTTTAAAAAAAAACATTTTAAAAGTCTACATTGTGCCACATGGTTCAGTTACCTCTTAGTACGGCACATCTGACTTGCTCTGAGTCTGCTGGTGGAATTATACTCCTAGATTACATCTCCCAATTTCTCTCTCTCTCTCTCTCTCTCTCTCTCTCTCTCGCTCTCTCTCTGCCTGGAAGTCCCACCTATTCTTTCCTGCCTAGCTGTTGGCCATTTGACTATTAAATCAATCAGAAGGCACCTTAGGCAGAGACATACCTTTACAATATAAGCAAATATTAAGCTTGGGATGCCATGGTGGTTTCTGCTTCAGAGACCTAAGGTCCTTTAAAACTTTGTGCTTAGTCAGTTCCTGATTCTACATGTGTTATCACCCTGGTACAATACCCAGGCTGGATGGTGTAGGCTTAATTAGGATGTAGAGTGTAGCTCGTCATATCAGAGTACACCCTGTATGATGGGTATCTTCATGAGTAAGATGGACTACTCTATTAGTAGGCAGACAGTTTCCAGCTCCCTGGAGATTGAGTCTCTCAGATATAATCCTCCAAGAGGTGTGTCAGACCCTTCAACTCTGATTGCAGCCAGAGTTGTTGTCTTAGTTAGGGTTACTATTGCTGTGATGAAACACCATGACCAAATTAACCTGGGAAAGAGAGGCTTACACGTCCATATCACTGTTCATCATCAAAGGAAGTCAAGACAGGAGCTCAAGGAGGGCAGGAACCTGGAGGCAGGAGCCTGATGCAGATGCAGAGGCCTTGGAGGAGTGTTGCTTACTGGCTTGTTTCCCATTACTTGCTCAGAATCCAGGACCACCAGCCCAGGGGTGTCTCATCAATCACTAGTTAAGAAATGTCCTACAGGCTTGCCTAGAGCCTGCCTGATCTTATGGAGGCATTTTCTTAATTGAGGTTCCCTCCTCTCAGATGATTTTAGCTCAAGTCAAGTCGACATAAAACTATTGAGCACAGTTGTCTTTAGGTAAAATGGCTGGACCACCCAGTGGCTATCATCAGCTTTTTATGTAGCCTGATCCTAAGAGAACCTGGTCTGGGCTCTGTAAAGAAGCTCTGTGAGTCATGGCCACTGAAATGGAGGCTGTGTCGCAGAGTGGAATAGGAAATAGTTTCTCCCAAAGGGGGCACCTGCTGCTTTACGTAAAACTGGGCAGCCTCCTGGGTCAGGTTGACTGTCTTCTTGACTACATCCACTTTTTTAGTTATAAACTCCAAGATAACCTATTCCAAAGTGGAAATGGAGGGCCAGAGAGCCTTGAGGCTTTTCTGACTAAGGCACCCTTTCTGCAAGAGGTTAATAACTGCCTTTTAGAAGAGTGTACTTAGTACCTGTGTTCAGCAGGTGGCACTGTTAGGCTGGTGACTAGTTTCAAAGTATTTTAGCAGTCCTTAATGTGTGTGTGCATGCCTGGGTTAGTGTGCACCTGCATATGTGTGTGCACATGTGTGTATGTGTGTGTGCATGTATGTGTAGTGCATATAGAAGTTGATATTGAATGTCTTCCTTTGTCTCCACCTTATTTTTTAGAGAGGGGCTCTCTCTGTACCTGGAACTGGCTGGTCAGTGGGCTCCAGGCATCCTCTTATCTCTGCCTACTCAGTTCTAGAATAATGGATACTCTACTACACCTGTTTCTTTTACCTGGTTGCTGGGAATTCAAGCTCAGGTCCTCCTGCTTACAAAACTCTTTGCCATCTTCCTAGCTCTGTCTTTAAAGCTGAATTCCCTTTCCTTTTTGGGGATTAGTTTCTCCTGGACCACTAGGAGGGAACAGGGCTACCTATCTGCACACAACAGTCCTTGAATAAGAGAATCTCCTTTGATACTTTTTGAGATCAACACAAGCTATACATTTCCCAGTGCATACCCAACAACAGTACACTGAAATTGTCCCATGATTTCTATCCACAAGGTACTTTAACTACTGAGATACTGGGTCAGACTTAATCAATTAAACTTGGCCTCTTTCCCCCTTGAACTAATGAGCTTAAATATCTGGTAACACCCAGAAAACTTGATACTTTATGAGGTGTGGGAAATACTGACTAGAGAGATAGAAACCGTTTCCCACTCACCTCCTCACTGACTTGGCACCACTCCTTCCCCAGGGTTCTTCCCTCTGTCCAGTGAGCCCCCTGGGCTTAGAGGCCCTTCTTTGTCTTTTAGCTCTGCACATACTGCAGTCATTAGTGCCTTTGGTAATCCCTGTGTTCCCACTCCACTCGGCCCCCATGGGTCTGGGTAGGAGGAACTAGGGGCCTCTATGCACAAGAGCTGTGAGTTTAGGTCCCTTTCCTCCCTGGAGTTCTGTAGCACAGTAAGATGAGTGTGTATGGTCTTCAGTGTGCTTGGGGACATTGTGACCTTCCCCTTTAAAGTAGCTGAAGATAATGGTGGAGAGGGAGGGATCAAGTCATTAGGGCTCAGAGCCAGTGAACAAGGCACATGTGCTTTTCGCCTAGAGCACACAGCTTACTGAAGGATTCTTTAGTGTTTTTTTTTTAAAGATTTATTTATTTATTATGTATACAGTGTTCTGTCTGTGTGTATGCTTGCTGGCCAGAAGAGGGCACCAGATCTCATTACAGATGGTTGTGAGCCACCATGTGGTTGCTGGGAATCGAACTCAGGACTTCTGGAAGAGCAGTCAGTGCTCTTAGCCTCTGAGCCATCTCTCCAGCCCTTTCAGTGGTTTTTTTTTTTTATTTGTTTGGTTTGACTTTGCTTTTTGAGACAAGGTATTGCTATGTAGACCAGACTGGCCTCAAAGTTTATAGCCACCCTCCTATCTCAGCTTCCTGATTGCTGATCTTAACAATATATCAATTTTCCAATGCTGTGACCAAAGAGCTGATGGGAGCGACTTCAGGGAAGAGAGGTTTGCTGGGGCTTATCATTTCGGAGGGCGCATCCAGGCCATCATGGTGACTGGAGCGACTGCCGTGGTGGGAGGCGGGACAGGGAGCAGAGTGCTAAACCAAAACCAGAAACTGGCATCCAAGGTGCCAGCTACCAGCCTTGCCCCATGTCCCAAAGTTTCCATAATCTGCCAAACAGCACCGCCAGTTGTTCAGACACATGAGCCTATGGGGACATTTCACATTTAACTCCTAACAAGAATGTTTTCATTTTAATCAGTGGGCTGTGTTGAGCACAAGGTAATGATGGGCTGGGATATGGGTAAATGGGAGTATACAGGCCCAGGGTTTGATCTAGCAGTACAGGGTTGGGGGATGAAGGAATAGCAGGATAGCAGGGTCCTTACTGCTGTCCCATTTCTTCATTAAGCTTTTTTAATAAGTAGAACATAGCAGACAGTTGCTATTCCTGTTGCCTACTGCTTCACTTGGGTAAGAATCTTCACCACCAGGTTCCAGGATGTCTTCTCTTGTATTTGTGTCTAACTCAGCCCATGAGGTCCCTTATCCCTTCTTGTACAGAAAGCTAGGTAGGTATGTCATCAACCTAGACTTGTGCCCCACGTTAACAGGGTCTTGGGTATTTTTAGTGTGTTTGCAAACTAAGACTTTAACTTGCTGCTGTTTTATGGGTGCCGGTAGAAGAGAAAATCCTGAATCAGTGCCCAAGGAATTGATTTCTCATGGCACAACAAGGAAGGTGGCCTGAGTACAGATGAGTCAGGCCCTTGTGTTCTTGGCATACTCTACAAGGGCTGTAAGAGCCTGGGAGAGCCATGACAACTGTTTTTCTGATGCAAGAGGAAATGTGTGTGTTACTACTGATTTTATTTGAGACCCTTTTGAAATAAAATCTCATGTACCTTTGTTGGTCTGTTTCCAAATAGGCATCAAGACTAACAGAAAATGTTGGGACAGTTTAGTGTCCAGTATGTGTATAGAATTCTAAGTCTACAAAGTTTTTTTCCATGTCTTATCTGAGTTGAACCCTAATACCTGGGAGGGGCATGAAGAGCATGGTTTTATCATGTTGTGACATTAGTAGGTGATGCAGCTGGGGATAGCTCTCCTTTCTGTGGTCTGTTTTGTTTTACTCTGCCCTGGAGTTAATTCTCTCTTTAACACCACCATGTTACTGTCAGTACCACGTGTCCTTGGCTGATGCAGTAGCTTTAGTCTTCTACCCATCTACTGGGCGCAGTGAACTTAAAATCATACATGAGAGCTGCCCATTGTTTGGGAGAGCATGAGTGTTGGTGAGGAAGTGGTGAGTGTGGAGGCCGACCTGAGGCGTAGGCACCGGGAAGCCGCCCTTCATTCAGCTACGGGAAGAATGTATTAAGCAGCCAGGCTCTGCTGGATGGTGTGGCTGTCTTGTAAACCCTTCTTTCAGGCCATGGAAAGGCTGATGGCTGTGGCAGAACAGGACTTCATATTGGGCTGGAAAGTCAAGGGTTAGATTCACGTGTGAACTTGCAAAATAACAAGGCTAGGCCTGGGGGTTAGAAATGCTCTTAGTGAGGACATTTGGCTTCTGTAGACAGCTGATCATTATAACAGGTCGGGCAGATCTGAGTCAGCAGGTTGGACAGCGCCTGACCTGCTGCAACACTCATGCATTAACGGCTCTGGAACCAGTTGCCTGACAGTGTAGCAGTATGCATTCTGAGACCCAGTGGCCTCAGAGTGAGAAGTTACCAGACTGCGAAGAAATTGCTTTGCAAAACCCTTTCCATGTTACAGGAAAACACTGCTACTTTCAAATAAATTGATAGGAACTAAAGATACAGAAGAAGAGTACGTTTAATTTAAATTTATGGTAAATTCTGGTAAATATTTGTTAACTTTTTCTCATTATCAAGATCTAGATTGATAACCAGTTTAAAAGGTTTTCCTCAAAACCACTATGTCAAAGTTTTGTTTTTAATACAACTTATGTATTATATGCTTGAAACTGATGACCTTTGGTTTTAATTGTAACTTTAAGGTTTATTAAATTTTGATGCTTTTTCTTTAGTTGGGATGAGACTCACTTTGGAAAAATGGGAAGTTACTATATTAACCGCACCTTCTTCTTTGATGTACACCCACCTCTGGGAAAGGTAAGTAGTGTGGCAATTAACACTCTTGTTATCTGGGCAGATGGCTTCTAAGAACTGGAGCCAAGTGTTAGGTTTGTACTTTGTTCTTAGACTTCAGAATTCCATGAGCAGGTATTTCGATAGAAAATCTTTGGTGTTTTTAGGGGTTCTCTGGGCTCAGAAATGGAGAAGACCGTCCATCAACTGATGAATGGATAAACAAATGTGGTATATCCTTACAGGAGAATGTTATTCACCCATAGAGAAGAAGAATGTTCTGATACAGGAGGTTTCTTCTCAGGATGATGAAATGTTCTAGAATGATGTAGTAGTGATGGTTGTACTAATGATAAAAATCATTAGTTTTATGTTATGTGAGCTTTTTTAAAAATTTTATAAAAGAAAATAGAAATATAATATACTACATAAAGGAAATATAACTTAGAAGAGCTTAATCTTTAAAAATTATACTTTTTTCTTCTCTCGATTCCTAATAAACATATTAACCTGTTCCCCTACAGTTAGAAATTCTACCAATTAAAATTTATTTTTCTCTTTTAAAAACAGATTGCCCTGAGAAGACCAATGGATTAGTTTTAGTATTCACAAAAGCCTTTCTTCCTAACTGCAGATTCAGGTCTTCAGATCTTGGGGTAATGGCATGGGTATGGAAAATTAAGGATAGCAGTCTGTCAAGTTGACAAAGGAAGCATGAGCGCCTAGGTTAGGGACTGGGGACGAAACCCCTCCAGGGAGGGGTGTGTAGATAGGTAAGCTATGTAGCTAAATTTAGAGTGAATTCTGAGCCTAGGAAAGGGTAGAAAAGCCTTGCCTCTTCCTGTCTGCTTTGTAACAGCAGAGAAAGCAGCCGTGCCTGGACCTGTGAAGCTCAGAGCAGCTGGGTAGAGCAGTTACTATTGTAGCTCTGTGTTGAAAAGAGAGAGCTGTCTTTCTCAATCTCTCAATCTCCCTTCCTCCCACTTCCCTTTCTGGGGAAATGCCCCTGTCTTTGCATTTTCTTTCTCACTTCTGCCCTTTATTCCTTATGTGTTGTTCTTGGACACTTTCCTCCTGTTTCATTGTGATTTGGAGCCTCTTTTCTTTGGGTAGAAGGGGAAGGCCAGTCTCCCAGGAGTGAGAATACCCGGACCACCCCCAAGAGCTGTCACGTTTCATTTCATAACAAATGAAAGAAAACAGACTGCATGTGTGAGCCCCTCACTGACCCCACCCTTCAAATTATGGAGTCTTTTCCTCCCTAAATGTTCAGTCTGCTCTAGTCCCAAGAACTTAGTGTGGCATAAGAGAGGGTTTGTTTCAAGCAACAAGCTCTTTAGACAAAAGATTTTTTTACTCTGTAGCAGCTGCAGGACAAAATGGCACACTGGCACTTCTATGGCCAGTTGTCAAGGGAAACGGAAGGCCATGCATGCAGCTGGAGAGCAAGGGACAGAGGAATCTTTTCTCTGAACATTTTATCTTTCATCCATCCCTCTCTCCTCAGATGCTGATTGGTCTTGCTGGCTACCTGAGTGGATATGATGGCACCTTTTTGTTCCAGAAGCCTGGGGACAGATACGAGCACCACAGCTATATGGGAATGAGAGGAGTAAGGTTTCCTGCTTTATGTAGACTGATTAATGCCCGGGGCCACACCCACTCAGAGGTGTTACAGTTGGAAGAAGCAAGTGTAGACGAGGGGACTTCCGTGGAGTGGTGAGAGGACAGTGATTGAGCCCGCCCCCTAAAGTAGAAATTTGGAAGTGAGTGTGGAAGGGAGGCCACAGATAGACGTTGCTTACGAGTCATGCACACTGCAGCCTGTCAGTCCATGTTTAGGTTGCATTTCTCTGCCAGCCTTTCCTTCAGATTGTGGCCTCTTCACACTGTCTCCAGATTCCTACTTCCTTCCTCACAAAGGAAGTTGGCACTTAGCAGTCTCGCGCTCAGGGAGGCTCAAAGGCCTACTGCAGTCAGTCCCTCTACACCCTGATTCCCAGCATCAGCTTAATGAAACATGGCAGAGCCTAGACACTCTGCCATGGGAGCAACCTAATGAGACCTGTGGAAGCTGGCCTCCAGCCTGAGTTCTCAGAGGACTTCGCCTTCACAAGTTATATTAGATGACTGTGTGCTTCCTGGGGAAATCATTGGGCAGTCTGTACAGTCCTGCATGCCATATTAAACAGGGAGTACCCCGCCCCCAGTTCATACTCTCAAGTGACACTTTTGTTTCATTTTTTGTTGTTTTTTTGAGACAGGGTCTCACTATGAAGCCCTCCTAGTAACTATCCTAGAACTTACTATGTAGATCAGGCTATCTTTGAATTCATAGAGATCTGCCTGTCTCTCTGCCTCTCAAGTACTGGGATTAAAGGCTTGTGCCACCACATCCAGATCTCTCAAGAAATGATTTTCTTCCTAATGACTCTTGAACAGCACAGAGTATACACAATACTCTCCATGGACTTGCTGTGGAAATTGGAAAGGACAAATAATTTCATCTGTTCTCTTCCCATCAGGCCACTTTACTTCCTGTGTACAAAAGTGATGGCCCAAAAGGAAGAATTTCCCATCACCTTGGCCTTGTCTGTGTACTGCTGATGGGCAGACTCAGGAGATGGAAGAGAGCTGTTGATTAAAAAAAGAATCAAACCTCCATCTCCTCCAGCTCTTGAAGTGTCAAGTAGTCATTTTTCCCAAACCAAAATGCACCCTGTAGATTGAGTGGTTTCTGGTATCCTCAAAACAAAGAACCAGGGGAAATATTACAAGAATATCAGTAGAAGTCTCAGAAATATTAAGATGCCTCAGAAAAGTCTGCTTCAACTTATACCATAGCTTTATGCTAGACACTAATGTTGGTGAAGTACCTTCTGTGTTAGCCTTGAGCTCATGCACTCCTTAGCCTGATCCTGTGAGCCTGGCTTTTCCTATTGAAATGATAGGAGGCTAAGATAGGAGACAGCTGGCTGTGATTGGCAGCCCTGCTTCTTCCTGTAAATGTCACTGATTTCATGCCAGTACGCGTGCCAAGGTTCTGACAGGCATACATGCCCACTGCTTCATGTGGTTTTTCACTATGACACTCCCCTTACATACTCCACGTGATTTCAGATCACCTAGACTATGCTTTTGTCAGGGCCCTCCACCTTAGACATTAATATACCAAGTCAGCTGGTTGCTTGAGAGCTTCTGTCTTCCTTCCATAGTTCTGTGCTTTCCTGGGTTCATGGCTGATCCCCTTTGCCTACCTCACTGTCCTGGATCTGTCCAAGTCCTTCCCAGCAGCACTGCTCACTGCTGCCCTTCTCACATTTGGTAAGTGTGTTTTGGGAAATGTGTGCTTTGGGAAATGTTTTGGGAAATGTGTGTTTTGGGAAATGTTTTGGGAAATGTGACTGTCGTACCATGTGGGTGGTTGAAAATCAGTACATCCAAGTTTCACATCTGTGCAGCCAGTGCTTTTATTTATTTATTTATTTTGGGTTTTTTGAGAGAGGATTTCTCCATGTTGCCATGGATGTTCTGGTACTTACTCTGTAGACCAGGCTGGCCTGGAAAATTCAGAGATCTGCCTGCTTCTGCCTCCTGAGTGATGGGATTAAAGGTTTGCACCTCCATCTTAGGACCCAATTCTTAATTAACTTAAGGGTTGGGTAAAATATAGTGTTACTAGTAACACTTAAGTATATAATTACATCTGTGAGTCGTGTGTGTGTGTGATGTTCATCAATGTTTATATTTGCACATGTGAGTGTCTGTGTGGGTGTGTTTGAGGCATGTAGTTGACAGTTGTCTTCCTCAATTGCTCTCTACTTTATTTACTGAAGCAGAACCAGAGCTCATCAGTTCCAGTGAGTCTGGTTTTTTGTTTTTTGTTTTTTTTTTTGGTTTTTTGAGACAGGGTTTCTCTGTAGCTTTGGAGCCTGTCCTGGAACTAGCTCTTGTAGACCAGGCTGGCCTTGAACTCACAGCGATCCGCCTGTCTCCGCCTCCCAAGTGCTAGGATTAAAGGCGTGCGCCACCATTGCCCAGCAGTTCCAGTGAGTCTTGTTAACCACCTTTCCCTGAGGATCCCATCTCTACCTCCTATGTGCTGGGATTCCATGAGGCTGCCATGCCTGCCCAGCTTTTATGTGGGTTCTGGGAATCCAACCTCCAGTCTTCAAGCTTGCATGACAAGTGATTTTTTTGTTTGTTTGTTTGTTTATTTTTGTTTTTGGAGATGGGGTTTCTCTGTAGCTTTGGAGCCTGAGTGCTGGGATTAAAGGCGTGCACTGCCACCTGGCTAACAAGTGTTTTTTTGATGAGGCATCTCCCTAGTCCCTAAAGCAGACACCCAGAAGTAGCAGTGAAGCAGAAAATTACAATAGAAGTATTAAGCATTTTCTCTGGGTCCTCACCTGGATAAACACAGACTAACTATAGAGGTTAGTCCTGGTACTAGCTGTATTCTTCTTCAAGTGAATCAATGACCTTCTGGCACTTTATGTGTAAAGAAGTCCAGAACGATTTAGGTGGGTGTTTGGATCTTGTTCAGACAAAATGTGCTGATGTTTTGATGGATATAGGACAAGGTTATAGGATTCCCTGTTGTGAACCAGTGGCTTTTCCCTTGTATGTGTTTTTTCTTTAGTTATTATCAGTCATTTTTCATTTTCTATTTGATAACTGTTTCCTAGGCACCTACCCTATACCCGGCCACCTTTTGAGGCCTCAGAAAATACACTGATGAGATGCTGTTCTCATAGAATATACCCTATATAAGGGCAGACAAATAAGCCAGGACATATTAAGTCTGTGATAAAGCATGTTATTTTTCTTTTAACATTTAAATTATTTACTTTGTATGTGATGGGGGAGGCACATGCACACTTGTCACAGCACACCTATGGGAGTCTGAAGACAACTTATGGGAGTTGATCCTCCTCTTCCACCATGTGGATCCCAGGGTTCACACTCAGGTCATTAGGTATGGTGGCAAGTACCCCATCCTACTGAACCATCTCAATGGAGCATCCTAAGCAATTAGTGCCAGGTTAGACATAAAGCAGAGTGGGGATAGATTAATGGGGATCGATACTGTTTTAGATAGGGTAAGCAGTAAATAATTCCCCCAAGAAGGTAGTGTCTAGCAGAGGCCTGAGTGAAACAGGATCGGCCTCCAGAGTTCTGAGAGAAGACTGTTAAGGCAGGAGAACAGCCTGTGTAGTAATCCTGTGAGGGGCAGTGAGTAAGAATGTTGGGGTTGACTTTAGATAGATATGGAGGCCATACAGGATTTGGGAACTGTCCTGAGAAATTTTTAGCCTGAGTGAGATGAGAAGACATTGTGGGGTTTAAGCAGGAATATGTTAATAACTTAAGCTTTTTTTTTTTCTTAAGTTGGTCTGGTACCTATGTAGGGAGTCAACCCTCAGTGAAGATGTCATATGAAATAAAACTTTCCTATACATTTATAGTTTCCAACTGCATCAGTTTGTGTGGTTTTCTTATGGTAGAAATGAGGAAGTGGCCTCAGGGCTGCTCTGAGTGAATGACGTGAGCCTCTGAGATAGAGGGCCTACAGGTAGCGTTGGTACTGCTTCTTATCATTGGGCTCTGCTGTGCCCCAGCTGAGTCCTCCTCCTTGCTGATAACCCAGTAGTGATCAATGGCCGCCTAGTCATGACTGGCAGATGCTTACTTGCAGTGCAGAGAGAGGGACTGTTTGGTTTTTAGAGATCTCGTATCACTCTGCATTTTGACAGCAAGCTCCTATTTTTCAGACACAGGATGCCTCACTCTGTCCCAGTACATCCTCCTTGACCCTATCCTGATGTTCTTCATCATGGCTGCCATGCTGAGCATGGTCAAGTACAACTCCTGCGCTGACAGGTCAGAAATACCGTCTTGGGTGGGGGGTAGCAGAAGTCATGGCAGTCCAGAAGTTTGATTGTGGCAGAGCTAGGTGGATGCTTACAGGACTAGCAGTCAAGCTTAGTTTAAGAGGAGCAATACTTTTCATTTGTTTGTTTTTTAGATAATGAAAAATAATTTTAAAGGTTTATTTATTAATTCTGTATACAGCATCTGCCTACATGTATCCTTGAAGTCCAGAAGAGGGAACCAGATCTTAATACACATGATTGTGAGCCACCATGTGGTTGCTGGGAATTGAACTCAGGACCTCTGGAAGAGCAGCCAGTGCTCTTAACCACTGAGCCATCTCTCAGCCCCATGAAAAATAATTTTTAAAGAGTTTCCTCTAATAGATGCTTTTAGTTTTGCTTTTCACAAGATGAGAAATTGTTGACTGTCAGGAGGTTTTGGATGTTTACACTTGGTGTACAATAGGGGAGGAGTGGTGGGCATTATGGATGTTTACAGTTGGTGTACAATTGGGGAGGAGTGGTGGGTATTATGGATGTTTACAGTTGGTGTACAATTGGGGAGGAGTGGTGGGCATTATGGATGTTTACAGTTGGTGTACAATTGGGGAGGAGTGGTGGGTATTTTGGGTGTTTACAGTTGGTGTACAATTGGGAGGAGTGGTGGGCATTATGGAGGAGTCCTGATGCCTCCTCACTCAGCCTTACGAGCTGTCCCTTGGCACCAGTGCTGGTCCACGGAGCTCTAGGACAGCTCATCTTCACAGTCTCCATCCTGGAGGGGACAAAACACCAGTGCAGATGCTGCCTCAGAGGTGCTGTCTCCTTGCCTCAAAGCTTGCATCCAATGCTGACCTAATGATGAATTTTGCACACTAGCCAAGAGGATCTTTCCAGACCCTGGTCAGTTCTAAAGCTGATCTGGATTTTGGTCTTCCAGAATTCTCCTATTTTTCTAGATCCTTCTGCCTCCAAGGGAGTAGAGTATGTCTTTCTATGTATTCAAAATACCGCGTTCAGCATTCCAAAGAGCTGATTTATCCTAGGCTGCCCTAGAAAACGATGTGTATTTACCCATATAATATTAGTCCCAGCCAGTGACTTTTTTTTTTTAGGAAAAAAAAAAGTGGTATCAAAGATTGAGCCCAGGGCCTCATATGTTTGGCAAGCCTCCACCACTGAGCCATACATTTCCAGACCCATCTCCCATTTCTTAAATATATAGCATGTGCCAGGTATCATACCAAGAGAGAGAGGCACAGTAACAAAAATGTTGCCTTTAAGGAGTATTCATTCTGGTAGGGGAAGTACCAGATCATCAGAAAATCTGCTGAGGTATACTGGTTGCTGTTAGTACAGCAAGCCAATAAGGAGCATCAATGTTATAGCTTATTGCTTGGCTTAAACTGCCTTCCATCACTTGCTGGCTACATTGCTTGGCCTCTCTGTGCCTTGATTTCCTTACGTGTAAACAGAGGATAATGAGCTCTCGCTTAAGGGTATGATGGGATTAGAAGGATAGGATACAATATGTGGAATGGTACCTGACATGTAATGAACTGTTAATAAATGCTGGCTTTGGCAGGCCCAGAGGTGACACAAAGAATAAGTCTGACTTGAGTCCAGAAAATTTTCTGTGTTTTCCTTTGTATATCTACATGACTTGTTTCTAGTGAAGAATAAGTCTCTATGTAAGAGGCCCTATGCTTATCCAGGAATAGCATAGACCCTCCCCAGAACAACATGCTACTTTCTTTCACACTGACTGGCTTGTAGTTTGTAGGCCTTCACAGAGCACAGCCTCCTTGGAGCCATGCCCTGGTTCCCTGGGGTTAAGAACCCTCAAGGCTTAGGGCACTGTCCTACTGCTGCTCTTGATTTCCGATTTAGTTCTAGCTTCCAAACTGAACCGTATCTTATTGGTTTCCAGACCTTTCTCTGCCCCCTGGTGGTTCTGGCTCAGCCTGACTGGTATTAGTCTTGCTGGTGCTTTAGGGGTCAAATTTGTTGGCCTCTTTATCATCCTGCAAGTGGGATTGAACACCATTTCAGACCTTTGGCAGCTGTTTGGAGACCTCAGTCTTTCACTGGTAAGAACTCAAGTGCTTATGGGTATCTTTGTTCCACAGTGCTCTCTGCTTCTGCTGTGGGTGGAGGAGTGTGCCCTGTGCCCTGTGCTCTGTGCTGTGGGCCGTGGCCAGACTGGACAAGCACAGCTTTCCTCTGTAGACATCAGGGAGTGGGCCCGGCTGGGGCTGGAGTGGTGTAGAGAGAGTAAATGAAGTAACTACCTTGCAATTCCCCTTCCCATCTCCCTTAATTTATTTGAAGTTGCCCAGTCAGAAGATTCTGTTCAGCTGGACTCGTGCCAGGCCCACCAAGGGCATAAGAGCTTAGGTCAGATGAGTGGGATGACTCAACTTCTGGAATTCACAATTTCTTTTCCTGATCCAGGGCTTCCATAATTGGATGTCAGTTAAATGCTGTTAGGATTTTTTCTTTATGACATTAGTAATCAAGGGCTGATTCGGTGCCAGGCACTGTACAGAATGGTTTTCTTTCATTATCTCATCATTAAAATCCTATGTGGTGGGTCATAACCACTCACTGATTTTACCAATGAAGAATTTGAAAGCTAGAGAGATAACTTTCCCAAGGACCTACAGGTATTAGAGGTAGTAAGAGGACCGTCTGTGACTCCAGCTTTGGTTAGGCAAGCTCCAGGACTCACCTACCAAATTTCCAACCTGTTTATTCATTCAGAAATTGTATAGAGACCATTTACTAAATGCAGAATATTGGGAATGTGTTGGTGACTATTACATGATCCCTGCCCTCTGGAATCTATTGCAGGGGCTGGGGAGGTTGGGGGAGAGGAGGAGAAGCCTATTATAGTATAGTCTTCCTTTGACAGCAGAGGAGAGGCCCCAAAGCTTAGGTACTACAGGGAGGACTGTGAGGGAGTTGAGGTTAAGGCCAGCAACAGTTGGCCATGTGATAAGGGCCTGGCACAGTCAGTACAGGGCGCCTTGGGAAACTTCAAGGAGTTCAGTGAGCTGGAGGCCACTGTTAAACAACAGTCTCACCTTGTCAGTGGCCATGCGTGCAGTTCCTAGAAGGGCATCAGAGAACTGGCCCATGTTATCCTCCTGCAGTGTGTGTGTGTTTGTGTGTGTGGTGAAAGATAATATAGAAAGGCCTAGGGTTTTCCACCCATTATTCTTTCCAATGTGACTTGTATTATACATACAATGGAGTTTCTTATGCCAGCACCTGTGGTCGCTTTTGTTTGCAGGTGACTGTGGGGAAGCACCTGACTGCGCGAATCCTGTGCCTCATAGTGCTGCCTTTGGTGCTCTATGTGACCATTTTTGCTGTTCATGTCATGGTGCTGAATAAAAGGTACAGTCAGAACCTTTCCAGCCTCTTCTGGTCTTTCTCTGGCACCTGAACCTATGTGTGGGCCATGTGAGGTTAGGATGAGGGGAGGAACTTTTGCCTGCCCCCATGTTCTCTCTTCTGCATATCCCAAGGCTCAGAACACCCAGCACCCAGCCTTGAAGGAGGTGGAAAATTCCCTGATAGCCTAAATGTCCCTATCTCCATCAGAGGCTTTTCACTTTAGTGAGGATGGATACCAGGGTTGCAGTGGGACTAGAGGTACTGATAACCACGACACCAACAGCAACATCTCATTGAACAAATAGCCACTAAATGCTGATAACTAGGTTTATTAGCATTATGTATAACCTCATTTAGCTGTCATTATTGGTGAGTTCTTTTGGCTTTCTAAAAAATCTGTTTATAAATGAAGAACCAAGGCTACATAAGGGATATTGCCCAAGTCACCCAGGTAGTGAGTGGCAGAAGTGACATTTGCACTGTAGTTCCTCCAACTCTATCATCCATGTTTTTTTCATGAAGTCACCCTGCCATTCAGGTTCTCAAATCTCCTTTTAAATTATCTAAGGGATTCTGGGAAATGATAGCTTTTATTCTCTCAGCTTGACTCTTCTGCTTCTCCCTTCCCCACAGTGGTCCTGGTGATGGCTTCTTCAGCTCTGCCTTTCAAGCCCGGCTTTCAGGGAACAGCCTTCACAATGCTTCTATCCCTGAATGTGAGTGTGCTAGGCAGAGGTTTCCTGGGAGTTGAATTGGAAAAAGCAAGTCTGAAGCTTGGGGTTTTTTTTAGCCTATATATAGCAGACTGGGAGAAAACCCAGCATTACAGTATCAATACTCAAGAGTCAGTTACTATAGTACTCAAAATATCTTCTCCTTTGTACCTGTCAAAGCTAACTCTGTAAGAAGGCCATTTCAAGAAAATCTGGTCATAGAGAAAGGCCTCTGGGAACAGTTGTAGGCTCTCATAGCGTTCTGATAGTCTTATGCATATGCTTATTCACAGGTAGTAATTAGCAGGTATTCTCCTTCCAGGGATAGTCTGATATGAAGGACCGCCATTTGTGTGTTAAGTACAGAAAAGGGAAATGCAGAACCAGGTGTAGTGGCAGTGGCAAGCAGAGCTCTGTGAGTTCGAGGCCAGCGTGGTCTACATAGACACTGTCTCAAAATAATAACAGCAATAAATAATAGTAATAATAATATAAAATGAAAGAAAGAAAAATGAGGGGTGGAATACAGTACTGGGGATTGAAGCACATGCCAAGTCAGTGCTAGGAGGCAGTTCAAGGGGATCCCATATACATGCATACAAAGATTTGCCTTCAAGTTGGGCCTGGAAGGATGAGTGGAAAGAGCAAGAGGTCATATTAGGCAAGAAGGCATGGCATGATCAAAGCCAAGGGCAGGGGAAAACTCAAGGTACAGGTTATGTTCGGAGTCTGGATTTTAAGTTCGAAAAGAGAGTTGGGACCTAGATGATAAGGGTTTGAGATGCTGGAGTAAGCTGTTGGAGACTGCATGGAGGTTTCTGAGCAGGCAGGCAGCTAGGAGTGCAGTGCCTTGTAGAGTTAGCACAGTGGAAGGAAGTATAAGGTGTCTAGGAAGGTGGTGGCATCTATTAGGAAGTCATTGCCGGGCTGTACCTGATGATCTCTAAGAATCAGGGACAGCCAAGAGGGACCAAGCAAGGGAGAAAAAAGGTGTCTTTGAGGTCCTGAGTGCAGGAATGCCATTTTGCTCTTTCAGTATATCTAGTCACAGGAACACAGTGGGCTCCACAGACTGGGAAGGGAATGAGAGCTAGGAAAGCAAGAGAAAGAATGGTTTGGAGGAACACTAATGTAGAGGTAGTCCTTAGAGAGGGAGCTTTGCACTGAAATTTGTTCAGAGGTAAGGTAATTGATCCTGTGGTAGTAACTGCATGAGAACTGGAAAGAGGAACGAAACAGGTTACTAGAGAATGCAAGAGGAAGGAATGGAAGAACTGTGGAGGAGCAGCCTGTGAGGGAGTGTGGAGTCTGAAGCAAGGTGGTCAGTGGTGGGAATGTAAGGAGCTCCCTCTTGAGTTGCTTCCATTGACATGAGAAGGCAACAGGAGCTCCAGCTTTAGGCAAGCCTGGGCCCCATGGTCGCTCAGAGGAATTGCAAGGCTTGTGGTGTGCAGCCCCCACCCACCTACCTTCAAGGCAGGGGCGGCTGTCATCTGTCTGATGCCTCTTTTCCTCTAGACCTGGCATACGGCTCTGTAATCACTGTGAAGAATCTCCGGATGGCCATTGGCTACCTACACTCCCATAGGCACCTCTACCCTGAGGGCATTGGTGCACGCCAGCAGCAGGTGGGTAAGCTTTTGTGATCTTGGTTGCAGTCACACTGAGCTTGTGACTGAACCTGCCATTCACTTTTTTGCTTGTCATCCTTAATTCACCCATTTTCTCTTAATTGAAACATTCTCCTTGCTTCTTCTATTCCTTCCTTTGGCTAGCCTTGCTTCTTTAGGTTTCAGCTCAGAGGTTCCTCTCTGTCCATCTCATGATCCCCCTCTGCCCCAATTGGTTCCCCTCCCCCTTTTACCAGAAGCTTTCTTGGCATTCTGCCTGCCTCTGGGAAACCCAGTTTATAAGGCATCATGAGAGTTTGCTTCTTCCATCCTTTTGCCTGATCCTGGAAGTCTTACGTACCTAGCACAGTTCATCACCCTGGAGGGTGATGAGGAAAGATAATAGTTATGACTACAGACCTGGGAACTAGACTGGATTCCTTGGGTTTGAATCCATATAGGTTTGACTTTGTACAAATGTCTTAATCATTCTGTGGCTTAATCTCCTGATCATAGGGGGAAATAAATGATGTTCCTCTCCACTGTAGGGTTGTTTAGAAGATAGAATGAGATAACATCTGTAAAGGGCACCTATGGAAGGTGTCCATGTTAGGGAGTGGCTGTGGGAGTCCCCTCTGTGTGCTGGGATTACTGTTAATGAATAAAGAAACTGCTTTGGATCTATAGCAAGGCAGAACTTAGGTAGGCAGGGAAAGCTAGGCTGAATGCTGGGAGAAAGAAGGTAGCGACAGAGAGAAGTCATGGAGCTGCCGCCAGAGATAGATGTGCTGAAACATTGCTGGTAAGCCACTGCCATATGGTGATATACACATTAGTAGAAATAGGTTAAATTAATATAAGAGTTAGCCAATAAGAAACTAGAGCTAATGGACCAAGTTGTGATTTAATTAATACAGTTTCTGTGTGATTATTTCGGGTCTAAGCTAGCTGGGCGGTTGGGAACCAACAAGTGGCCTCCTCTTACAGGGAATGGCTGTGCTGTGGTGGAAAGTGCCTGAGAGGGAGAACGGGGAGTGGAGAGGTTGGTGGGCCTGGACTCTGTTATGGGGAGGCAGGAAAGTGATGAAGTGATGAGGTCTGATTAGATGGAAGTTTATAAAGTAACACTGGTAGGAATGGGATGGATTACAAAGAACCAGTTAGGAGTCAGGGACAGTGCTGGAACTGAGTCAGGAAACACCTCCCAGGTGTCACTGGAGGGCCTGGTAATGGACTGGAGGTCAGGAAGAGCTGTGTGTGCCATCTATAATATCAAGATGGCAAAGTATATGTGTAATAATGTTATTTAATCATGATCTGATGAGGAGGAATGGCTTTGAAGCTGGGAGCAGAACTTTTCTTGTGTGTTAGGTTTGGGACTTGTCTCAGAAGAGAGATCTGAGTATAACATGTAGGTGTTAGCACAAAGTGGGTGGCTAATATTGCCCAGGAAGACTGCAGGGAGGAAGGGCCGGTGAGGGGACCCTACATTTAAGGGGGTGTTCAAGGCTGCTCAGAGTGGAACTAAAAGAGACTGAGAGTGAAGGAGTGAGTGGGGAGGTTGGAGAAGACATGGAGGAGTGGGGAGTGAGGTCTCTGAAAGGGGAGGGGCAGCAGTTCAGTGGGCCTGTGACCGACACACTGGTTTTGGTGCAGAGGGAAGGTCTGAAGTCTCAGATGCAGTGATGTGCAGGTGAGTGGATAGTGGGGAGGGGGAAGCTGTGGGCCAGGCTGTTGATCTAAGATGCTCCCAAGTGAGGCTTCTCCAAAGAATGGCTGAGAGCTTCATTTTGCCAAATTTTACTTCTTCAAACACGTTAGCAACATTTCTTTTTAGTCTTGCTAGAAAGCTGGCCCTGGGTATTGGGTTTGCAGCATTGCTTTCTCACGTTTGGTTATCGCTTATCTCTGGCCCAATGTTTCTCAGTCCTGGTTACACTTTAGAGTTAACTGAGATTTAAAAATTTGACTTGTAGACTCTTCTTCCGAGAGTCTGATTTAATGGATCTAGAGTGGGTCTCAAGGATTGTTTGCTTTCACTTTGGTTTAAATTCTTTAGATCATGTTAATGTAAGGCCAGGACAGAAAACCACAGTGGCCATTCCATGAGGATGCCTTGCTGCAGCTGTCAAGTAGTGGAAAGTAAAGTGGCAGATCTGCGGCCACACTGCTTTTGCAGTGGAGAGGAAGGTCAAGTTCTGGAAGTCGCTGCTCAGCTGGCACTGTGTGTCTGGAGCCCATGGCTGCAGGTGTGAGGCTGATGGCAGTGCTGTGTGGACAGCACATTGGGTCAAGGGACCACATGTCAGGCTTTGACGTTCAGGCTGTCTCCTCCGCTGTAAATTGAAGTGTGAAATGATCAGACTAAGTGCCTTCCACTCACACTCTGCCCTGCTGCTTAGTGATGTCTCTAGGTCTCAGTTTCAAAATGTTTTCAGATGATTAACATCTATAAGATAACATTGGGAAGTTTAGAAAAGTATAAAAAAAGAAATCAAAGCTACCTGTAGTCTCCAAAGATCCTCATTTTTCAAATATTTTAAAAAGTAGTATTCTACTATAATTAGGTACTTGAGTTCCTAGGAGTCCCATATAAAAACTCCACTGTGGAAACAAAGGTTTCTGTGGGAGTGGGCCAGGGGCTACAATTATGATAAAGAAACAATTTTCCTGGGAGAATTTTGATAATGGCTCTTCTAAAAACAGAAACCATTCCCTCCATACATGCATAAGACCTACCAAACCCTGACATCTGTGAACAAGTCCCGGGTAGATAGACTGGATCTAGCTTTGCTTCATTTGTATAAATCAACATGTTTTAGTCTTTTTGTTTGTTTGTTTTTGTTTTTTTGTAGACAGGGTTTCTCGGTAGCTTTGGAGCCTGTCCTGAAACTAGCTCTTATAGACCAGGCTGGTCTTGAACTCACAGAGATCCACCTGCCTCTGCCTCCCTAGTGCTGGAATTGAAGGGGTACACCACCACTGCCCAGCTATGTTTTAGTCCTTTATATATTTTTAATATCATTGGTTTTTTTTTTCTGAGAAACAAAGAAAAACCTCTCAAAATGCTCAAATATAGCCGTAGTACATGCAGAGTGATTTTTCCCATAAGTGCTAGTTCCAACTTTTTTTTTTTTTGCAAGTGAATTAGTCAGATGGCCAATTGAAGTTATGAAAACTCAGAAGAAATGTGTGTATTCCTGTTTTGGTACGTGTTTACATGTCTGGCAAAGGTGTATATTTTTAGTCTCTCCTCTCCTTGCTCCCCAAACTATAAGCTGTGTCATCTTGAGCAAATGACTTAGCCTGTGTTTTTCTACTGTTGGGGGAATTGCACCTACAGCACAGAACTGTGATAGTGACTGAGTAGGGCAGGACTCGTCTGGTGCTCAGAAGAGTGCCTGGGGACTTATGGTAGCCACTGTGAGGGGGAGCATTTTATGAACCTTTTTGCATGCTGCTTTAAAAAAAATGCTCCTCAGCATTTTTACTGGTGTATAATATTCTGTTGCATGTATACGATATCAAGACAGGGTTTCTCTGAGAGGCCTTGACTGTCCTGGAACTCACTCTGTAGACCAGGCTGGCCTCAAACTGAAAGATCCTCCTGCCTCTGCCTCCCGAGTGCTGGGATTAAAGGTGTGTGCTACCACTCTTAATAGATGTTCATACTGTGTTCAGGTGTTTACTATTAGACATATCACTGCATTATGAGTGCACACACAATTTTTAAAAAATCAGTTTATGGCTGTGGCTTAAAACTCTAGGATAAAATATTTATGGAGCATTTTAGTGTTATTTACACTAAAATAATAGCTTTTTTTGTAAGTGTGCATGCATGTGGGTACACAGGGGTGCATGTGCATGTGGAGGCCAGAGGTTAGGTGCCTTCCACAGTCACTTTCCACCTTAGTTTTTGAGAAAGTCTCTCTCACTGATCCTGGGCTCACAGGTTTAATTAAACTGGCTGACCAGCGAGGCCCAGGTATTGTCTACTTCCCCAGTGATAGGATTCTGAGAACACTAGCCTTTTCTTACATGTGTGTTAAGCATCAAACACATGGGTGTTTGTGTAGCAAGCACCTACCAGTTAAGGAGCCTCCCCAGCTCATTGCTTTTTTTTTATGATTTGTTTTTTTATTTTATGTGCATTATTGTTTTGCCTGCATGTGTGTGTGTAAGAGTGTTAGATCCCCTGGAACTGGAGTTACAGACAATTGTGTGAGCTGCCATGTGGGTGCTGGGAATTGAACTGGGATTCTTTGGAAGAACAGCCAATTCTTAACCCTGAGCCATCTTTCCAGCCCCCGGACATTGTCTTAATCACTTTTTGAATATACTAAATCTCCTGCTTTTGGTGCTGGAGACTGTTAACACACAGTCTTAAGGTCCTCCCTTAAGGCAGCTGAAACTTTATTGACAAGATGCAAAAAGAAAGAGATAAATTAAAAAGTTCTTGAGGGGTAGGGCCTTTAAATTCTGAAAAATGGAGAAAATCTCATTCAGAAGTGTGGCTTCTGAGCTTCATTGGGAACTGTGGCCTTCTGAGTTAGGGCTGGGGATCCTGAAAGATGTTCAGATGGTGTGTCAGTTTGCTGGGGATTCTACTATGGCCAGCTGATCATAATTGTTACCTCCCCCACTTCTGCCTCTGCTTAGGTTACCACCTATTTGCATAAGGACTACAACAACCTGTGGATTATCAAGAAACATAACACAAACACAGGTAATGTGGCAGAGACTGAAGTTCTTGTGCTGTTGTTCGCTGAGTCCCCTCACTTTTCTTATGACACTAGGCTCCTCAACACCTTTGGTGACCTTTTGAACACTGTTGAACTCCTGCTGTGTTCCAGACACAGTGAAAGCATAGAGAGTGAAACAGAGCAGGGCCAGGGCTCAGATTTCATCCAGAAAGAGGTTATGTAAGCTTATCCCAAGGACTACCAAGTAGCCCTAACTGGGAGTACCTGGGAGTTACTGTCACTTCCAAACCCTGCTCACCCCAGCTGCCTTATTTGCATGCTCAGTAACATAAATTAGCCCTGAGTGAGCCTGTGATGCTACTACTATTGACTGTGCTTTTGATACAACAGTGATCTGTCATAGCGAAGTTTGAGGGAGATTGACTGTGCCTCTAAGTCATTCGAATTTGCCTGGTTTCCATTGTGGCTTCTAAGCTAAGATGGTTACATTTCACCTAAGCAGATAGGGTTTTCTGAGAACTTTGTAGGCTAAGATCTTGGTGTTCTTGTTGGCTGTAAAGGCCCCTCACTCTAATCCATACCAAATAAAACTTCCTTCCTGTTTATAAGGCAGCATAGCAACGGGTGTCTGTGCAGGTGAATCTCACAGCCAGTAATTTGCATTAGCAAATTTAGCTTTCCCAACCTTGATTGTTTATAGAGTCCTGGCATCTTACTGTTGGAGACAGACTTTTACAAGGATGCCTCTGCCCTGCTGTGACAGCTTCCTGCTGCTTTTCTATGCAGCTACCTTTCCAGGTCATGACCAGTTCTGACTTCTAGAAGCCTAGAGAGGAGTTCTTTTCTTTCAGCATTTCATTATCATTTTTTTCATCTCGTGCTTAGGAAGTCTATTAGCAGAGATAGAATTTGATTTTGAAAAGAGCTGGGCAATTGCGTGGACTTAATTTTGTAAAGACTGCATTACTCACTAAGGACACTTCCATTCTTAGCTTCCCACCTGAAGTTTCAGTGGAGGCCTTCGTAATTCACACAGAGATCATGTTGCCAGCTTGCGTAGTGCCCAGTCTAGCCCCACTCCTCACCACTCCTCATGCCATCATTTGTTCCCACATCTTTTATGTATGTGGACTCTTTGCTGCACAGATTCTTGTTTGTATGATTCTTTGGTATGTGTTCCTTTATCCTGCTGTTCACTTGTCAGAATTCCCTTCTCCTCAAGAGTCTCCCAAGCAGTGCCTCTGGGACGCTTTTTCTAATCCTCTGAGGAGACTGGAGAACCTAGTGCTTTGGTCTCCTAGCACATTGTTAGTCTGTCAGCACATGACACTATAACCATTTCCCACAGGCCTTCAGCTGTCTCTAGTTTAGAATGTGAGTGACGCACTCAATATCCACATCTGTTTCTTTTTGGCAGATCCCCTAGATCCTTCATTCCCAGTGGAGTTTGTCAGACATGGAGACATCGTTCGACTAGAACACAAAGAGTAAGTGAGCCTGCTGCTGTTGAAATTGAATGGTAGGGCAGTGGGCTGTGTGGAGTAAGAAATCCATGCATGCTATAAGGGTGTATAGTGAGCTTAGCCTTTGCTTGCTGATTTTGGCTTTGAGGAGACATGACCTTAAATAATGCCTTTCAGTGTCCCTTCTCTGGTCAGTTCGATTGGGTGAGAATAAGATCACTGCTACAATTTTTGAGCCGTTTGAAAGCAAGCTTTATTAAATACTGGCCAGGACGGTGGACAGTGGCCAGGTCCATACCTGGGATTCCCAGAGAATGGCCATGAATTATGTTAGCCTGGTGCTTACAAAGGTAAAACTCACAAGGCTATGAACTTCCCACCTTTGTCCTATTCAGGGCAGCTTACATCCTGATATAATTCTGCCCATGTACCTCCCACCTATGTGTGATCAAACACATCCTGTGCAGTTGGGGCAACCAACCTTGTTTGCAGAAGTGAAAACATGTGGATTGTTGTCTTACATAAACAACAGCCCCCAGCATTCCAGGAAGTTATCTGTCTTTGGGAAAGTAGGGCTTTCAGGTTAGAGTGTTGGTGGAGGCTGCTTGTTCTTTTCCTGACAGCCCAGACCCAAATAATTACACAGAAACTATATTAATTACAACACAGTTTGGCCAATAACTTAAGCATATTGCTAGCTAGCTTTTATATCTTAAATTAACCCATTTCTATTATTTTATATTTTACCACGAGGCTTGTGGTTTACCAGTTTTGGCTTGCGTCTTTCTCCTCCAGCAGCTACATGGCATCTCCCTGACTTTGCCTACTCATTCTCTCTCTCTCTCTCTCTCTCTCTCTCTCTCTCTCTCTAATATATATATATATATATATATACACACACACACACACACATATATATGTATATATATATGTATACATACATACATACATACATACATATCTTCCAGTCTGGCTATATTCTATTAAGCCATTGGCAAAACCAGTTTTTCTTAACCAATGGCATTCATAGCATACAGTGGGGAATCCCACATCACCTCCCCTTTTCTGTCTAATTAGAAAGGAAGACTTTAACTTTTGAAGAATAACTATCCATATGAAATACATCTCTCTACATCTAGAAAACCTAACTAACATGACTACAAGCTTGACTATTATAGATGACTATCTATTAACCTGTATTTCTTAACTATACATTACATTTTTAAAAGAGCTGCACAAACACAATACTTTAATCAAGAGCAGAAACATACATATAACAAAATTGACCTTAAATTTGTATTAATAAATCAAGATCCATACCAATGCAAAGTATTCATCTCTATTAGAGGTATTTTTGTTTTATAGTCTCTTTAAAGTACATTAATTTAAACTTAAAACCTAGCTTTAGCTCTCACCTGCCTCCAGGAAAGGATAGTTTGATAGCTCAAAGCTGTGTTTTGGGTAGATACTTTTAGGGAATGTAAACATCTGTCTCTGAGACTGACACACTAGTCTGTCTCACTGTGTGTTCATTGGGTTGAATGGAAACACCAGTATGACTCAAAAACTTTTTTTTTAAGGTTTATTTATTTATTATGTATACAACATTCTGTCTCCATGTATGCCCACATGCCAGAAGAGGGCGCCAGATCTCATTACAGGTGGTTGTGAACCACCATGTAGTTGCTGGGAATTGAACTCAGGACCTCTGGAAGAGCAGCCAGTGCTCTCCAGCCCTCAAAAACTTCTCAAAAGCATGAAAAAGCTTTTAGAAGACCAAATCCAAAGACCAAAATCCAAGAGAAAGGAGGAGTTCAGAGAAAAGTAAAGCATTGAGGCCACATTCCCCCCATCCTGCTGTAGAAACAGTATGCCTTGCAGTGAGAGATCACGCCTCATATCTAGAGACTAAAGAAGGAGAAGCTCTTTAGTAGCATTTGTCCAGCTCTGACTCCTGCTCAAAGAGCAGCCAACTTTGAATAGAAGATTTTAATTACTTATGTACACCCTAGGCTTATGCATTCCAAATACTCTGTCATCCTTAAATCTCTTGTTACTCTTAACCTGACAGAGTTAAACTTTGAACAATTTAAACAGAGATGCAAGTCAGTTTTACTACTTCAAGTTTCTTATGGGGTTTTCTGTTTGTTTTTTGGGGTTTTGTTGTTTTGTTTTTAGTTTTTTTTTTTTGAGACAGGGTTTCTCTGTATAGCCCTGAACTCATTCTGTAGACCAGACTGGCCTAAAACTCAGAGAACTCAGAGATCTGCCTGCCTCGGCTTCTCAAGTTCTGCGATTAAAGGCATGTGCTACCATCATCAGGCCTTGAGTTTTGGTGTTTTGTTTTGACTACCTACTGAGAGACGTTTCTTTTAAATTTTTTTTTTATATTTATTTTTGTTTTGTGAGTGTCCATGAGCTCCAGTGTGATGGGGGTCAGAGGACAACTTGCAGGAGTTGGCTCTCTCCTTCCACCATGCAAGAGGCCCTGGCATCAACCTTAGGTTTTCAGGCGTGGCAGCAGGCTCCGTTACAAATGAGCCACCTCACTGGCCTAAGAGGAGTTTTCAAGTCAAAGTTTTTGGGTCCTCCAAAGTGACAATTTAGTACTAAGTGACCTTTCCCCAAGACTTGGAACCCAGAAGATTTTAGGTTAAGTGTATATCTGCTTTACTCACTGTACTTTAGGAAAAATGACTTTGTAGGAGTAGATTGTTGGCGCTTACCAAGAAGTAACCTCCAACTGATCCACTCTTGGGCCTGAAGCTCACATTCGTGCCACTTAGGTGGGCTCAGCATCTTTCAGCCATGATTTAAATAAACATGAGCATAAACTGGTACTATCTCCTGTGTGCCTGGCTAAAAGCAAGACTTAACCCTGCTTTTAACACTGAAATCTGTTCCTATAGTTTTTCAACAACAGTTAATAATGCACAAAGATAGATTATTCAAGGAAAAAGCACAGTGGCCAAAAACAGACCAAAGCAGTCATTGGCAGAAACAGCCTCAAAAGATTTATATACTGGAATTACCAGATAAAAGACTGAAATACAGGAGAAACAGGGAGAGAGAATGCATGTATGTGTGTGTATAGAATCTACATCTGATTTATCCCTAATAAATCAATATTAATCATATTTAATTTTTTAATAAATTCCCCATACTTGTGTCATGAACATTTATTACTCATGAATAAAAGCAAGAGTTGTTATAAAAAGCTAAGAACATCAAAACTAAATTTAATCCTTTCCTCACTCCTTGCAAATCCCCACTTTAAAAAAAAAGTTGGTGAGAACAGAAAGTAAATGGGGAATGGGAAAGTTTGCCTGACTTAAGTGTATTCATCTCAGTTGCTTGTTTCTTCTCCCCAGATTTGCCTCGTTAGTCAGGAAAAGCTAAAACTTCAAAGCTCCTAACCCTGTGAAAGTTGATGCTCCCCCCTGGGCCTTCCTGATGCTCAGTACTCTGCTCAGTACTCCTCCCTCTGTCATTCTCACCTTGTGCTCCTCTCTTCTCCAGTCCTCAGACTAGTTCTTAGGAGTGGCTAGATACCACATTTCCTGGTGTGTTGGGATTAATAGTTCAGATTCTAATTTTTCTAATCCTAACAGATGACTGCATATTCTTAATAAAAAGAAGCAGCACACATGTCTCTTTTCTTTAGATAATGGTTCTTCTCTAACTTCTAGAACGACTCGGAACCTGCACAGCCATTATCATGAGGCTCCCCTGACCCGGAAGCACTATCAGGTCACTGGCTATGGCATAGTAAGTAAGAAACTGGGATGTGAGCAGGGTGTATCTAAAAAGTTGTGAATCTTGGTCCAGGGCCATGTATAGGAGTCATCCTCCCCAGAATTTTAGAATGTTCTAAGAATTTGGAGGCTGCACATAGATGAGTCTCTTTTTTGTTGTTGTTTTGTTTTGTTTTTTTGAGACATTGTTTGTAGCCCAGGCTGGCCTCAAACTCACAGAGATCCATCTGCTTCTGCCTCCTGAGTGCTGGGATTAAAGCTGAGTGCCATCACGCCTGGCCAGCATATAGACTTCTTTAACATGTTATAACCGCTTAGCTCTGTTTGCTATGAGAAAAGCAGTTTGTAAATTCTATTTTGTCTCTATCCCTCTTCTTTTAAAATAACTATGTACTTTATATAGCCTAATACCTAATAAATGTCAGATAGGAATACCATGTGGATCTCTTAAATATCATACTGGAAGACTGGCAGGATGGGCTCAAATGACACTAAAGGTACTTGCCATGCAAGCTTGGTGACCTGAGTTCAACCTCTAGAACCTGCATAAAGGTGGGAGGAGAGAACTAACTCCACAAAATTACGATGGCATGTTCCTCCCCTTCCTGGTCATGCACACATAAACACAATAATACACTAAAAAAAGCCAGTGACCTGGGAGAACTTCTCTTTTTTGCAGATCCCAAATTCTTTTAGTTTTATTTGACAGGTTTTTTTCCCCCGCCATACAGAGGGCTGTTGCCAACATAGCTTTGTATTTTGCCATATCAGGGACATGCAATTAATAGAATATGAGTTCTGTGTGGGCTTGTGTCCTGAGAGTAACTGAAGCAGAGCAGCTGGTGAAAACTGTTGAGATTTATCCGTCACTCTCTCTTCTAAGGCCTTTGGGGCATTAATAAAGAGTGTGGATTCCATAAAGTGAATTCCCTCGGCCTCTTTCTATTTCCTGAGCCCACATCATACTACAGCCAAGACGCCGAACTCCCTGTTTTCCCATGGCCCTCTCCTGAGGAGAATTAATACAACCACCTTCATTTCCAAGGTACAGTGTCAGGACCTAACTGGCTTGCGTGAGAGTATGCAGATGTCCAAAATAATGGACACAAATGCCCCAGATCTTGGCTTGGAGTAAGGTTTTGATTATGATTTGTGGGCAAAATCAGCTGTCTAGAACTTAACACTGTGGTCCTAAAGTTAGCATTTCCACTTCTCACTTCCAGATTCATACCCTGTGTATGTACGTGTGTGTATTCATACCCTGTGTATGTACGTGTGTGTATTCATACCCTGTGTATGTACGTGTGTGTATTCATACCCTGTACACACACACACACACACACACACACACACACACACACATTTGAACTTTATGAACACAATTTGATTTCAAATAAACATTTAATGTAAAAACAAAATCTTTTTTTTACATCTATTGTACCATTCAAATACTTTATCATCTTACATGATTTCTTCAAAATCTGTTATCGAGGGTATATATATAAAAGCTTTTTAAAATTTTTTTATAATTTATTTATTCTTATTTTATGTGCATTGGTGTTTTGCCTACATGTATGTATGTGTGAGGGTGTCAGAGTTACAGACAGTTGTTCGCTGCCATGTGGGTGCTGGGAATTGAACCCGGGTACTCTGGAAGAGCACTCAGTGCTCTTAACCGCTGAGCCATGTCTCCAGTCCAAAAAGCTTTTTTTTTTTTTCAAGAAAAAAAATATAACTAGAAACAAAGGGAGTTTTCAGCTTTATTATAAGGGGACATAAAAAGTTTACTCAGCAGAACTAATTTCCTTACTATTTGGGAGAGAGAAATCGCCAATTTTTTTTTTTTTTTTGTACAAGCAATGCTAGTCTTTTAAGCATTAAGAACATAACTGCTTAAGAAATGACTAAGCAGTAATTCTACATCTTCCCTAAAATCATCTGTTTTTTTTTTTTACATATGTGTACAGCTTTACATGTGGGCACAGTTTTAGCAAATTAAAGCCCAAGAGAAATGCTCAGAACTCACACCCAGAGGCCAACTGAGAGCTCAGTGAAGTCGGGAGGAGAGCTTCCCAGTCAGGGTGTCAGCAGCCAACACTGCAGTTCCCTCTTCCCTGTATCTTAAACACAAAACCAGTCACTAAGAACTTAATACTGGACTATGGATCACATTCACACTATTTAAATAGCCTTGCAGCGAAGCACATGGTAAAGACCAGCCAAATCAGTATTTACATTTATAAATCTCTGAAGACACCATGAGAAAGCTTGTGTCCCTTCACTAAACAAAATAGGGAACTGCCTCTGATGGTGGTGGAATGAATTACATTAAAATACCAGTGTTTACAGCTGCATTGATCCTTTACAAATAAAGAATATGAAAATCCAATTTCTTTAAAGGTAATAAAAGTTATTCAACCACAGTGCTTGGAGTTGGAATAAAACTCCTATTGGTGGCACTCAGGAGGCAGAGGCAGGCGGATCTCTGTGAGTTCAAGGCCAGCCTGGTCTACAAGAGTTAGTTCCAGGACAGGCTCCAAAGCTACAGAGAAACCCTGTCTTGAAAAACCAAGCCTGTTGGTGCTTATTAATACACCAGTAGTGAACTGCTTTCTCTTGGAGAAAATCCAACCACAAGTATGAGTGTAAAATATGTAACAGGGAAAATTGCTCAAAATAATTCAAGTCAGCTTATCTGCATTGGATATTCTAACCATAAAGTACATCACAAAGGAAGCAAGGTTCCTGGTTCATTCTCAGGCCCAATCCCCCACCCAAAGTGACATCTTATAAAGTCTCCAACTGTTTGTCTTACAATCCAAATTCAGAGATGTGCACAGGAGAATTTTCCATGGGATTAGCTAACTGAAAAAGGAAAACTAAAAACATGTTCAAGTAAAAAATATATATATATTGGGTAAGCGAGCACTGAAATTATCCACTTGGAAACAAATGGTAACTTCATCAGGGCACATGGCACTGCATGGATTACCTGGACAGCTAGCATCTCCGACAGGCAAGTGAATAGGCGCCACTTTAAAACTACAACGTGAATTGATGCAGATCTTGTATTGTAACTTTCCATTCCAAATGTATAAATGATTCAGAATCAAAAGTCAATGATTAGGAGAAAGTGGCAATGTAACAATTTTGCAAAAATCCTCCATCTCTAAGAGGGAATGACATCCTAACCTCCCCTCCCCAGAAGATGTCTCATAATTACAAAGCAGAAAAACAGCCATCCACTAATGCAAAAGGCATTATAATTCAGATGTGAGATTTCTAAATTAACCCAATATATTTCATAAGATGACTGTTGCAATTTTTTTAAGATTTATTTATTATGTATACAACATTCTGCCTACATGTATGCCCACACGCCAGAAGAGGGCTCCAGATTTCATTACAGATGGTTGTGAGCCACCATGTGGTTGCTGGGAATCGAACTCAGGACCTCTGGAAGAGCAGCCAGTGCTCTTAACCACTGAGCCATCTCTCCAGCCCCAACTGTTGCAATTTTAAAAACTGCCTTGAAGTACTGCTTTTCAGGCTTAAACCAAATGGTGACGACATTACTAAAGCTGATAAGCACGTGAGAAGGGAAGCAGACCCACAGAACCTCTGTGCTGAGATCACTGACTTTATCTAACACTGCCTGTTCTAAATCCATGATTAAAAACCACAGCTTGGGGCTGGAGAGATGGCTCAGAGGTTAAGATCACTGACTGCTCTTCCAAAGGTCCTGAGTTCAATTCCCAGCAACCACATGGTGGCTCACAACCATCTGTAATGAGGTCTGGTGCCCTCTTCTAGTGTGCAGGTGTACATGCAGGCACAACGCTGTATACATAATAAATAATAAAAAAAAATTAAAAAAATAAAAATAAATAAAAAAACACAGCTTTTCCTAGAGGCTCACTTCCCTTGAAGCCATTTTCGGAGTTTGTCCACAACACAGGGCTGGATCTCAGGTTTTGTTTCTTGCTCTGTTTTGGAACCTGAGCCACCAGCTGTTCCCAAAGTTTTTTCTCTTTTGAGTTAGTTTCACTGAATTCATTTACTGTCTCATGTTGTTCCTCAGTTATTTCTTCATTTGCAGGGGTTGCAGATTCTCCTTTTTCTAGTCTTTGCTGCATTTCCCAGAGCTTGGTAACAGTTTTATTTATTGATATTATGCTAATAAGATTAAAGTTATGCTTGCTGACTTGATGAAGCATGAAGTTACCCACACAAATTCTTCTTAATTATTTTCTGTCCGTAATTTTCTACAAACAACCTACAGGCATGATTTGATTGTCAGCAATAAATCCATGCTTTATAACATGGAGATTCCACACTTTATGTCTTTCTCGCCTTCATTCACATCATATCCTGACTTTTTGTAATAGGGAGTCCCAGGTAATATAGACATTTTGTCTATTTATTTATTATTTATAATAATAAAGATGTTTTGTCTCTAACATCTGACTTTTGTAATTTTTTTTCATGGTTTATGTGGCAGAATGGGACAGGGGACTCAAATGATTTCTGGCGGATTGAAGTTGTAAACAGAAAATTTGGGAACCGGATCAAGGTACTGAGAAGTCGAATTCGCCTCATCCATTTGGTCACAGGTTGTGTCCTGGGATCTTCAGGAAAGATTCTGCCCAGGTGGTGAGTCTCTGGGTCCTGATAATAAATAATCTAGCTTACCCTTTTCTTTTCACACTACAAGGGATCGACCAGAAGCTTCAATCACCCCATGGTTAGTGTCACTTAATTTTTGCTTTTTTGGTATAGCTTTGTATTTTATGCACTTGAGGTTAAACCTCTAAGCCTGTGCTTCTTTGTAAAGTAAAAATAATGTATGTTAAGCTACCATTAGGATAGTTGTGGATAAAGAAAGCGTGAGGTTGAAAGAATCATGGTCACAGACTTGTAAACAGAGAAGTTCCACAGATGTAAGAACAGTGAACATTGCTACACCTGGGGACATTTGTGACTGTTTTTCTGGCAGGGGCTGGGAGCAGTTGGAAGTTACTTGCACTCCGTACCTAAAAGAAACGGCTAACTCCATCTGGAACATAGAAGACCATATCAATCCCAAACGTGAGTTGAGGCCCTGGCTTGCTCTGAAGGAGGGAGCACACTAAACTTTTTGCTTAGGAATGAAAACCTTCATAGACCCTGATTTCATTTTATTGTTGTCATTTTTGCCTTCTTCCCCCATTGCTGTCTTTATAAGTGCTGTCTCTGTGGACACATAGCTCCTTTTCTTCATGTCTATTTCCTCTAAATGCCTTATTCTGAAGTGACCAATGACCTCCTCCAAGACCATTTCAGTCCCCCAGCTTCTGTTCCTCCACCATGGGACACTCCAGACCTCTGATGCTTGTTGCAGATTGCTTCAGTTGCCCTGTGCCAAGCACCTCCTTTTCCTGTAACCAAGCAGACCCTTCATAGGAGGCTACAGCTTCATTGATTCCAAATTTCTGCTTCCAGGCACCTTTGATGGTCCCACTTCAATGTCAATTTCAGTTCAAGTCTTTGGATTCATTTTCCCCCACCCCACCTAGCTTGTGCTTGATTTCTGCATACTGGCCATTCCACTCTTCTTAGTGCCTGATCTAGACAAACAGTGGATTAACTAGTTGAACAGTTCTTTATTAGGAGGAACCACATGGGTCTTGTTGGATATTTTGGTGAATGAAGCAAATTTGGCTCCTAGTCTCAGGAGGCCAGTTTCTAGGCCAGTGCCACAGTGATGGGTGATGGGGTCAAGAACTATCAGAACACCAAGAAGGAGGTCTTGTCTGTTTCCTCTGAAGCCCTCAGATTACCTAGTGAGTGCTTACCATAAGCTCAGTAAGTGACGCTCTGCACCGCTCCCTGTCTCAACTTGCTAGGAAGATTGCACTCGAGCTCTGGCAAGGGTGTCAGTACTGACGGCAGACTGTAAGGAGACAAATCTTTTCTCTTGTCATTTCCCTAGTGCCAAACATCAGCCTGGACGTCCTGCAGCCCAGTTTTTCTGAGATCTTGCTGGAGTCCCACATGGTTATGATCCGGGTACTGTGAGCTCTCTTATTCCTTCTAAATCTGTGGGTGTCCAAAAACTCTTAGGGAAATATGTGCCACATATTTAGAGCACTGAGCAATAGTCATGTAATAGATCCTGCTTCCTTGTGGAAGATGCTGAAGTGTTTCACCCTTCATGGGCATTTCTGGTCTCAGGATGAGGTGGTCGTTTGATGAGGATAGTATCAGCGATTCTTGTTGTGGTAGTTTCATTTCTGTTGTTGTGACAAACACCCAATAAAACTTCTATCTGAGTTAGCATTTTATTGCTGTGAAGAGACTCCATGACCATGGCAACTCTTATAAAGGAAAACATTTAATTGTTTTCCTGGCCTACAGGTTCAGAGGTTTAGTCCATTATCATCATTGTGGGACATGGCAGCATGTAGGCAGACACGGTGCTGGAGAAGGAGCTGAGAGTTCTATATTTGGATTGGCAGACAGCAGGAAAAACAAGTGACACTGGGCCTAGCTTGAGCATCTGAAACCTCAATGTCCACTCCCAGTGACATACTTCCTCCAACAAGGCCACACCTACTCCAACAAGGCTGCACCTCCTAATATTGCCACTCCCTATGAGCCTAAGGGGGCCATTTTCATTCAACCCATCACAAGCCACTTAGGGGAGGGGAGGATTTATTTGGCTTACAGTTCCTAGTTTATAGCCCATCTTTGAGGGAAGTCAGGGGCAGAAACTTGAAAGGCAGACCTGCTTGCTATTTCACAGAGCTCTACTTCTGACCATGGAGTGCACTTCACAGCCAGGGTACAGAAGGAACTGTAGAGCCAGTGTATACTCAGTTAGCTTTTTTGGGTAGTTAAGAACCACTTGCCTAGGAATGGTAACACCCATGGTAAACTGAGCCCTCCTACATCAATTAGTAATCAAAATAATCTCCTACAGACATACCCACAGACCAACAAGAGCTAGATAATTGGGTTGAGGCTCTCTTCCAAGGTGATTATGGGTTGTAACAAGTTGACAGTTGAAGGTAACCAGCACACTAGTGAACATTTATGCAGCTCCCACTACTCTGAGCACTGTATGTGTATTAACTACTTAATACTCATTACAATCCTATGAAGACAGTCGTCATTCCCACTGAACAGGAAAGGAGCTGAAGCACAGAGATATTAAGGAACCTTTCCAAGGGCACGCAGCTATATGTAGGGTAGATCCAGGCTTCAAAGGTAGGCTAGTAGGCTTTCAGAGTCAGCATCAGTTACCATGACACTCTTACCTGAGTGACAGTGCTCCTGAAAGCCACACATTACATTTCATGAAATTAAGAGTCATTTGGAATGTGTGTTCGGGTGTGTTTATATGCATCATAAAACCCTAACCATGAGCCCTAAACCATTCCTATTCCTGGACTGAAGCTGCTTAGCTTGAATGATTATTGTTTAAGGATTCCTGAGACTCATTGTTTGCCCCTATTGTTGTTAGTAGCTGGCAGCAATCATAGCATCAAAAGTCTAAAGTAAGTTGAGAGGGGAAATCTTTAAATGGGAATTTTTTTGCCCATGGATGAAATTTGCCTGTGTAAATGGGAGAGACTTTGCTATAGTTGATGTCGGGTAGAAGACCCCCTTGTTCTTGAGGTAGAAACCTGAGTCCTACAGGAATGATGTTCAGAACCACGTCTCAGGCCGCAAAGGTAGCTGTCAGCTACCCACAGAGCTGCAAGGAGCTGTGGTATTTGTTAGTATTCATCTCTGAGCCACTGTCAAGTAGACTTACCTGGAAGTGGTTATATAAGCAGTCCTTAGAAAACATAGTTGACTTATTTCATCAGATTAAACTTTTAAAGATCCAGATTTTTGTCAGTTTTGCACATTGGAAGGTGATAAGTTGACATTAAACAGTCTCTGGGTCACTTCTTCTCTGACTCTGTGCTTGTAGCTGTCACTGTGGCCTGATGACATAGCTGTTTTGAATATGTGTCTGTCACTCAGAGGATCAGTCTGGGTCTAAGTAGAATTTTGAGACTGAAGCAAGTGAGTGTGGAATTTCATTCCTTGCTTCACCTAGAGTGGAAACAAAGCAAAGGGTGCCTAAGAGCTCTCAGTCCACCAGAATTAGAGAGAAGTGAGAGACAGTAAACCTAAACTGTAGACATGCGGATATTGGTGTGTGTTGTGTCTGTGTCTGTCTGTGAATTGAGACCTGAGTGAAGAAAGCTCATAGCCTGGCAAAGTGAGTTGGAATGAACCATCTAGATTTAGCTTACATACACGTATTCTGTTGGGTAAGGTTCTGCCTCTTTTCATCTCTTGCATTATAGAGATGCTGGGTTTCTCTAAGTTGGGTGTAGTGAATAGGATTCCTATAACCTGCTAAGGCCTCGTTTGGGACTAAATTGGATGGGTTTTAAGGGATTGGTTTCCCTCACTCCTAGGACCAGAACATTTCATTCTTTATTCCAAGATCCTTTGGACAGCCATAGTGATTGTGATGGTTTGAATAAGAATGACCCCAATAGGCTCATATATTTGAATGCTTAGTCGCCAGGGTGTGGCACTATTTGAAAAGATTAGAAGGATTAGGAGATATGGCCTTATTGGAAGAAGTATATTACTGGGAGTAGACTTTGAAGCTTTCTCTCCCTCTCTCCCTCCGTCCCTCCCTCCTTCCCTTCCTCTCTCCCTCCTTCCTTCCTTCTTTCCTAGGCAGGGTTTCTGTGCATATCCGTGGCTATTTTGAAACTCACTCTGTAGACCAAGCTGGCCCTGAACTCAGAGATCCAACTACCTCTGCCTCCTGAGTGCTGGAATTAAAACTAGGCATCAAAATACCAAATAATCCGATTAAAAAATGAATTATAGATCTAAGCAGAATTTTCAGCAGAAGAAACTCAAATGGCCAAAAAACATTTAAGGAATTGCTCAATATCCTTAGCCATCAGGGAAATGCAAATCAAAATGACATCTTATACCCGTCAGAATGGTTAAGACCAAGAACATTGATGACAGCTTATGCTGGAGAGGATGTAGAGTAAGGGGAATATTACTCCATTGCTGGTGGGAGTACAAACTTATTTAGCCACTTTGGAAATCAGTATGGCAGTTTCTCAGAAAATTGGGCAACAATCTACCTCAAGACCCAGCAATACTACTCTTGGGCATATATCCAAAGGATGCACTTTCATACCACAAAGATATTTGCTCCTGTATGTTCATAGCAGCATTATTTGTAATAGCCAGAACCTGAAAACAACCTAGATACCCCACACCCAAAGAATGGATAAAGAAAATATTGGGCTGGAGAGATGGCTCAGCGGTTAAGAGCATTGTCTGCTCTTCCAAAGGTCCTGAGTTCAATTCCCAGCGACCACATGGTGGCTCACAACCATCTGTAATGAGGTCTGGTGCACTTTTCTGGCCTGCAGGCACACATGTGGACAGAATATTGTATACATAATAAATAAATAAATAAATATTAAAAAAAAGAAAATGTGGTACATTTACACAATGGAGTATTACTCAGCGATAAAAAACTATGACATCTTGAAATTTGCAGGCAAATGGATAGAACTAGAAAAAAACCATCTTGAGTGAGGTAACCCAGACCCAGAAAGACAAACACGGTATGTACCCACTCATAAGTGGATATTAGATGTAAAGAAAAGAATAGTAAGGCTACAGTCCACAACCCCTGAAAAGCTATGTAGCAAGGAGGACCCTAAGAGAGACATGCTTGGAGGAAATAGATGAGATCTCCTAAGTAAATTGGGAGGGGGGTATGCATGAAGGGGAGCAGGGAGGAAAACATGAGGGAACAGGATGGTTGAGTTGGGGGATAGACAAAGAGGGAGAGCAAGGAAAGAGATATCTTTGTAGAGGAAGCCATTATGGAGTTAGGGAGAAATCTGGTGCTAGGGAAACTCCCAGGAATCTACAAGGATGACCCTAGCTGAGACTCCTAACAATAGTGGAGAGGGTGCCTGAACTAACCTTCCCCTGTAATCAGATTGGTGACTACCCTAATAATCACCATAGAACCTTTATCCATTAACTAATGGAAGCAGATGCAGAGATTCACAAAGCACTGGGCTGAGCTCCTGGAGTCTAGTCGAAGAGAGGGAGGAGGGATCATATGAGCAGAGGGGTCAAGATCAAGATGGAGAACCCACAGAGACAGCTGATCCGAGCTCATAGGAGCTTACTGACTCTGGACTGATAGCTGGGGAACCTGCATAGGACTGAACTAGGCCCTCTAAATCTGGATGACAGTTGTGTGGCTGGGGCAGTCTGTGGGTCCACGGGCAGTGGGACCAGGATTTATCCCCAGTGTGTGAACTGGCTTTTTGGTGCCCATTCCCTATGGAGGGATACCTTGCTCAGCCTGGATACAGGGGGGAGGGGCTTGGTCCTGCCTCAGCTTGATATGCCAGACTTTTTTGACTCCCCATGGGAGGTCTTACCCTTTCTGAGGGGTGGATGGGTGGTAGAGTGGGGGAAAGATGAGGGGAGCGAGCATGAGGAGGGGAGGGAGGGGGAACTGTGGTTAGTATGTAAAATGGAAAAAAAAAAGACCTTTGAAAAAAAATTTTTAAAAAAGCCCATGCCAGGCCCAGGTAGGCTCCCACTCCCCACCCCACAATACCTCTCTACCTAAGAATTAGGTCCTGCTCCCTGCTATGATGATAGTGGGCTAAGTTTCTGAAACAGTTAGCAAGCTCCCAGGTAGATTTTTTTTTTGTTTTTTTTTGTTTTTTATATGAGAGTGTCTTTTCACAGAAGGAGAACAGTGACTATGACAGTGACTCGGGGGATATACAGCTGGTCCTTTTGGGGCATACACACACACACACACACACACACACACACACCTCTAAATGGCACTTTTTAAGAGCAACCCATTGCCATGCTGAGACTTATAAACTAAACTATTCTCAAGCCCTCGCTTTGTTTAGTCAGGCTCCTTGGTAGGAGATCACTAAATGTGACCTTCTAGATCTTTCTTGAATAAACCAGTAGCTCTCAGTTGAGGGTAGTTTTGCCTCTCTGGTGATATTTAGCAATATCTGAAGATGGCTTTGGCTAGCAGAGCTGAAGAGTGGGGCCGGGGCTCTTCTGGCTTTCCAGTGAGCAGTGCCAGTGCTACGCAGGATAGCCGCACAACAGTTGTCCAACCCGAAATGTCAGTAGTGGCAAGGCCGTGAGAGCTGACCTACACAGCAGCTGACTCCTTCCTAGTTTGTGCTGTTGACGAGGATGGCTCCGGCCTGGAAGCTAGTGTCCAGGATTCTAGCTGTGTTCCTTCCTGTTTTATTTTAGCTAAGACCTGTTCTGCCATGAGAGACAAGTCACTGGATATTCTTTGCTGGATTCAAGTCCTTCAGACTAAATTGAGTACTGGAAATGATTTCTCTCCCCAAAGAGATATAGTCTTGGAGAGAGAAAAAAAAATTCTTACCTCTCACAGGTATTCATACAGGCCATAAACAGCTATATAATGTGGGTATCCTATTAAATTATTACAGAGGGCATTTAGAAATAATAATCTGAAAGGCTTCTCCTGGTGAAGGGCATAAAGAAAAGCCATTGAGACACTAAGCTAAGGCACCCTTTTCTGAGTCTCTGTTCTGTTTGAAATCAAATGCTGATTTTATCCTCCTACCCACACCTTCTGAGCCCTGGTCTTAGCCATGTGGGCTGCTGTTGGTAGGACTGGAGGCTTGTTTGAAGAATTAAGGCAGTTACTAGAGGCAGGTGGACAATGGCTGAAAATAGTTGCTCTGTGCCAGGGAGGGGGAATCATTGGGGTTTCTCTTGGCACTTGGCTGGATGATCAGATCACTATGCCACATGCCTATATTAGCTACTTAGATCTCTTTCTTGACTACCTTTTCTTTGCTGCCTTCTTACAGGGAAACAATGGTCTCAAACCCAAGGACAATGAGTTCACATCCAAACCCTGGCACTGGCCTATCAATTATCAGGTAGGGCCTAAGACTTGAGCTCCTCCAGGAAATAGAACCAAGAAAAAGACCCATTGAGTCTGTGGAACTGGACTATTTGTGACAAGGGGAAGCCTCACCTGGGGGACTGGCCAGAAAAGGGGCTGTTTGCTGCCTGATTCTGACGCCCACATCCTAGAAAGTTGATGTAGAATGTGCATTCTGAGCCTCCTGTCCAGGATGCTTGTCTACAAAAGATGTGTAACATATATAACTTCCTTCCCCTTGAATGGGGGTGGCTGGGGATGAGCTATACCTTGAATCAGCAGGGTGTCCTTTGCTCCACAGGGCCTGCGCTTCTCAGGGGCCAATGACACAGACTTCCGAGTCTATCTGCTTGGCAACCCTGTGAGTATCACAGTTCTGAATACTTAGGCCCATGCATCTGCCTGTAGACGTTGGTGTCCACTTATCCCCAGCTCTTCTTCTATACAGGTGGTCTGGTGGCTGAATCTGGTGAGCATTGTCCTCTACCTCCTTTTGGGGAGCACCATTGCCATCGCTATTCAGAGAGGGGTACAGCTGCCAGCAGAGTTGGAAGGTCAGGGCATCTGGGCTTTCCCTGCTCTGTCCTTCAGCTTGCTTGTCCTGCACTCTGGGGAGGGTCTGCCTGCTGTGGAGCTTCCCTGCACTCACTTCCTCTCCTTTGCTTTGGAAGCCCATAATCAAGTGACACCTTACACTGGGCTCAACATTTTGCATCTTCCCAGTAGCCCTGTAGCAAAGTGTCATCACCCTTTCTGTGTATTAGGAAACTAGGCACAGTAAGACAAAGAGCTTGTCACAGGACACATAACCAGTGGTGATGACAGTGAGGCTCAAACCCTAGCAGTTTGCCTTCAGAACCTTCACTTTCATTCTGTAGCCAGAGAAGTCTCTCTTTCCTCCTCTTCCCCCTTTGTTCCATGCCCTGTCCTCTAGTAGGGATAGAGAAGTAGCTCCAGGCCATTGCAGTGATTGCCCTCTTGGTTACTTTAGCTGCTGGGCATAGGTGGCACCCCACAGACCCTTCTGTCCTTGCCAGCTCCTCGGCCGAACAGTCCCAGCTCCAGACACTTCCCTACCCAGCCTCCTTTCTGACCTCCTTGCTGGGGAATGTCTCTGACAACAAAGAGGTGGGAAGTAGAGACAAGGAAGACAGCTGTCTGGGGATGTGTCTCCTGCCTGACGCCCACATCAGGCTCTGTTGATATCCCTGCTAAGCTGGGTACTGACCAGGGACTCTAGAGACCTGCTGGCTTTTCTCTTTCTAGATGCCATGGGATTTGGGTAGTCCATGTGAGGAAAGGAAGGCCTAGTGAGATGGTGTGACCTACTCAGGGTCACACACTAAGACAGGGCAGAGCTGGGCTCTGCCTCCACTGCCTGCTCATTGGGCTGTGCTAATTGGGCTGCACAGGACTGACCAGGGTGCTGCTGCGAGGAGGTGGCCAGCTGCTGCTGGGCTGGATGCTCCATTACTTCCCTTTCTTCCTGATGGGCCGGATCCTCTACTTCCACCACTACTTCCCAGCCATGCTCTTTTCTAGCATGTTGACAGGTCAGCACTGCTGCCTACCTGCCCTGGGGAATAAGGCACTGGGAGGCTGGGGGGAAAGGAGGTGAGGTCACCCTGAGGAACAGAGCAGACTTACTGTGGTGCCTCCTTCCTGTGGGATCCCCAGGGGTTGTCCTCACGGGTTGGTACAGGTCTCCTGCTCTCCACAGGGATCCTGTGGGATACCCTTCTGCGGTTCTGTGCCTGGGGCTTAGCCTCTTCTCCCCTGGGTAGAAGAATACATGCCATGGGAATCCTAAGCCTGCTTCTGGCAACTGTGTACAGGTATGTATCCCCTTCCATTAGCCTTCAGCTTGAGCTCTAGGTACATTTGAAAATCTCTGGGGTGTTTTAAGGTCTTCCCGTGGCTGGGCCATGTCCCTGGGGGTTCTGAATCTTTTTGGCCTGAGTGATCCTAATGTGTAGTTGGGTAGGAACAGAAAGGGTCTCATTCCCCTTTCTCCTTGCTAGTGGTTCTTAGCTGTGACACCACTCCAGCACGCCTAGAAGGTGCCCCTTTCTAGTCACAGTGGCTCCTTGCTAAAACATCAGACAGTGGGATGAGAGGGAGGATGGGACGCATAGCATTGGGGGTATAGGGCTTGACTCAGAATTGCTGTAAAGAGACTGTTCTTTGTAAAGTCCTTCTTTCTCTGCCTTCTGGAAAGTCTCAGAGCCCCTGTCAAGAGTCTTTGGCCATTGTAGTGGACCTGTGACCCATGAGCTTGTGTCTGCTGAAAAGGTTAAATTTACATGTTGGCAAGCACTCTGAGCTACACATTCCCATGGCCAGACCCCCTAAAGGGTTACTTCTGTTAGGCCTGTTGGGGAAAGCCTTTCCCCCCCTGGTCATTCAGCCAGTGTTATCACAGTGGACTTGGATGGGCATAAATGAATGGAGGGATGGAGGAATGGACAGATGGACGGACGGATGGATGAACAGACTAGGTTATTTTGTGGGATGGGCTCCAGCAGGGAAGTTGCAGTTAGAGCTTCTTGGTGAAGTTCTGGGATGCTGACCACCTTTCTCTCGTTGTCGTAGCTTCTACCTCTTCCACCCTTTGGCTTATGGGATGGTTGGTCCCCTAGCCCAGGAACCTGAGAGTCCAATGGCAGGACTAAGGTGGCTGGAATCATGGGACTTTTGAGGCCACTGCCAGGACCCGAACCTGAATCCAGGTATTGTCCAGAGACACCCAGCTATGAAGCCAGATCCTGGACCCTTCCAACTTCAGGGGAGCTGCCTGTGGAACCTAAAGCATTCTGCTACCCCAGGACCAAACTCTGGGAAACAGACCTGGATTTAACTCAACACTAAAGGAACCACACCCCTGTCTACAGCACCTACATGGGGCATTTGACCTACAGCAATACTTGGTGCCAGTTCCCTCTCCTGTCAACACGAGGAAAGCAGGTGTGAGTGTGGGAGGGTACTGTGTCCAATCTCCTTGGCATGTAGACCACCTAACTGGAGTCAAGTATCATAAATTCCAAAAAATGGTCCAAGGTTAACAGGATATTCTCTGGTATCTTTTCACATTGGATTTGGTTTCATTTAGGTTTATAAGGTCCATAAGAAATTCTTTGACCTCCAGGAGGGCAGAGAGTGCTGTCCCATCCTCACCATGTTACAAGGCACAGCACGTGGGACCATCAAAACTCTCCTACCCTTCTACCCACACTGCGGGCTGGCCCCCTGCTGTCGCCCGCAGCGTCTTCTGTGGATACAGTGCTGCCTTTAGTGTGCACAGAGCACTGGGTTCCAAGGCACAAGCTGGCAGAGAAGTTGCCAGTCTATGGTTGACCATCCTTATATTTTTGGTTCCCTGTTCTCTGAACATCTTGGCTGCCATGTGCCCAGTGTCTGTTTCTCACTGGCCATCCTTCATCCCTTTTTCTCTGCATCTGAGGACCAAGCCCTGCTGGCTGATAGAGCCAGTGGTTAAGTCAGAGCAGAGATGTGTGGGGCTGAGCATACTGAGATGCGGGGATAGGGATCACGTAGCCTCTCTGGGCTGATGTTTTGTTCCGGCATGGCATTCCTGTTTTCACACTTCCAGCCCTCCCTGACAATACCTTATTTTGCTTCCTTGTCATTTCCTTCCTTTCTGACACTGCTTTACCAAGTCTTTTCCCCAAAGGCCCAGAGCTCCTGGAAACGCATGGCAGCTTCTGCTGTTCACCACTTTAAGTTCTTCCATTTCCTTGTCCAAAGGGAGTAAGAAAATTTGGTAAGAACTAAAGCTACCCATGACCAGCCCTTTAGTCTGCCTTCTTCCTTTCAGTTCAGAACAAAATAATTATTTGATCCCAGAAGATTTTGATATTTCAAGGTTTAATGGTGAATTTGCCATACTCCATCTTCCACCCACTGTAGCTCTCAACAACTCTGACAGGGTCAGAGCTCTTTAAAGCATCTTCAGGAGGTGGTTGCCACGGAGACTGGAAATTGGTCTCAGGGACAGGCTGTGCTACCTACAGAGTGGTGGAGAGGAAAGCTTCTGGGCCCTGCTTGGACGTTCAGCTGGAGCATCATTAATGTTAATAGAGGAAATGCAGCCCTGTCAAGAGCAAGGCAAGGTAGCTAATTAGATCTGAGGCCCACTGACCATCCTCTCCCATGACTGCAGCCCTTTTGACTTCCCTTCTCCTCCCAGCAGGAAGTGCAGTTTGTTTGTGGAATCTGAACTGTCTGTTTAATTGCATTTCTTGCAGGGACTGGGGGACTCTGCTCCCATTGCCCTCTCTGACCTTTGCCTACAGTCCCAGGCTGGGCTGGTTGCTTTTGAGCCCAATGGGGTACCATCTGGGTAGATTCTCCTGAGAGGGATGCTGGAATCTGTGCTTGGCTCTTAAGGTGGCCCATGGGGCATCTAACAGGTGGCTGATTTTTCTTGTGCTCTATTTTTGGAGGTACTTGTTAGAGGAAAGGAACCCTTAAGTAACCAGGGGGAGCCTTCAAGAGCCAGAGTAGGTAGGAGAGCACAGTGGGCTCTGACATGCCCCTCCCCCTAATGTCACATTGAGGACAGAAGGGGTCTCTTGGTTCAAGTACGGGAAGAAGAATGCTCCCCACCTACTCCCTCTTTTCCGATACCCAAACTGGCATACATTCCTGTGGAAAAAGGCCACTTGGTGACATCACTAAATACTTGGATTCTATTTGGAAGATGGAGGGGCAGTGGGCTGTAGGGTGCTGCTTTGCATGTTGGTTGCAATCCTCAGGAACTGACAGAGATGTGGTACATCTCAGACTGCTGGCAAGAAGGAAGATGTGCCAAGCAGCCTAACCCAGCCAATGTCTTGGCTCACCACACCTTTTTTTCTTTTCTTTTCTTTTTAAGTTTCTAGAGATAATCAGAGACCATTACTTTTGTAATAAATAGCTCTTGTTTTCAACACTACTTTGTTCTTGTGCTTAATTGGATCTGACTTGCCCTTGAGAAGATGTCTAGATGGCAAGTCCCACATGGTATCTCATGGCTGGGGCCATTCTCATTCCAGCTGAGGCTCTGGCTTAAAGCCAGGGAAATGTGGGCCTTCCCGAGTACTTGCTTACTTGGGAGACAGTGGCTCTTGTTTTCATTCCTTAAGCTAAAGCCAATAAGAAGCTGAGCCTACTTTTTCTTGTTTAACTTCTCCAGACAGTATAGAAAGAAATATGGGAACCATTTTCCCCCTAATTCTGAGCTAGCTGTCTATGTGGCCCAGTGTGATAGCAAATTCCTATTCCAGTCAACAGAGGCCATGCTGACAGGCCTTCTGTTGAGAGTGCCAGCTGTAAAGGACCCACCCTGCCCTGCAGGACAGGACACTGAGAACCTGACTGCGGTGTTGCAGAAATGAAGAAATAACAGATGCACATACAGAAAATCTGGGACATGTGAGTTATGATGGAGATGCACCAGCTACTTGCCTGGAACCTCAGTGTGTTTATTGCTTACAACATGGGAAGAGTTAGCTACTCTCAGTCAGGGCTCTGTAAGGGGCAGTCTCTGCCTGCTGGAAGAGACATCCTGAAGGAAGTAGCTGGGGGCCATGCCTTCTGTACTCTCTGTCAACATTCCCACAGGCACCAGAGGAAGACCTTGCCAATCCCTGTGGGTCTGAGGCATTGAAGTCCTTCTTGATAATACACAGTCACTCAGGACTTCATCTGCACCTTATATTCATTCATTCAGGGTTTCCTCCACTCCCCTAGAATATACAGAAGGTGATAGCTGACATTATTGGATTTAAGGTCAGAGTTGAAGGGATTAGTGCTTCTATGAAATTGGGAGTCTTCTGGACTACCTTGCAGCCCCGCTAAGGACCATAAGGCAGGAGGCAGGCTAGGAAGATAGGTCATTCCCATCACTCTGGAGGTAGCATCTGGAAGATGCCAGGGATAGGCAAATCAGAAAGGAACCAAATTGTCTGAGTGACAATAGCTTAGGAAACATCTGGTTTTTTGTTTTTTGAGACAGGGTTTCTCTGTGTAGCCCTGGTTGTCCTAGAACTTGCTCTGTAGACCAGATTGACCTCAAATTTAGAGCTTGGCCTCCCAAGTACTGGGATTAAATACGTGTGCCACCCCACCAACCAGTTAACATCATTTTAATGCCTGTGCCATTTAGTCCTCCTGAAGGCCAGGTAAGCCACCATCCTTGTTGCCATTGTACCCATGAGAGATTATATTACTCACCTAACGATCCATATTTGAAAATATGAGGCAGGACTTGGTGCAAAAGGGGGTCTTTGAAGCCCCAGCCTGGTTCTGGACTGGAAGGATGTGCCTAGAGTACCCCTGTAGCCTTGGGCACTGAAATGAGGCTAGGCACAGCTTGTGGGTATTGTAGTTCAGCCTGATAATTTGCACATTCTGCATAATGTACTAAGACCCAGGCTTTCTGGGTTCCCCCAGTAGAGGTAAATATTTTATAGCAGGTTTCCTGTGGGGGCAAAACTAAGCCCTAGCTTATAGCATTTGCCATTTTCCATGGTGCAAACACTGCATCTGTGGCCATTTCAAGGTACCAACTTGATGTCAGTGAGTGAGAAGTTGGGAAGAGGTGCATAGTCAGCTCTAAGGCTTTATGATTTAGCCCTGCACTGACTCAGACCCAGTAACCTTGGCTCAGTCTGAATTATGGGCATGACTCTTGGTTGTGGTCTATTAATTTGAGGGAGGCAGTGGAGAGAGTAAGCCAGATGATCAGAACTGAAGTCAAACTCTGGCCCCTCCATTTCATTAACTGTACAACTGGGCCAGCTAACTTCCTTGCCTCCTATTTCCTTGCTGTGAGGTAAGAGTATAATAAAGAGCATCTCCTTCACAGGGTCACAGGGCTGTTGGGAGGTTACAGCTAAGGGGCACAGTGTCTGGACACATGTCCAATCTGCTAGTTCTTTAAGGACATTAATGACACATTGACAGCCCTGACTAGAGAACACTTGAACTGTCCTAGATTGTGACCTCCTGAATATCCCACAGGGAGGAGAAATCTCTCTAGCCTCTTAAAGCAGAGTTCATGGGGCTGGAGAGATGGCTCAGCGGTTAAGAGCACTGACTGCTCTTCCAGAGGTCCTGAGATCAATTCCCAGCAACCACATGGTGGCTCACAGCCATCTGTAATGAGATCTGGTGCCCTCTTCTGGCATGCAAACATACATGGAAGGAATGTTGTATACATAATAAATAAATAAATCTTTAAAAAAAAGAGTTCAGATCATCTGTGGTGGGGAGACCTCACCCTGACTGCTTAGGCTACACTGGATCCTGGGGGCTCTCCAAGGGGAGCAGAGATTAGAGCATACTTAGTCCTTCTGTCACTCTGGCTCGGGGAAGACAAAGAGGAACTGTGGGTTTGGGTGCTGATCACTCTACGTAGGGCATAAGTCCATTACTCCCATCAACTCTTCAGATCTCAGAGGCAGTTAAGAAAAAAGGCAGCAAGGGCCCTGAGTGAGGACTTCCAGGAAGTAGAGGTTGAGTGGAGTGGAAGGTGCAGACCAGCCAGGTAGGTTGCAGAAAGCACTACACCTTTGTGTTCTTGCTTGGCATCTCCTGAACTCTTTGGGACATGGGCTTTTGCCAGGCTTCCCTAAAGCCTTGCTCTCTTGCTCCAGTCCAGGGGCCCAGAGATAAACAGAGATATGGAGAAAAGTGGAATAGGTCGTCCCCAAACATCAGTCTTAGGAGCTTGGTTGGGGCAGGATAGACGGGCCACCAGAAGAAGTTCTAGAAGGCATGGGGCTACAGTCTATTCATAACTGAAGACCCAAGGACATTGGCTTGAATCCATGCAACAAGACTCCAGAGACCTTTCCACTCAAACCCTTACAGAACATGAGGATGCAGAGGCAATGAGAAGTTAGAGCCAATGGGGGAAGATAAAGGGGTGTGCTCTCCAATGCCTGAGCCAGTGGAACTGTGCTGGGGCCAAAGAACTTCCATGCTTGAAAGAACAGTGCTAACTGACCAGTGGCCGGCTGCAGACCCTGAGTGACAAGCACAGGACTTACCTGAGCCCCTTTTAAAAAATCGTATTAATTTATGTGTCTTCCTCAGGAACTCCAACTAATAGTTTAAGATAGCCTCTCACTGAACCTGGAACTCACTGAACTGGCTAGCTAGCCCCAGAAACCCTAGTCTTCCACTTTCTCAGCGCTAGTTTTACAGTCACCAGGCCCCGGCTCTTTGTGTGTCTGTGTGTCTGTTTTTCTTTCCTTTTGAGACAGTGTCTCTCTACATAGCCCTGGATGCCCTAAAACTCATTATGCAGTCCAAGCTGGCCTCTAGCTCACAGAGATCCACCTACCTCTGTCTCCCCAATGCTGGGATAATAGGCATGTGCCATCACTCCCAGTTTTTTTTTTTTTTTGTTTGTTTGTTTTTAATCTGAGTGCTGGAGTTTGAACTCAGGGTCTCACACTCGAAGAACAAGTATGCCCACTGGACCATCTCCCAAGCCCCTGGTTTCTTTGTTGTTTTTGTTTTGGAGGGTTTGGGGGGGTTGTTTATGTGGTTTTTTGTTTTGTTTTGTTTTTGTTTTTGTCCTGATTTTCAGTAGATCATAGGATGGCAGAGCGTGGCTTTAACTCCATGAATTTCTAGTATTTCCGTCCTGATCCAGCAGGCCTGAGACTGAAGCCTACAGTTAGCTTAGTTAGTTACTTAGCCTCCAGATAGCTGTAGCTTGGGCTCTTTCCCTTAAACTGAGAACCTTTGTAGGCCCAAAGTTATGCAAGTGCCCCACTCAGACCCAGGGCTTGAGCAAAGGACAGACAGACGGACCAATTTGATGACCTGGGTCCTGCTAGCTGAACTCAGGGATTGTGAGCAGAAAGCACGTCCCGGGAATGGCAAGTCCAAGAGTTGTCCCGTGGAGAGCTGGAACTCACTTTGAACGCTGGGCTCCTGGGCTCTTCCTCAGAAATAGGAAGTGATTATTACTGGAGGGGAGTGAGGCAATCAATCTATGTAGTCCAGGCTGACTTCACTCTCTCATCTTTCTGCTCTTCCGGCCTCTCAGTGCCGAGATTATGTGCACGTGCCAGTAGGCCAGCCCAGATAAGTAGTAGCTCTGCTAGTTTTCAAGACCAAAACAAACCCAGAGGTTCAGCAATTTAGGCTCTGAAGCCTGGACATTTCCCAGGCCTCGGGTTGTCCCTGCCTAAGGCGGGTACAGAGGGAGTGCACAAGCCTTTCTAAGCCAGAGGGGGTGGGAACCACCATAGCTTTAAAGGGCGGTTCTCTGGGAGCTTGGGGGCACAGGGTGCAACTGCCCGAGCGAGCGAGGTTCCCGGAAGCGCCAGCGGGTGCGCATCTTCTCAGCTGGACCAGCTAAGCGGTTGCTGGGCCCCGCCCGACTAAGGCACTGAGCCTGGAGACCCTCCTTCCCCCGCGCACCCTCACCCTGTCGCTCCGGAGATGGCGCTGCACCTGCGGTGACTGCGCCCAAGCCCTGAAGGTCCCATCCCTGCATCCAGCATCACTCGGGGAAAGCATGGAGCGCCCAGAGCTGGAGCTGATCCGGCAGAGCTGGCGAGCGGTGAGCCGCAGCCCTCTGGAACATGGCACTGTCCTGTTCTCCAGGTGAGCGCTGCCGGGCCCCAGGGTGCGAGTGGAGGGGTGACTGGCAGCAGTGGACTTGTCACGAGAGGAGCAGAAACGCTCCTCCCCCCCCCCCCCCGCCTCCGGTTTGCAGTGGTGCTCCAGAGAGAGGGGTGTGTGCATGGCGACAGGTGGTGCTGTCCCATCCGCTCTTCCCAGTTAGCGGCTCCCACGTGAACGTGATTGGGGGCTGCTGGGGTCCCTTACCCGCACCCACCGACCGGGCAGGTGGATGCGGTGCCCCCTGCTCTACCCTGTAATATCCCAATGGGTAGTGACTGCAGGGTCACTCACAGTAGCTGGGCCAGCAGGAGGAGATGAGTGACCCGAAGGTCAGCTGGGGTGTGCAGGCACCTAGATAGGTGGGACAGGCTCCCACGCCCATCCACCCCCCACCCTCGAGTGGAAGGAGGCCACGTTGTCCTGGCCCAGGCGAGCTCACGCCCAGTCACCAACAAGATGAACCCTTCCGAGGAAAACACAGGCTTAGAATCAGAGAAGCTCCAGAAGACCGGCGACAGGCATCCACTCTCACCACCCGGAAGAGAGGGAGAGGATGGGTGGTTTTCAACCTCACCTCGGGCTCTGCCAACACCACAGGGCCGCACTCCCTCTCTCATCGCAGATCCCTAGGCCCAGTCCAAAACTTCAGAACAAGACTTCTGCACAACCTCTCGCAGATGAAAAGAGAATAAATTCAGTTACACAAAAGAAGTGACAAAATGCCAGCTCTCCCCAGTGAGACTGACATTTTCTGGTTGTGCTAACTGTATTTTTTCAAACTCCTCTCACTCCCCGACTCCCCATCCCCTCACTGCTACTCTGGTGTCCACTGTGGCTTTACTGTGTCACTTAGGCAGCTTGCTTAGCCTCTCTGAGCTTCTGTTTCTGCCTCTGAACCCACCGCTTAAAAGAATGGGAGCTACACAACTACAGTTAGCTAATAAATGCGTAGTGCCCAGTAGTACAAGGATGTCATCATGCAGCTAAGTCTCCTCATATCTGATGGCATTGGGAAGTTTTGATCCAAAAGGGAAATTTCCCCCTAGATTTTGGTTTGAGATTTCTGCTTGTCCCACTCCCTCAATTGTCTAGGGAGGAGCTATGGTCTGCCAGGTAATGTGAGAGGTTGGGGACACAGTGTCCTCTGGAGGGTGCCCAGAAAAGGGATGAGGGGATGTTGACTAAGCTGGCAATGCCTAGTTAGAATGGACTGTGTCTTTCTTCTGAGCTGCCAGAGTCTGCTCCATTGCTGCTCAATGCCCCCAACCCGCAGGCTCTTTACCCTGGAACCGGACCTGCTGCCTCTCTTCCAATACAACGGCCGCCAGTTCTCCAGCCCTGAGCACTGTCTCTCTTCCCCAGAATTCCTGGACCACATTAGGAAGGTGAGGGATGCAGAGCCGTGGGGTCTCAGATCTACAGAACATTGTCTTGGTGGGGAAGAAGGGAATTGGGATATGAAGAACATCTTTGGCACACACACATACACACACACACACACACACACACACACACACACACACACACACACACACACACGCACGCACGCACACCCCATTCCAGTCTCTCTGGACTGGACCCAGCCTCCTCCCCTATTCCCAGCCTGGCACACCGCTCTCAGTCTTGTCCTCTGGCTGCCATGGATTGTATCAGTGGATCTTGATCAATTGGAGCCGCCTGCCTATGAAAACTAGACTGGGCTCATGATCGTCACCGCACCTCAGTTCGCCCTGCTCTATGCAGGCAGTATTGTGTTCTGCACGTAGGTCGTAGGTTTTTAAATCCTCAAAACAGAAATTTGGTCGTCGAGCTGCCCCATACCAAGTGCTTACTGTCTACAGACTTTGGCCGCCTGTCACCTCTGCTCCTGGGCAACAACATTCTAAAAGCCCCCTTGGTTGATGGGTCTGGGATCTAGGCTGTGGTGGGAAGGCGGTAGGATTGTGTTGGGCCCTCTGTATCCTTCACAGGTGATGCTGGTGATGGATGCTGCAGTGACCAATGTGGAGGACCTGTCTTCTCTGGAGGAGTACCTGGCCGGCTTGGGCAAGAAGCACCGGGCTGTGGGAGTGAGGCTCGGCTCCTTCTCGGTGGGTAGTGGGGTACTTTCTTGCTCCAGAGCTGCAGGTGCCACTCTCTCCCAGCCACACCTCACCAAAATCCATTGCCCCCCCCCTCCACATCGCCACTTCCTCAGATGATCAGAAATAGAGGCTTGCTTTCGTGACTTGCCCGCTATGTGACTGACACTGATCCGACCCCTCAGAGCCTCAGAGTTCTCTTTAATACGGCTTCTTTAAGAACCATGAAGGCTTAGTGGCCCTTGGCGTTGGTTGATTAGATCATCTTTCTATAGGTATCAAACCACCTTCAGAGGCCTCCCCTAAAGCAATTTCTGAGTCCTTGTGGCTAGACTTAATTCGTTCTCTGGAGTCTGGTTGGAGTCCTCTATGTGCTGAGTCCAGCTTCACTGGGGCTAGGATGTCTAAGGGAACCTGTGAGCTTTTAAACCTCCCTCATGCTAGCTAAATCGCAGCAAAGAAGGACTGCTACCAGGAAACCAAGCCTCAGTGGGCAAGAGCTTATAAAACCTCTGCTGGCACCACTGCCACTGACGTCCCACTGGCCAGAACCAGTCACAAGGGGTGGTCTTAATTGCCTCTCCGGCTGGGCATTTTCACAGTGCCTGATCCTTAGGAGAGAGTCAGTAATCCACGTGGGATAAATAAACCTCATTTTAGTTGCTGGATAAAGCACACTGTATGCAGCTGCCATGCTGAGAGAGCTTTCACAGAACCTGGGGTTTTGTTCTCCGGTTTACTCGTGAAACAGCTGAGACTCTCAGGGGTGGGGAAAACTGCGCCGGGCCATCCGGGCCATGAGTGCTGATCAGAATGTGAACTCACGCCTACCTGACTGCACAATGTAGGCTGCCTTGCAAGTGGGGGACCTGCGATCTGCAGGCGCTGGCATAGTTGGGTCTGAGCGGTTTCCAGGCAATGCACAGGCCCCTTTCATGGGGTGGTTGCAAAGACAGGAGTGAGACGAATGCTTTATCCGCCGCCGTACATCCTCACATCTCGAGGGAAAGGTGGGCACAGGGTGATGCTCAAGGTTACATCCGGGACCTGCTTGGGAAGCATGAGCCCTGTGTGGAAGAGAAGAAAAGCCTGTGTACCCTTTCTGGCTTCAGCTTTCTCCCCTGTAAAGGGAATGATGCTTTCCCATGGCTAAGTACCGTTTGCTTCCGCAGACAGTGGGTGAGTCCCTGCTCTACATGCTGGAGAAGTGCCTGGGCCCTGACTTCACACCGGCCACAAAGGCTGCCTGGAGCCAACTCTACGGAGCTGTGGTGCGAGCCATGAGCCGAGGCTGGGATGGGGAGTGAGAAGAGCCAGCGTCCTCACCTACTTGTCTGTCTGTAGTAGCCTCAGCCACGGTGACAGTAAAGTGACTAGGCGTCTAGAACCTTCTACCCGTCTGCTCAGTCTCTCCCATGCTTTCCTGCCAGGCTGTCCAGGCTGTTTACGTTTCAAAAATGAAGAGAAGGACCAGCTTCAGTGTGGCTGGGGATCACAGGCAAGAGGAGCAGGGAAGATGGTGGCCCCAGGTCTCAGCTGCTCAGATGTCCCATACAAAACTTCCTGTGCTCTTGGTTCAGCATTTCTGGTAGAAGCACCCCAGTGTTCTTTCTAGGGGGGAACCAAGCTGGCCAGACAGAATTGAGAGGCTTAGTGGGGCAAGGAGGAGTGACCTTATCCCACATGGCCCTGAGTTGCAGGACTCTTCCTGCCACCCTAGTCTAGCAGGGCTGAATCTTGTCTCCCCACCCTCTTCTGCTCACTCAGCTCCTCCAGCTCCTAACTCTGTGTTGAACCCTTGAGGTGAACGTGTGCCTGGGCAGATAAGCAGGGGAGAATTCAGCGGGAAAGGCCTTCGTTCCTGTCCCCAGTCATCCACACTTTCTTGTTCTATGTCACGGTTCTGTAAGCTCACAAGAAATAAACATGTTCTGTGTGCTGACCCTCCATGGCTGGTCCTTTTGTGGGCCTTGACTTGTGCCAGATGAGGCTACAGAGTACTGGGGCTCAGATCAGGATTGGGGTGCTGGGGTCAGCAGGACCAAGGCCTGAGCAGGTGGAAAAGGAAAAGAGGTCTGGAAGGGAAGGCCAGAGGCAACGGTGGTGGAGGAGCTGCCGTGGCCACCAAATCCAGTTCTCTTCTCTGGGCACACACTTGAACCAGCTTCCCTTAAACAGATGGGACAAGGGACAGTTCTAACAGTAGCCTGTATGGATACTGGGAACACTTCCACACATGCTACGCCCATCTCCAGGTGTCCACATGTTCCCCATGCTCAGCCATTCACTGGTTTTAAAGCAGAGTTCACAGTGGCCTTGAAGGCCCTGTGCTGAACAGAAGAGTGAAAAGACCCTGACCACCATCTGACTCCTAAATCTTTATTAGTAAATAGAACATTAGAGAGTTAGTTAAAACCTACATTTGGTGGCCTTGGCCAGGCCTCCGTCTGAGTGGCGGGGTGTGGATGTGGGGCCATGAGGCGCAGAGAGTAGTTAAAATATCAGTAGATTCAGGCGTGACCACTAAGCTGAAGGAAAAACACTTCTCTGACGCATGTCTTGAGCCAGCACACATGATGCTTGACTTCAAATACACTACACTTCCATGTCTATGTCTGTGAAAGGACTGCCCCTCCTCCCTCTCTAGTTCCCACTCCTTTCCATTTCTTGGTTAGCAAAATTCTTCAAAAGAGTAGCCTTCTGGCTACTGTGGTCATTTCCAAACTATATAAGCGAATGGAGACTTAGCACAGCCAGATTTTGTCCCCACTCTCTGCTCTGATTGAAGCCACCTTCTGTCTTGTCCAGTTCAGGGATCATGTCTTAGCCTTTCTCTGGCTGATCTGCTCAGCAGCACTTAAGAGTTGATTAGTCCTTAATGTTTAAACTTCTTATGAAAAGACACTACCAGCTGCAAAAATCCAGGGAGTCCCAAGGCCGCATGGACTCCCATCTAGCATCACCTCAAGGTTGGCTCTTCCCTGCTTTCTCTTTGCTAGAGAAACGATTATGATAGCAGGGGGTGGCGCTAGAGAATCCCTGTTTGGTTTCCAGCTCCCCTAATGTCTCAGAATCATCTGTCCGCATCTGGTCCATGCTTTGCATTTGGTTAAGTCTTTCAAGTCTTTCCATCTATATCAGCTCCTCCCTCTCCTTTTTCTTTTCCATTGTCTCATGGGAGAAACCAGGTCGTCTGTTGATAGTATGACCAGCATCCTCTACTTGGCTGATGTTTTGTGGTTGTCTGTCATAGTTCTGTCATGAGTGATGAGTCCTGCGGCTCCCTCCTTCTTCACTGAGCCCCTCTCCTCTTCTTCAGGTCCTCATCATAGCCCCTCCCACTGCCTTGCAAATCCTTCTCTCCTCTGTGTTGGCTCAGCCTCTGAGCTTCCTCCTCAATCATGATTCTCTCTTTGCAGTCTTGGCCAGTGCCTTGCTTAAACAGCATCCTAACTGACCCTAAGGTTTAAAGGTCCCCAGCCTAACTTCCATATCCAGCCAGTCATATCTCGAATGTAGCATGACCAGATGTTCCATGCCCCAGGCATCCCCTTCCCAGACTTCTTTGCCTCCTATATTACTATCACCGAGTTGTTCTGGCTAAGATCTTAGCGTTATCCTGGCTTCTGGATTGCTCTCTGACCCACCTCTCTCCACACAAGACTCTTTGGCCCCTGTGACAGTATACTACCCCACTTTTGTCTTCATTCTCTGCCCCATCCTACGTGAGTTATTATATCCCCTCTCACAGAGTCCCAGTTGCCATTTCTGCTCCCCACTGGCCATGGTATTCACCTCAGTGTATGAGGGTGTCCTTGGTTACTGGGGCTGGAAGCGGGAAGGAAGAAGAGCTGTGCCGTGGGTACAGAGGCCCCCAACTTGAGAGGTGAAAAGCTGCAAAGGTGGCTGGGGGTGACGATTGTACATTATAACAAATATTTAACAGTTGCTTTACTATATACTTAAAAATGATTATGATAGCAGGGGATGGTGGTCCACACGTCATCCTAGAGCTCAGAAGACTGAAGAGTTTGTGAAACCCATCTGGGCTATAGAGCCAGACTCAATAAAAAAAAATTTGTGTATCTTATAATCTGAAAAAGAAAAAAAAAGAAAAGAAGACAAATCATGTCACCCTTCTGTTGGGAATCCCCTGGTAGCTCCCCACACCACCAGAGGAAAGCCCGGAGTCCCAGCAGAGTCCCACCAGGCCCTCTCCTGTCTCAGAACTTGCCTTCCTCTCTCCTTGCTCACTCTGCTTCGAACCTGCTGCCTCCTTGCTACTCTCTGACTCTGGCACTGATTCTTCTAGACCCTCCACTCTTCCCACACCCCATCCCCAGGAGCTCCTCCTGAAACGCGGAGAGCAAAAATGCCCTCCTGTCCCCAGGCATCCCCTTCTCTCATCTTGTTCTGTTCTTCAAACCACTTATCCCTGCCTGGCATCCCATTATGTAACGGGGTTGTTTATTGTGCTTGGAACCTTCTCTTGCCTAGGAATGGGCAGGCTGTCATGAAAACCACTCTGGGCTATGTTTAGAGAAGAGAGAAGAGGCTATTCCTTAAACAGTTGCTGAAATTGACAAAGTAGAAGGGCCCCTGAGGGCCAGAATGTGACTCTCGGGACCAAATAACAGCCGTATTTATTGTAGAGTTAGATCTGTGTGACAGGATTTGTACCTGTCTCTCGTTCTAGCCTGGGCTGATGAGGGTGAGGTCTGCAAGAGTGCGTGGGGCCTGAGGAGGAAATTGTTCTCCCTTATGCCTGCTAGACTCAGCTGGGGGGGCAGACTTCTGTAACAGAGGGGACCAGGTACCACCCCAGAGACTGTGGTCCATCTAGGAGACTCCCACTTGGCACTGGAACAGGGGCTTGGGTGATGATGGAGTGCAGGCTGTCAAGACCGAGGGGCTGGCAGATGTTCAGAATCAGTTTCTGCTGGGCAGAGCTGGGAGCTTGTCTTCTTGGAATCCCGGCTCCCTCAGGTCCCAGGGCCTCCCACAGAGTGACCTAGAAGCCTGCAGCTGGGCCAGCAAGGCTATTCCTCGGGACAGACCGAAGTTGCCTTCCCAGAGACAGCAGTGGTAGGGTGGCCAAGAGCCTCCTCTATCTGTTCTGACGGAAGGCCTCCAGGGAGAGTTGCGAGGAACCTCAGGTCTTCTGCTCTTCCCAGGCTGGTGGTGCCCAGGATGGCACTTGGTTGGGTGCTACATTGCCCTGTGGACACAGCCCAGTGACTGGCATTCTAGGCACCAAGCCTCACTCTTGCCTTGTTCCTAATCCCACCCCCAGTCAGGTACACCCACCTTCTAGGCCCCCAGTCCTCCTGGCCTGCTAAGTAAGGGGATCCACTCCCCCGCTTCTGAGCATGCCCCCATATTGGGCTACAGAGCGTCTGCCTCCAGCCTTCCTTCTGGTCTTTGTGCATCCATCTGAGCAATAGCCCCTGAAAGGGTGGTAGAATCAAGGAATGGCCCATGTCTGCAAGCTGGAGGCTTGTTGTCCTCAAGAAGAGACCCCTGAGCGATGACTGGCACAATAGGAGTCCATGGGTTCTAGGCCCCTCTCTTGCAACAGCTCAAGCCTGCTAAGCAATGAGCAGGTCCTGCCCCTTCTGCCCTTCTCAACACCCCTCTCTCCTGAAGCAGCCTTATAAACCATGGAAACCCCTGTTTTGAGGGGAGAGGAGACAGGAGGAGGGGGCCTGGTCTCAATTCCTGACTCATGCTGCAGTGGGCTTTGAACCCATGCCCGTGGGCGGATCAAGAGCTTAAGGCGATGGCTCTGTAAGGGCGGCACCAGTGAACCACTAACACAAGATGGTTATTGTCTGTCCCCACAGGGAGCTGCAGGGATAGAGGCTGTCTCTCCCCAACCTAGCCTGTCTTCCACACAATTGATTCTGCTGTATGCTGCATGTCGAACTCAATTCTTCCTCTCTTCCTCTGGGGATGAAGTAACAGCCTAGTGTCTGCCACATGGATGAAGAAGACCAGAACTCAGTTCTCCTAGCCCAGAGGCTTGTCATCTGGCGGGGAACTAGCTTCTCCCCCTTGCCACTAGTGCAAGAGCTTTACTTAGGCCACGTCTTGTCCTGACTGTCCCCCACCCTCCCTGAAACTTCCTGTTTCTGTAGCCTACCTCTTTTCTGTATCCCCAGGTACAGGCTGGGGAGCCCTGTCTGCAGTTCTGCCTGGGGGTGTTCACCTGAATTCTAGCCTATCTGCTGTCTTGGGTCAGCCACCCACTTAGAGGCTCAACAACACGCAGCCGGGGTTGTTACTGCAGTGGTCTCTGGGGTGGCATTCTCTTGCTGTACAGGGAGGAGGCAGAGTTGCTTTGTGCCTCTGCAACCAACTAGCAACAGTAATCAGACCTCTCCTTCCTCCTATCCCTTCCCCTCTAGAGCTGGGGCCAGGGAAGGCCTTGGGGAGAAGAGGCAGCAAGGGGCTCAGGGTAACTTAAGTCATGCAGTGAGGTATGGTGCCCCAGCCTGTTGACTCTGGGGTCATCCCTTAACAGCTCTGGCTCCTTCCAGGTGGAGAAGGCTTTATTGGCCCAGAGGCAGAGGCACAGGCCAGCATTGATTAGGAGGACTTGTTTATTCAAGGCACAATCATACATTAATAACAAGAAGGTTCAGCATTCTGGCACATTCCTTTAGTGGTAGTGGCCATGATTAGGCCACAGCCCTCTAGGGCCCCCAGAGGATGCAATGCTGTTGATAGGCACTTGGCTTCCAGAGGCAGCTTGGGGACAGGCAGGCAGGCTGCTCCAAGCCCAGTAAGGGTCCCGTCTGAGGGGCTGTCATCTGGGTCTCCTGGGAGGCATCTCTCTCTCCAGAAGGGATCAGGATGGACTGAGGGTGGGGGCTAGGGTAGGATGATTACCAATGGACTGGGACAGCAGGTACTGAGGAGGGCCTGGAAGTGGTCTGCATGGGTAAGACGAAGGAGCCTGGGCTCTGGTGACCTTGCAAAGTCAAGGTCCACCCAGGCGGACAGCCCCTGGAAGAGCAGAATGGAATCTACTACTCAGTTAACACTTGTATCAGAACCAGGCAGCATTTGACCCAAATTCAGAGGATGGAGCCCTCCAGCCACTCTGCCCTGTCGTCTACAGGACCCCTTGTACCTGAAGCATCCATGGGTTGCAGTGGGTGGGGGTAGGAGGAAAGGCCAGCAGCGACAGACAGGGCTGCAGGGATCTGGGGCAGGTGCCAGCAAGGAGAGCCCAGAGAAAAGGCCTTCAGTTTCAGCCTGAGCTGTCACCAGTTTTGGTTTTGGCTGTGCTCCAAATCACTACATACCAAATACACACCATGGGGGTTGAACTGTAACCCACACTTTGGGCAGAGCTGGATATTGGCCCTGACCACTGTATGAAAAAGTTCTTTCCCTGGTTGGTGAAATCCCAGGGGTGAGGGCCTTGGGGCACTGGAGTGTACAAGGGCCTGGCTGTATGTAACTCCCTCCCCCCCCCATTCCAAGCTTGACAAGGAATGGAGGGGGCTCTCCCAGCAGACTCAAGCTCTCAGCAAAGATCACCCCGCTAATGTTTGGGGCCACGTTCTGGAGTGTGACACTACTTGCCCCTTGAGCAACCGTTTCCGCCCTAGAGTGAAGCTTAGAACTGTGGGGCTCAGGGGTGACAGAGGTGGAACAGAGGCAGGGCCAAGTGATCTGTGTTCAGGGCAGCCATGTGCCTGGGTGGAGACACTGAGGTGAAATGAGACTAGACAGCAAAAAGGGACCCAGATATCTGGGGAGGAGCTTCACAGGCTCAAGGACTACAGACCCCTTGGTTCAGATGGTTCAGGCTTCACGGCAGTACCGACAATGGCCTGTCCTAGGAGGCAGAAGTGCTGAGTCGCCAGCATTGCAGAGGCTTGCTCCTCCAATTGGAGGCAGATCTGGGAAAACAACTTGCCCACCAGAAGGGTCTGCTTCATGGGGATGTACCCATCACTACTACTTTATCTAACTTTGGCAGGACTGGGGTGACAGCTCTGTGTGGAACATCTGTGACATCTTAACCAGTACCATTCTGAAGGTCAGGCAGGGCTGCCTGAGAGGAAGAAGGGTCCTTCTGAGGGGCGGCAAGGGCTGAGCTGTCACCAATCTTGGCCATGCTGGGGCACAGTGCTCAAATCCATGGGGCAGAGGATGCTCTTGGTGGCCACCTCTAGGTTTTGGTTATCTTCTCATTTACCCTTGGGGCTTAGAGAGGTATGTCTGATTTCCATGACCCGGTTTTGGAAAGAAGACCCTGTTTCCTGAACTCTATGCCCCACTTCATACACACAAACACACACACCCTTAAATCAACCAGCAAGGATCAGCCACGGTTTCCTTCACCACATGCATGTAGGTCTCCTTTAATGAGCTTGAGTCACTGTCCCAGTAACTACCCTTATAAGTAGATAGCAGGGCAGAGAAGAAGCGAAGGCCCCCATCTCTTCCCAGGGTTGTCCCAGTTGCTCCTTGCTCAGGGGTGAGGTACAGTTTCTAGATACTCTGCAGGGAAACCTGTGGTGAGATGGCCACCTGGGCCTCATCCACAAGACCCAGTACACGTACCTTTGCCTGCTCAGACGGCAGTGGAGTGACCATCCTTGATGGGCAGCAGGAGTGGGGGCGCTGAAGCCCCTAGAAGGCCTTCAGTGGGCTCCTCCCTACCTCTTCCCCTGGACTCCAGCAGGAAACACAGCATCCAGTCTCTTGTGTCCTGGACTTCAGCTACCACTCCCAGAAACATGGTGTATGCTTCCTCCACCCCATCCCGGAGTCCTCAGGATTCCCAGCATCCCGCCCTTCCCAGCTGGTCGGCAGGACAGCAGCCGTCTCCATCAGGAGCTTCTCAAAGTCTATGGAAGGGAGCTCCTTCCTGTCCCCCCCACCAGGCTCTCCCCTGGCCCTCTGACTGAAGTCCTAATCAGTGGCTCTGGCCCTCCAGTTCCAGCCCTTCCTGGAACTGAGCTGAGTCCAGCTCCCTCGCAAAGGCCCTCAGACCGCTCTCTTCTTCTCCCTCTTCTGGTTGGCTGTTCATGGTGCCATAGGTGTGCCGGGCTGGGGAGGAGGCGGGGGTCAGGTTCAACTCCGGCTCCTGTAGCACGGTGGCCACGTACAGCTGCTCGGGACAGAGAGGGGAAGATGAGGCAAGGTCATATTGGGAGCAAGGTCTAGGGTATACCCTCTCTCCTCAAACTTACCCCATCACCTCTACCCTTCCAAGCCCTGAGCCCTCTCTGCACCACTACCCACAGTCTTGAATTCCTCTGCCTTGCTTCTTGTTATTCAGGGTTAGTTCAGTGGCAGGCTTCCTAACACCTCATCTACATCCATTCCACACATTATCTGTTCCCACTCAGGCTGAATCTCAGGGGAGATGGCCTCGGGTCCCCCTGGAGAGACCTTCATTTATCAGCTAGTATACTTTGCTGCATTGTATTCACATATTGGAAACTGAGAGCGCTAGCTGCCTCCTGTCACACGACAGCTGGTGTCAGGAATGCCTGGGAAGGGGGCAGTTTAGAGACGCAGGAAGTGCCAGGGGAAAGGGCAACCTGTCAACGCTTGCAGTGGTTTTCAATCTCCTCCCTACTTTGAAAGTAGGTAATTACAGGAGAGAAAGAACCCTTTCCATCCTCCAGTATAAAGACCCAGCCCCGGTTGATGAAGGAACAATCCTGTGAAAGAGATAGACACATACACATTGCCAAAGCACACACCACAGGCACTTTTGACCATGAGAAAGGAAATGGTAGCTGAACAGTGGGAAAGTCTGGCGTCACACCCAGTAGTCTGTCTCATCAGCACTAACAGAATGAATAGGATGTTACAGGTCTCCAAGGTGAAGGCACTTCTAGGAATACACTCTAGCCCCTGCATTGGATGTGAGCCTTTCAAGCCTCCAGCTTTCAGGGAGTGGGGAAGGGAGGGGAACCTGGTGGAAGATATCAGGAAGATGAGTCAGAGAAATCCAGAAGGTGGGGGCATTCTGCTGGAGTGGCATGATCTTCTCAAGTCCCAATCTAGCATAGATGCTCAACTGGTTCTGGGTTTGAGCCAGTTATTTAAAAAGATGGGTAATAAGAGCTATTTGAATATGTGGGTATTAAGTGCTATTTGAATATGGGTAAGCAAAGAGGTCAAAATTCATCTATGTGGCAACATACTGACAGTTACACAGGTTATAAAATTGCATGTACAGTATTTAGCAGAAACCCATATAGACATATAGAATTCCACATGTACATAGAAGCATAAGATACTTGGAAGAGATGCACGCATCCATAGATAGCTAAGGAATGTACACCAGTGTCTCAGTGACCATCCCTGGGTGGCGGGAGTGTGAACTTTTATTTCCTTATTCTTGCTCCTCTGTTTCTCATTCCCACAGTTGCCTACCATGTTCTTATACCATTGTCGTAAACGTATAGGATTTTTAAGAGCTTAAGCCAGGCACGGCACCTCGCGCCTGTGTAGTCCCTGCTACTCTGGAAGCAGAAGCGGGAGAATCACTCGTGCCTGAAGGTCGAGGCCAGGCGGCCCACATGGAAACCCTGTCTCGAAAAATAAATACATGCATAAATAGTAAGTTCTATTCGTTATGTTTTTTTTTTTAAAAAAAGCACAGATTTTATAGTTATCTGGACTTGGTTTAAACTCTGTCTGGCCACATCCTTGCTCAGCACACTGGAGTCTAAATTAGTGGATCTTGTGGGGTGGGGCTGACCTAACATATATTAGGCTGTGTGCTCAATCTCCCGCCCAGCAAAATGGTAATGATTAATTAAGTTTGGGGGATTAAAATCCCTGACCATGGGAGTTTATTAATCCGGAGAGAAAAGAACAAGCTTCGAGCTCTTTATATTTCCCCTGCTAACAGCAAGAAAGAAAGCTCCTATTGGTCAGAGAAAGTCATCCCTGGTTGGTTCTTGGTCTCTTCATTGCCTTCCCTCAAGAGACAGTTTGCCATTGGCTAGAAGGTCTGTTTTTGTTTTTGTTTTTTTCATTTCAAGTCAGGCCAACCAGGGTTCTGACACATCTTGTGTCTGTGTGCATGGCCAGGTGGATCTGCCTATGTTGATGAACTTTGACCCAACTCTGACACCACTGGGAAAAAAATGCCTCTGGGCTTTGTGGGCCCTGCCCACAGGCATGTTCTGGATATCCATGATGAACACTGTCTTCTGTTTTCCTCACAGGCTCCAAATCATCTCTTCTGGCTTTTGCCCAGGTTCTTCCTCTTCCTCCAATGCTCTTCCCACACCCTGCTTCACCTGGCAACCTTTCCTCCCATTCCTCCAGTTGCATGACATGGTCCCTTCTCGGGGAAGCTTCCCTCAAGTGCCCAGGCCTGCTGGCACCCTTCTTCAGTGTTGTTGGAGACACCTAACACGAATGAAGGACTCTATGCCCAGCTTCATACGTGCACAGATGGTTGCATAAACACATGCGGTAGGGATGAGGGCGAGGGCTCCTGCCATCCAGGCAAGCCAAAGGGCATGGGCGCCTCTGCCCAGTCCACTGGTAACAGACTCTGGGTCCAGCCTCGGCTCTTGGCAGACTGGCAGGCTCATCAGTTGGGTGCTGCCCCTGCCTTACCATTCACTGGGTCCATCAATAGCTCCCTGCAGCTCTGTCTGCACCGCTCTGGCCAGCGCTGTGCCCTGGAGGCAGCCTTGGGTCCTGAGGCCGAGCCCCAGCATGCCCCTGCATCTACACGGTTGAGGATTCTGAGAGCTGGGCCTCCCTGATGGAGTACGTCATCTCTGGCTCTCTCCTCTCTGGGTGACTTCTATTGACTGTCGAGCTAAAGCTGGATCTTCTCACCCCACTCTTCAGCCAGGGCCACGGAAGCATTTGGACCTGGGCCAAGTCCTGCTGCGTCAGAAGAGGGAGCCCAGGGGTCCCGGCTCCTCCCCAGTGCCCAGGACCACTAAACACTGGTTCCCCCCCCCACATCGTTGGAGCGAGCCACCCTTGCAAGGCCCCACCCTCCTGACTCGTCCCCAGGGTGGAGGCAGAGACTCACAAGGGAGGTGGGTGTGGAGGTCGTGCTGCTTGGCTCCACATCAAACACAGTCTCAGCTTCTTCCTCAGGCTGCAGAGGAGAGACGGGTGGTGCATCACAGGATGGAGGCTGACCCTCGCCCCCTCCCGCCCTCTATCCACACCTGGGCCTCTGACTTGCCACCTTGCCCCTCAACTTTTTCTTTTTCTTTTTGGTTATTCGAGACAGGGTTTCTCTGTGCAGCCCTGGCTGTTCTGGAACTCACTCTGTAGACCAGGCTGGCCTCTGCCTCCCCAGCACTTAGATTAAAGGCGTGCGCCACCACCTCGACCTCCCAGACAACTCTTTTTCTCTCTAGAACCCCAGACCAGCAGGCAGGGCAGCAGCTCAGGAGAAACAGGGAAATGATTGAGATGCCAAGAATCCCTTCTGGAATGTTCTGTTCCCAAAACCATAAAGGGAGAAATGATCATAGTTGGAGTGGGGTTTCTTCTCTGACTATTCGTTGTCTAGGGGTTCTCAATCAACCTTACCCAGGTTCCCTAGCACCCTCCTTCTCCAGGGTGGTACAAGTGCAAACAGATCTGGTGACATCATAGTATTAGGGCGTGTGTGTGTGTGTGTTAGAGAAGATGCATTATGGCTCTACTCTAGCCTGGCACTCCAGCCAGCATAGCGGTGGGTACTTGTGCTATGACTGACTGAGTCCCAGAAACAAATAGAGAGAGCAAGAAGAAATGCTTCCAGAAGGCTCCCTCTGCAGGGAGCTGTGCTTGAAATCAGTTTCTGTTCTTTCTATATGTCGTTCAGAAAGAAAAATTTTCACTGTTATAAAACAACCAGTTACTGTAAGCAGAAAGTCTATCGGAAAGATGAGTGTGTAATCATGAGGACCAAGAATTAGGTTTCATCCGGTGGAAATCAGTCCAATGTCCCAGCATTGATGTTCACTCTGGCAAAAGCTGACAAAGATCCCCGGCATTGCTGGCAGGGCTCTAAGACGGTATGGATGCACTCTTGTCTCCGGGGTCTAATGATTAGATTTGGGACCCTTGTTAAAGAGCCAGAGGATTCACTAGGGATACCTCTAAACACACAGCCTCCAGTGCCTCATAGCCTGGTTTCCCTTCCTTCCCGCTCTCTGAGCCCCTTGCCACGGTGCTTACTGTGACTGGATCAGACTCATGAGGTGGGACAGGCAGGCCAGCAGAAGCCTGTTATTTGGAAGAGGTGTTGGGGGGGGGCAATGTCTTTGGATGGCCACCCTGAGCTAGTGAGCCCAGAAACCTCCGTCTAAGGGAAAGCCCCACCCTCTTGTCCTGTTGTACTCTTGGTGCCTCGGCCAGGGTTTCTCAGAGCTATGTCCTCAGGACCAGAAGAATCAGTGGTATGAAAGGCAAACTGGCAACTTACCTCATACTCACGGACAACCCGGAGCTTCCCCAGAAAGATCCCAGAGAAGGCAATTATCACGGAGATGATGAGGGAGGACAAGGAGAAGAACGTGATGGTGTGGAGGGTACCTGCCAAGGAGAAGGTGGTCATGGAGCTTAGCGCTGGAACAGGGGTGAAACAGGGCCACAGAATTGCTTTGCAGATGCCTGGGGCCACCTGCTTCAGAACCTCCACAGGAGCACTGGGCTAGGGGCAGAGAAACCCCGCACAGTGCTCCCTCCAAGAATGGGATCAGGGAACGTGACATGGTAAGGTCACCCCTCTGCTCTGTTTCCCAGCCAGTTTAGAATGTGGCTTAGTGTGGATCCTGTGGAAGACAGAACTGGGATGGACTCAAATTACCCACACCAGTTTCTATTAAACAAGTCCATATTGATCTACCAACTACCTATTTCCATGGTTCCTCCAAAGTGCCTTTGAGTTACCCATTCTGCCACTGGCCCCAGTCTCTGACCCTTGTCCCTGCAGACCCAGGGCTAACCAGCATTCAAACACCATTTACATATTTCATGGGTGAATATTTGATCTCCTTCATGGCCCATAACAGACCAACTACCTATTTCCATGGTTCCTCCAAAGTGCCTTTGAGTTACCCATTCTGCCACTGGCCCCAGTCTCTGACCCTTGTCCCTGCAGACCCAGGGCTAACCAGCATTCAAACACCATTTACATATTTCATGGGTGAATATTTGATCTCCTTCATGGCCCATAACAGATTTTTAACAAGGCCAGTATGGAAAGTCACTTCTCCAGCTCAGTGACTGCCAAATGAAGCTTACTGGGGCATGGCTCTGCAAAAGCAGAAACCGGTAAACAACCTCAACCACCAGCCACAGAGGGCTAACAAAAGCTGTTGTTCTGAATGCAGCTGGCGAAAGGCTATGTTCAAACAGGCTCTTAATACATGAAGCCATTCAGAATGTAACGTGTGGATGAAAACTTAAGATTGCAAGTTGTAATGTGGATGGTCGCAATTTTATAAAACTAACACACACCCTCATTTTGCTCCCTCCCCTGAGCGAATGCCTAGCTAGAGTATGGGAATAAGAAAAACCAGACTCTCGAAGGGATTATGGGTAACAGATTTTGGTCTTTGTATTTTTTTCTTCTGTTTTTGATATTTAGAAAAAGGCATTAATGGGGGAAAAATGCCTTCCAAGAGGCAGGGGCAAACCGCACAGGACAGGGAATGGATGTTAACAAACAATGTGCCCTGTGAGTGTAATCAAGGGTGTCATTCTGACAGAGAATAAGAAAGATACACCACAGTAAGTTGTCATGGGAGGGAAGGTCAATGGAATTGGGAGCCTAATGACATGGGTGGCCCAGATGGGAGGAAGCTGAGGAGCTCCCAGTCTGTGGTCCCTGGGAATGTCTGTGAAGGTGCCTCTGGGCTCCCCAAGGCAGGAGAAGCATTTTTGTGTAGCCAAAGGGTGAGGAAAGGTGAGCCACCACTGCAGAATCTGATTCCCTTCTCGGGTTCTGGCAAGCCCATGAAAGAAGTTATCTTACAGGCTCCCAGAGGAAATATCGTGGGGATGGAGTACCAAAAGCTGCTATTCTATTTTCTGTCAATCTACATTTAAAAGGAAGGAATGTGACATTTCTTATTCAAAGCCAAATCTGCATCCCTTGGACTTTGCTTCTGTCTCAAAGTTCTGCCAAGATTAACGCATGCATTGTGGCCCAGAGTAGTCACTGGACTTGGCCAAGTCCAATGAGCAATGTCCTGATCACCCTGAACTCTCCTCTTCTACCAGAGATGGTCTTAAGGGACTCACGGGGCAAGGTCAGGCAGAGGTGGGACCACAGAGCAGGCTGCTCACCCACCTACTCGCAGGATGGAGAAGAAGAGCATCCAGAAGAGCCCCAAAAGCGGTGCGAAAATGGCCTGGTAGACGGCGGCCATGTGGATCTGCTCGTTCAGTTTGGTGGGTGCATAGGAGTAGTACATGTTATAGCGGTCTGTGACATGCTTCATGCACAAATACAGCAGCCCTGGGGACCGGAAGACAGAGACACATTCACTGGCTGTTCTAAATAACAGGGCAGATCTGGGCTGTTCTCAGATGCCCATGAATCTGAAAGGCCAGACTCAGGGCTGTCGGGGCAGCAAGAGTCAAGGGTGGGAGACCTACAGAGTTGACTTCTGTGGCCTCTAGAACTGATTCTGCCAGCTTGGTGATGCCGTTCAGTCATGCATGCATTCAACCAACACCCCTTGTTAGCAGCCATCCAATCAGGTCCGTGCCCTAGCCCTGTCCCTGCCACCTCCCTGCCACAGGCTATCCCAGATCTCCTCATGCTCTGGGAGACAGCCTGATGCTGTGGAGCTTGGTTCCTCCTCCCGTTTCAGAGTGTGGAGCCCTGGGGGTCCCTTGTAAATGACTCACCAAAAGGGACAATTATAGGGCAAGTGATGCTATACGCCATCACCACGCTGAAGACGTTCAGCATCCACGCATATTCTCGCCCAAACTGGAAATCCATGGCCTGGTTCTAAGGCAGAAGGCAGGGGTCACCCTGAGGTTGCCCAGCCTCCCTTGTCTTGGATGCTTCTGGGACTTCTCTAGGGAGCTGGCTGGCAGCTCATTCCTAGGGGCAACATTTCTTCCCTCGTTGGAGTCCAAGAAACAGCTACCCATGGTCACAGGCCTTTCATTGTGGGTCCCAGGGCTCCTAGCAAGACCCCTTCTTTTCCCTCCCAGGAGAAGCTGAGAGAAGAGCTGGCCCTCACCTTTCTGATGTGAACTCTCTCTGGCTCTGATCTGGAAAAGAAGAGGCGGGTACAATACGTGCAGAGTGACCCCAAGCGCATCAGCTCCATGCCTGTGCCGAGCAGAGCAGCCGTGATCACGTAGTTGACAAAGAATGCACCATTGTCTGGGAGGAACACGCACCTGGGCAGCAGGAGAAGGTGGGAGGTGGTAGAAGGGTGGGATAACGGACGAGATGTTGGGGAGGAAAAGAGAGAAACAGCAGAGAGAGTGGAGGACACAGAGAAGAATAAAAATCCATAAACAGCCACTCTGAATAACGGTATTTTTTTTTTATCAATAACAGGCCACACAGGTGGTGGTAGTCTATAAGGCGGCATGCCCCAGTGAGGGGCTAGGCATTTCCTTCTGTGTAGGGGCAGTTCTCGTGCACACACATGAATGAGAACACCTAGATACCAGGAACCCAAAACCATAAAGGGAGAAATAATCTAGTTGGAGTGGGGTTTCTGCTCTGACTATTCGTTGTGTAGGGATTCTCAATCAACCTTACCCAGGTTCCCTAACACCCTCCTTCTCTAGGGTGGCACAGGTGCAAACAGATCTGGTGACATCATAGTATTAGAGCAGCCCTTCTGAGCAAACATATGAATGGACTACATAAACTAGACTTAGAATAGACCTGTTAGGTATCTGACCTCCAAACAGACTCTGGATTCTGAAGCTATATGACCTTGGAGGAGGAAAGATGACATCTTTTAAATTATTTTCGAGATAGGTTTTTTTTGTGTTAACATCCCTGGCTGTCCTGGAACTAGCTTTGTATACCAGACTGACCTCGAACTCACAGACAGCCATCTGCCTCTGCCTCCTGAGTGCTGGGATTAAAGGCGTGCACCACCACGCCTGGCTTAAATTATTTTTAAAGATTTGTTTTTATTATTTTTAATTATGTGTCTGTGTCTGTGTATGGGTATGTGCACGAGTGTAGGTGCTCACAGATGCCAGAGGCATTGGATCCCCTTGGAACTGGAGTTACAGGAGCTGGTGAGCCATCTGGGAGGGATGCTAACAACCAAACTCAGGTCCTCTACAAGAATGACACATGATCTTAACAGCTGAGCCATCTCTTCAGCTCCCAAGATGACATCTTTAGTTTCACAGATCACTAATTGAAATTAGCTACTTCTTTCCATGAAGAACATTAGCAACAAACCACAGGAATGTTAGCCATTGTTGTGATTTCGAAACCAACTGAAATCCCATTGCCATCATTGCTGATGTCTTTTTATATCACTTATGAAAATGATAGTAGGTGTTAGATAAGCTGAAAGTTACAGCGAATGAAATTCTGTTGTCTGTAGAAGTGTACTTGAGCTGGGCGGTGGTGGCGCACACCTTTAAACCCAGTACTTGGGAGGCAGAGGCAGGTGGATCTCTGAGTTCAACGCCAGCCTGGTCTACAGAGTGAGTTCCAGTATAGCGAGGGCTACACAGAGAAACCCTCGAAAAACAAAACAAAACAAAACAAAAACAAACAAATCAAAACCCAAAACCCAAAAACCTGAAGTGGACAACATGGGTTGCCAGCTTCCACTGGGAGTCATTTAGTTGCTGCTTCCCTCAATGTCTTTAATGCACAGGGCACATGGGTTGCAAAGAACACAGTTGTGTTTTCTGAGCAGGCACAAACATCCAAGTTTGATATCTAGCACATACAAAACAAACAAAAACACATAGGTGTGGGACATGACTTGAAATCCCAGCTCCCTGGCCAGGTGACCCAATCAGCAACCTCCAGGTTCCAGTGAAAGACCCTGCCATGAAAAAAACCTTGACAGCTCAAGGACAATGATATTCAAGGTTGACTCTGGCCTTCACATGCGTGCACATGCGCACATGCAAGCCCCCCCCCCCCACACATGCGAACATTTTTTTTAAAGGGAGACTTAAGCATGCCTGGCTTATCTCAGTATCTCCACTTACACAATCATATTATTGTTCTTGAGGAGACAACTGTGAACCCCTGACCACATTTCCAAATTCCTTCAAAAGCTACCTAAAGGGTTGAAGCTAGCTCAGAGGTAGAAGATTTGCCTAGCAAGCCTAAGACCCTAAGTGTGATTCCCATTGGAAGCTGAGGCAGGAGAATCTTGAGTTGAGTAGAATTCAACCCTGCTGAGTGGCTATAAAACAACACTATTGGTATTCATTCTTCACAGAATTGAAGTTGACTCACAAGCTTGGCTTTATTATAAGTGAAGTGTATTAAAGATATCCTCCTAGCCAAAGGCGAACCCATTCACCTTTAACAGGATAACTTTCTGTGGTTGCAATGCCAATTTAACTGTAGAAAACTTGGAGGATTCTGTCCTTGAGCAAGCTGTGGAAAGGTGAAGGTCATTTGCATTGTGTCTTTGAAAAGTGGGGTTTTCAAATGCTGTGACCATGAACAAATCCACAAAAGGCCATGTTTTCAACACAATGTACATTTTGTCATAGAGCTGCCTCCCCCAGTTCTAATGCTCTTATCCCGGTGAATCATCAGCCTTCACACTGACCTCTGTAAAATAAACAAAAATGTAACTTTACGTTGCTTCTATTTAAGATGTAAATAGTATCTTACTGGTGGGCTAATGAAGACAGCCACAAAACTGTAAAACATTTAGATAACTGCATATATCTTATCTTATTTTACTTTATATTGAAATGGTGGGTATACGTGTGTGTGCCTGAGTGTAGGTTTGTGCAGGGAAGTGCTCAAGGAGGCCAGAAAGGGGCATTGGACTCCCTGGAATTGGGGTTACAGGCAGTTTGGAGCCACCTTGTGGGTGCTGGGAATCGAACTCTCATCCTCTGCCAGAACTATACACTCTTAACCACTGAGCAATCTCCCTTGCCTCTGATAACAGTGCGATCTGTGTATTTTACACACTTACATATACCACCCAGAATGGGTGAAACTGGAGACGATCTGATCAGCTTTGTGGTCCCTGGGTCTTATATTTATTTTATTTATTCACACAAAATTATGCACTTTATTCATGCAAAATGTTATCAGTGAGGAACACAATATGAAGAAGACACATGGGATCCCCATTGTGGTAACTTATGGTGAAACTTCCATGATTTCAAGAAGTCCTTGGACCTTCCCAGATTGCCAAAGGGGACCACAGCACAGGCCAGCCTTCTGGGGATGCTTCCACCTGCATCTATCTACTCCTGGGTACCAGTGATGCAGGGATGAATGAGAGATGGGCACACATATCCACCCCAGTGCAGACACATAGCAAATTCCGGGGACACCCAAGAATACTCACTGGAACCTGATGGTCGCATGTTCAAGATAGTAGATGTCAAAGAGCCAGCGCAAAAACACATCCAAACTAGAAGGAAGCACAGAACTGGATCTTCAGTCACAGCGCTCATGGCCTGACTTCCTACTTTCTGTTCTTCCTTGCCAATCCCCTGAGTCCCTGGCTTAGTGCTCACTGGCCAGTCATCCTGCCCTCTTCCTTTTCAACATCAGGTCATCTGAGTCACTTGCTGATGACCCTCTAGTTCAATGCCACTTTCTGTAATAGATCTTTGCCAACTATCCTCTCCAAGTGCTCTCTCTCTTTCTGTCTCTCTCTCTTCTCAACTTCCCATTTATGATGGCTGCATCCCCCCCCCCCCCGGCTATCGGTCCTCTGACAGGGATACCTTGTCTTCGGAGCTGAGGCAGAGTTCAGGGCTGACACTTTACAGTTTGCCTGATACCTATCTCCAGCTATGCCTGTGACAGGCATGGGACTGTCATTTGAGGAGACCTGCAGCAACCGTGGGAGGCCTACAGTATCTGAAATGGATTTCAGCTCTAGCCTGAGTCTGGCTGAGACGGGAGAAAACCATGAGTGAGGTACCTGGTCAGCCCCATGGAGGGCAGAATGACCACCATAAACACCAGGAAGATGTAGCATTTGTGCACGATGATGATGTTCTGACTTGATCTACAAGGACACGAAGAGAAACACTTATCGCTGTGTGAGACAGAATAATCATCAAAGATCTGAGCTGGATGTGGTGGCATACGTCTTTAATCGTAGCACTGGGAATCAGAGGCTGGAGGATCTCTCAGAGTTCAAGGCCAGCCTGGTCTACCTAAAGAGCAAGTTCCAGGACATCCAGGGCTAGCTAGCTAGACAGACCCTGTCTCAACAAAACAAAGCAGACAAAGAAAGAAATCAAAGATCTAACTACGTAAGACAGTGAGCAGTGAGCGGAAGAGGGCGGGGGAAACAGCTGGACTGGGAAACTGCTCTGTGGTCCAGCCCAACGGCCTTTTCACAGAGCGCTGTGAGCTGTGCTATTGTCTGGGAACAGCAGAGATGAACAGCATGATCAACTAGTAATGTCTGTCCTCAGCACAGAAAGGAAATAAAACAAAACAAAAAAGCCATATATTTGACATCGCTGCATCAAAGACACGTTACCAACGATATTCAAATCTCTGGAGAATTTCAGCAATTTTTGTGAGCCTTGTCCTTGACTATAGGGACAGGCTAGTAAGGATTTCTATCAGGGAACCCACTGCTTACCACCTGGAAGAGTGGCAGGAATTTGGGATGTAGAAAATCACTTTTGAGATCCATTGCAGACATTGGGCCAAAGGTAGACCCTTTACTTAGCATATGGCTAATATAATCAACCCAGTTACCTACCACCATAGAAGCATTAGCATTAACAAATAGAAAATCTCTTGAATTTGGGAACATTGGTTCTGTACGAGCCAACTACACTCAGCATCATTGCAGAGGCTCTGCAGATGAACCTTCAGAATCCCCAGCCCTCGTGCCAACAGCTCTGTCCCCTCCATGCAGGCAGAGAGGACAGTCTCAGCAGGGCTTGGTTTGGGCCTCACTCCCCTTAGACGGTAACCTTTCATCAATATATCCAAAGCCAGCAGCCAGGAGAAAACCCAGGACCTCGGGTCTTTTGAGGTCAAATATCAAAACCATCACTTGTCAGTCTTCACCCTTAGGCTAGATAGAAGGCCCAAGTGCCAGGCAGACAGGAAAGAGGCAGAGGCCAGGGGTAAGAGCCACATGGGGAAGGAGAGGAAGCCCCAGCTCACCTGGTCCAGTGGGCCTCTAGGAAGGCAGAGAAGTAGACCATCAGAGGCATTATCACCGTGAAGGCCCAGAGCATTACAGAGGGGAAGAACTGGGTCACGACAGGGCTCTGGAGGGGAAGGAAGCAAGGGAGGGCAGGAGAGGCATCAGCACAAAAAGCTCCTTTCCCCTGCAAGCTACCCTGGCTCTCCCCTAGCCATGCCTCTCCACCTCAGCCCCATCAGGAATAAGCTTGCTTTCCCTGAGGCTACAGAGTAGGTCTGACCTTTCTTCCTTTTTTTCGTTTTTCCTTTGGTTTTTTGGTTGTTGTTTTCGTTTTCTTTCTTTTTTCTTTTTTTGAAATAGAGTTTCTCTGTGTAGCTATGAAGCTTGTCCTGGAACTCGTTCTGTAGACCAGGTTGGCCTTGAACTCACAGAGACACGTCTGTCTCTGACTCCTGAGTGCCTTCCTAGCCAGAAGTTCACCTAGCTGAAGGAGGCAGAGGCTCACACCTCAAGATCAAGTTAAGTCCACAAGGGGCTTCTATGCCTGCGAAAGGCAGCCTGAGGTTTCTTTAGTAACTTTACCCTACAGCCAGGGCCAGCGTTGTGACTCATGTTACATGACTCAGGGATAACACTGCATGAACTATGATGTGTGAATGTGGGGACAACATGGGAAAGGCCAGGAAGGAGTAATGCCTAGGAGAGCAGGCATATGGCCTGGGTCTCTTACAGATTTGAGACAGACGCAAAAGCGGTATGGCCATACATGTGTGTGCATATGTGTGTGTATGTGTGTGTCTGTGTCTATGTATATGTCTGTGTATTTGTGTGCATGTGAGTGTTTATATATGTGTCTCTGTGTTTGTGTGCATGTGTGTGTGTCTGCATATATGTCTGCATATGTGTGCGTATGTACATGTATGTGTGGGGTCAGGGGAGTGGGCATATCTCACTGGGAATAGAGAAGGCATGCTATAGGTGGAGAAGCTTTCTGGCTTATCAGAACAGCATGAAGGGCACAGGATTTGAAGAACTGGGCCAGTGTTCCCTGATGCTGCCTTCTAAGTGGAAAGCATCCTCTAACCTGAAGAAGGGCTTTGACGGGTCCAAGGCTACAAGGCAGTAGGAGGGGAAGGAAGCAGATGTAATGCTGAAGGTCCTGCTTTCTTTCCAAAGGCTGTGTTGGGGCTCATCTTACTCTTTCTTGCCCTCTACTCTTACTCGGAGCCAAGGAAGCCAGGTGAGAACAGAGCTGCTACCGCCTGCTGTACTTTCCAGACCCCTAACTGGCTTAGAACGACCCTATCTATCAGGACCCTCTAAGCCCGAATTCGCTGGACCACCCATCCTCTGACTCACCCCAAGACTGACCCACAGCTCCTCTGCTTGCCCTCTCCTCTCCAGCCTGTCCCTGAGAGGGGCAATGGCCCGTGTCCATCCTATTTAGAACTCAGGGCACTTCACCCTGCCTGTGACACCACTTGACCTCCACTGTGCTGTTGCTGTGAAATTCTAGAACCCTGGCCCAGCCCAGGCCTGGCCTGAGCAGAGGAGGCACCTGCAAATTCTCTATGGGGCGGGTGACGTTGTACATGTCGATGGTGTTGATGATGATGGCGGGCGTGGTGAGGAAGAAGAAGAGGAAGAAGAGGAAGGTGTTGATTGCGATAAAGCGAGTCCACCAATTGAAACGGCGGATGGACAGGTGTTTCCTGGGAAAGGGGGGGGAGAAGGGGGCACATTTAGGCTGAGAGAGATTACACAGAGAGAGTGCGGGGAGGGGGAGAAACAACACTTTTTTCTATATGCCAGCTGTGGGCCTGGTCCTATGTGCAGGGGCCGCTGGGGTTTCTCCTTAGGGACACCATTTGTAAAGGCCCAGACTATGTCTCAAAGGCTACAGTGAGAACTTTCTCCAAGGTTGGTTCCTTCCATGCATAAGGTAAAAGTAGGTGTGTGATGCTCAAGAAATCACATGGCACGGGGCTGGAGAGATGGCTCAGTGGTTAAGAGCTCTGCCTGCTCTTCCAAAGGTCCTGAGTTCAATTCCCAGCAACCACATGGTGGCTCACAACCATCTGCAATGAGATTTGGTGCCCTCTTCTGGCCTGCAGGGATACATGCAGGCAGAGCACTGTATACATAATAAATAAATAAATAAAATTTTTTAAAAAAAAGCAATCACATGGCAGAGTCCAGAGGGAGCTAGGTTTGGACAGTTCTGAGTCTAGTCCCCATGTATTCTTTGTTGGGCAATAAAGTAGAGAGAACAGGTTCTTTCCTGTAGCCTTTTTCAATCTCAGAGACAGAGAAAGGGACACAGAGGAAGCTTACCAGATGATGTCTTTGGGGTGAGGGGCATGGGCGACCCTCCAGTGGTAGTTTTTAACGATGGTCGTTACTGAGGACTGCTTGGGGTGCATACCACAACAGATGTACTTGTAATCCTCACGGATGCTGCAGAGATGGAACAAAGAGGAGACATAGGTCTGGAGGAGGAGGAGGAGGAACGCTTCAGAGAATCATATACCAGGGTCCTAGAGCCACCATGACAGCCCCACCAATGGGATTACTCCACTTCTTGGGGATTCTCAAAGCCTTTGTCTCGAGACAGTTCCTAAAACACAGTAGTTGGGGGAGAGGGGTATTGAAGGTGTCTAGACTAGCCAGGAAGAGGAGCAGGCCCCAGGGTCCCCAGCTACTGCCCTCCCTTAGAAGCAGTAACAATGTACAGATGAGCTCATCCTTTGGGGTTAGAGGAAGGGGCTAGCATCATCGTAGGTCAGCACCAGTAACTCCAGGTTCCAGAGTTCTTCCTGTGGCCCTGGATCTACACTTGCTGGTGAGGAGCAGAACCTCAGCTGCCCAGATTCCTCAATTGAGATGCAATTGGGGAGGGTACACACTGGTGCTAGAGCCCAGTCTTTGACCTTCTGACACATTCTGTGGTGATGAAGGCTCAGATCTCTGCCAATAGGTGATGTTTTAAGAAATGAACAATCTTGCCCTGTCTAGGGGTATTGCTTTATACAAACACACATACACACAAATAATAATAATGACAATAATATAGTATCTATATATCCCTTGCCAATTCACTGGGGAGTGAACAGAGCAGAAATCAGTAACCAAACTGGGCATATAAGAAGTTTGAGGGGCTGGGTGTGGTGGTACCTTTTATCTCATCACTCAGGAGGCAGAGATAGGCAGATCCCTGAGTTTGAGGCCAGCCTGGTCAATAGAGGGACAGCCAGGACAACGCAGAGAAACTTTATCTCAAAGGACTAAAAGAACAAAAAATAAAAAATAAAAGAAAGAAGGGAAGGGAGGAAGGAAGGAGAAGGTAGAGAAGAAAGAGAAGAAAGTGTTGTTGTTTTCTGTGGGATAATTCTCTTGTACAATGTAAAGATTTGTCACTCATATTGGTTTAATAAAAACACTTATTGGCCAGTAGTCAGGAAGGAAGTATAGGTGGGGCAGCCAGACTAGGAGAATTCTGGGAAGAGAAAAGGCAGAGACACAATAGCAAGCCAGAAGCAAAGGAAGTAAGATGAGAATGCCTCACTGAGAAAAGGTACCAAGCCACATGGCTAAACATAGGTAAGAATTATGGGTTAATTTAAGTTGTACGAGCTAATTAGTAATAAGCCTGAACAACAGGCCAAACAGTTTATAAATAATATAAGCCTCTATGTGTTTATTTGGGACTGAATGGCTATGGGACTGGGCAGGACAGAAACTTCCATCTACAGTTGGTTTTTGAGGGGATGGAGAGACGGCCTAATGATTAAGAACACTGGCTGCTCTTTCTGAGCACTCACATTCAATTCCCAGCACCCACATGGCTGCTCACAACCCTCTGTAACTCCAGTCCCAGAAGATTTGATCTCATCTGCTGGCCTTCTTGAGTATCAGGCAAACAACTGGTGCACAGAAATTCATTCAGGTTAAACATCCATAAACATAGAATAACATGCAGTCTTTTTAAAAAAGAAGTCTGAGTATTCAAGTGACTTGGAAAATTAAAGACTTTTGTTTGTGACTAAAATCTAGGGCTGTTTACCCCTTTGTAGGGTTGGGTGGAAGATCACACTCTACATAGTACCCAGGCATTATAAGGCTCCCTCCAGGGAGAGGAGGGCCTGACAATCTTTTTGAGACTAGTTCTGAAGTTCCCACACATTTAGTTTAGTACTAAAAATCCTCCTAGAACATTCTAAATTGAATGGAATTAATTCCTTGTTGAGATGGGATTATTAAAGATCTGGACAGAAGAAAGAGTGAGCCTTCTGAGCAAGCAGAAGGGGAAAAAAGGTCGCTCGGCAGTGGTGGTGCATGCCTTTAATCCCAGCACTCAGGAGGCAGAGGCAGGCAGATCTCTGTGAGTTCAAGGCCAGCCTGGTCTACAGAGAAAGAGAGTTCCAGGAAGGCTCCAAAGCTACAGAGAAACCCTGCTTGAACGAAAAAGAAGGAGAAGGAGGAGGAGAAGAAGAGGAAGAAGGAGAAGGAGGAGGAAGAAGAGGAAGAGAAAGAAGAAGAAGAAGAAGAAGAAGAAGAAGAAGAAGAAGAAGAAGAAGAAGAAGAAGAAGAAGAAGAAGAAGAAGAAGAAGAAGAAGCTTTCTCACTTGTGGTGGTGGTGGGGTAATGTGTATGGCATGGGGGTAAGTGGCTATCATTCTTGTCAAGACAGCACAGCCTGTGCTGATGGTGAAGAGCATTCTTGGAGAATGGTTGAGACCCACCAGAGAGATAGTATAGCCATGCTAGAGACAGCAACATGGTAGCTCCCAGAAAGGAGCAGAGAAAGCAGCCAGGGGCAGACACTGAAGCTGGAGGGAGGCTTGACCCCTTTTCCCTTAAGCTGGGTGGGGATAAAAGAGTAGGGTCTGAGAAGCAGAGCCCATGAAGTTGGGGAAAGTCTCAGAGCTGCCTGGGATTCCTGCCTCTTGTGTTGTCTAGGCTATTTGAGTTTGAACTCTGGTCATCTGAGGCTCAGGACATCCAGCACCCACCGTCTCACGGTCTTGGCATCCTGGAAGGTGACAAAGATCAGGTCAAGTCGCTTCAGCCGGACACGATTGAGCTCTGCATTGAATTCGTCGGTCAGCTGTTCCTCCAGCTCACTGTAGTACTGCTCCGCATCTACCTGGGGCAAGAAGAGGCCCTCAGAGCTGGAGAAACCAGGACCAGGGGGGCCTGGTTCAGCCCTGGGGTTCTCTCATGCAGCAGCCCTTCGCCCCTGGAACAGCTACATGCTGACTCTCCAATCTACCCCTTGCCCTTAGATCTGGGGAAACACTGAGACAGTGTGATTAGTGGATGGATGCTTTAGACCCAGGCGAACTTCAGAAAGACAAAAGAATGTGCAGTGTCTCAGAGGCTGGGCATTCTTCCTTTGGTCTGACTTAAACAGAAGTCCAAGCGCCTAAGACCCGTCTACCCATAGTGATCAGGGGACAAGGCAGATTCTGTTTCTTCAACTGTTTCTGCCCTGGTGGCTTTGGAAGCCTGATGCTTGGTCACCTACTGCAGGCTGCCATGTTTCCTCTGGTCTATCTGTCTAGGACCAGAAGGCAGATAAGAGCAAAGCCTTCATGGTTGCCCTGGAAGGGAACCCAAGGAAGGATTTAGCTCCACTTTATATCTGCAAGGATAGAGAGTTTAAGTGAGAGGGAGTGGGGAGCCAGGTTCTGGATGGCTAGGCTAGACCTGAATGGGCCCTGGAGATGAGGACTTAGGCGAGGGACCAGCCTGGAGCCCTGCATTCCACCCTTTCTCTGATGTTCTCAATACCCCATCAGTTACCTCCTTGAAGCAGGTCCAGCACTTGCAGAAACACAGACGGGAGCATGGGTGAATCTTGATCATCACCTTCCCAGTCTTCTTAGCCTTGGCCGTGTAGTACAACCTGCCCCGCATGGCATGGCGCCTGGCATTGGTGGGCAGTAGAGGGAACATCCTCTGGTCAGTGATCAACAGAGAAAGCACCATCCTGTTCTTGCACCCCTGCCCCAAATGCCAGCAGGCCCCTCGGCGATCTCACCTTTGGTCGTCCAGGTCAATCAGGTTCCTGACATCATAGCAGAAATGGACTCTGGTCACCACACACCCAGGATAGGCCTCACTGCAGTCACAAACACAGAGGCTGAACCAGCCTGTGGGGCTGGGTTGAGTAACCTCACTTCCTAGTTGGTGTCACAGCCCATAGGGGTGGGAGGCTCTACTGCCTGGGGTTCCTGTCTCGGAATGACATCCATCCTTACCCCTAAGGATGAGCTATCTTTGATGTTTAGACCCTACTCATCTGGGACTCAACAGCACCCTTTATGGATTCAAACCAGGGTGTGAACATGCTCCAAACACCAGGGGGCTAGGAAGGAGCTACTTTTGAGAGAGGAGCAGCATCTCTGGGTCCAGGGTCTTGAGGACACCCAAAAGATCTGGAGACACTGTGCCTGAGATGGTTGGGAAGCTGGGTCTCCCTGGGTTGAGTAGCTGAAGCCACACAAAATAGTTAAATGGCCCTTTGGCCTCTTACTGATGTCATACAAGGGCCTCTAGAACTCTGCTGCAGCCTTGGTGGTCCTCTCCTTTCTGAAAAGGTGATTCTGAGCTGAGTCCCAAGAGGACCACCACCAGGAATGTCTCTAGCCCCAGCACTCTCTGCCAACTCACATTCCTATGAGAACCCAGAAGGAGATACTGGGAAGAGACCGTACTCGACACAGCCCACGCTCCCACTTACTGGAAGTGTTTGCTGATGACCTCTGGATCCTGGATTTCAGTGGGGACATAGGTGATCATCAGTGTCCTCGTGATCTGAGGTCGGGGGAGAAAAGGCTGTGCTTCTGCAAGAATGCTAGATATATGGGTCCTTAGTGACCCGGAGCTCCAGGAGAGCGAGCCTTCTGCTCCCACCAGGCTGCCTGTTTCCTAGAGACCCTTTGCAAAGCAAGCTGCTGGCCAGCATCCTGTAGCCCCAAATCAGCAAACCAGGCCTTGGTTAGTGTCTGTGCTCCAGCTGGAGAACCCTGCCAGACAGCTGAGGTCAGGAAGGGAGAACCAGAGCCAGGGTGAAGGACCACATCTCCCTTACTAGAAAAGGTCATTTGTGCCCTTGCAGCAACCCCATGGTGACTTTCAGTCTCATGGAATTGCCTACATTTCTAGTGTAAAACCTCATGTTTCTGGAGAAATCCCTAGTATTCTGTGGGTCTAGAGCTGGGAGCAAGGCTAATGGTCTCGATCTGGGAAGTTTCCTAAAGGTCCAAGTGTTAAACACCTAAAGTCACAGGGAGAAGATGAAGACTTTGAAAGGAGGGTTAGTGAGTGGATGGGGAACTTCCTTTAGCCAATGGCCTTTTAATAAAAAACACCTTAGTATACTCTATTTGGAGCTAGTGTGGGATTATTTGATTTGTGTTCCCCCTTTCCACCCCCACATCTGACGCGTTCCGCTTCAGTGAGTAGTGGTCACTGCCACCTTGAGGTAGGCAACTTCTCCTGTCACCTGCTCCTACCGTGACACACTGCCTCACCACAGGCTCCAAAGCGACGGAGCCCACTGAGTACAGAAAAAAACCAAAACCGTGAAGCAAAGCAAACTTTCCTTCTTTTTAGGTCGATTCCCTCAGGAACACGGTTACAGTAAAGGAAAGTTAACTAACACAGCTTGCAGGACCCAGGGTGTCTTGCCCAAACTTCCTATTTTATTCCGCAGTGGGGGGGGGGGGTAACATCTTCCTGATCCATCCCTTTCAAGATGACAGTCTGACAAACCACCACAAGAGATGAATACCCCAGCCTCAGCTTCTGGTAACAATGAACAAAGTTGACGCCGCAGTTGTCCCAGCCTCTGTCCCTGGCTGGCTGAAGTGCATGGGGTAGTTTGGGGCATAGGGATCTACACTCTTGGGGTAAGTTAAAGTCAATCCTTCTAGAACAGGTAGGCTCAAAGGAGAAGAGCCCACTCTACTGAATGGTGACAGGCTAAGGATGAAGCCTTGGAGGCTCATTCCCATGGCTGCCCCTCCCCACAGAGCACAGATAATCCAAAGGTCATACCCTTTGCAGGGTCGTGGCCTAAGCAGCTGCCCAACTGTGGCCCCCAGCATCGAGCTCTGCACAGAAGAGGCTGTGGCCTACCTCAACCCTGAGATTGCCTGAGTAGTCTTTCTTGGCCTTGAAGGTATGTGTAAGTCAAGAGATGAAGACTTGGGCTGGGGACATGGGCTCAATGGGTTGTGAACACTTGCTACTCAAGCATGAGGACCTGAGTTCAGATTCCTAGCATCCATGTAAAGAACCAGGGGTGGCCAAGCCTGTCTGTGACCTAGGCACTGTGGGAGTCAGGGACAGGAGGATCACTGAGGCTTGCTGCCAGTTAACCTCACTCTAGGTTCGACTAGAGACCTTGTCCCAAGAGAATAAGGTGGAGAGTGACAGACCAGGGCACCTAATGCTCTCTTTTGGACTCCATGTGAGCGAGTATACATACATGTGAGCATACACAGCACACACACACACACACACACACACACACACACACACACACACACACACAAATAACAAAATAAAAAAGAGAGATGAAGTCTCCAAGTGCAGCCCTCAGCCAGGGAGTTGGCTAGGGGAATTATTCCCAACTGCCTACACCCCAGGCTGGGAAAATTCTAGGACACACATTCTAACCCAGCTCTCAAGGGCGGCAGAGGTAGAGGAGGGGAGGCAAATATTAGCAGCTTTCGTGGCTTAGCAGTGCAGGGGAAAACTAGGTGATACTTGGCCAGGGGAAGTGGAGGGAAGGACATGCAGGGGTAGGGCAAACAAGGGCTCGCCCCTGCTGGAGGGAGACCCCCCCCACCTCAGGAGAGCCAAGATAGCATTTTTGAGAAGCTGGGGAGAGCATCCTTCACACACTCACCTTGAGGTTCTTCTTGGGTACAAATCCCAAGCAGTGATGGCCCATGAGGGCGAAGTTGACGAGGAAGTACAGGAACGCGAAGAGACTATGCAGCCACAGGAGCTTACTCCTGCCGGGGGTGGGGGGGGAACACAAGACTCACATGGCTGCAGGCCTCTGGAGCCCCACAGTGTTGCTATACCCCCCATCACACCATCAGTATCCCCAGACATCCCTCCCACCACGACAGCGTCCCCAGACTCACTCTCACTACAACAAGACTTTCGATGGACCCGATCCAGGGTGGCACTAAGCTCTTGGTTGGCATCTTCTCGCCAGACCCTCAGAGTGCTTCCCTGACCTCTGCTCCCCATTTCACCCGTGGGGAAAGGAGGGCCAGAGCAGTGGCTAACCTGCCTAAGGTCACTGGGAGAGAAGCCACAGTTGCCCATGTGTTTGGATACCCATCCCTCACCTCACAGATGCCCAGTAGGCTGAGGGAGGAGGGCTGGGTCATACTCAGCGAGAGGAAGGCTAGACAACCTCACTTCCCTGAAGTAGAGGACTGGTGGCCACTGGGTTCTGCTTCTACCCTCACTTGTGGCTCCCAGGATGCTGTCTCAAGGCATCTGACCAGAGTTACTGTTTGGAAGTTTGCATAGCATGGCTTGAGGAGAGCAAGCCTGGTCTGCTCCTTCTGGCTCAGAGCCTCTGCCCACCTAAATAGATGCCTAGCCACTCAGATTCTACATTAAAGAGCATCTCAGCACTGTACAGTGGGGAGTTGTGCACAATGAAGGCCCCTCATGCTCTATGGGATCCCACTTCTTGGGAAGGGACACGAGGCACCTCAGAATGACTGACCCAGGAGGTGCTGGCTGGTGGCTCTGCTCCAGCTAGCAACTCTAGCGTGGGCAGAGCCGGCTGGTGGAGGAGGGGAGAAGGATGCCACAGCTCCATGCTGCTGATCCAAGAGCCCTAGCGATGCTAGTCTGCTCTGAGGCCTATGGCAGGAGGTTAGAGGGGTAAAGCAGGTGGGGGTGGGATAGGATGGACCCCACTTCTGCAGTTTGGTAAGGAAGTTGGCCAAGCCATTCAGGGAGCCTTAGCGTAGACAAGCAGGGCCGCATCTGGCTCAGCTCAGGTTTGAAGTGGCTACCAATCGGGTTGGCTGGTTCCTGACCTGAGAATGGGAAGGAACTCAAAGGATCTTGTCTTGTCCTAGGGTATGTAGTTCCCATGCTTAAGGGCTGAATCTGGAGCAAGGGTTTCCCCAGATGCAAAGCCAGTAGATGGCAGTAGTGAGGCCTGAGCCCAGCACCTGATTCTCCTGTTGCGAACATCAGAAGCACAGGCTGGAAGGCCAGTGAGTCACTCCATTATTTGAGGGCCAACCTGAACCTGGGGTTGTCAAGGATAGGGCATCTTGAATATACCCTCCTCCTGCCCTGCTACAGGGTCATCTCAGGAGCAGATGCACTAAGTGTGCCGACTAATTTTATGTCAACTTGATACAAGCTAGAGTCATCAGAGAGGAGGGAACCTCAATTGAGAACACACCTCTATAAGATCCAGCTATAGGGCATTTTCTTAATTAAATGGTTAATGATGGAGGACCTATACCATTGTCCCTGGGCTGGTGAGCTTGGGTTTATAAGAAAGCAGGCTGGGCAGGCCATGATAAGCAAGCCAGTAAGCAGCACCCCTCCATGGCCTCTGCATCAGCACCTGACTCCAGGTTCCTCCCTGTTTGAGTACCTGTCTATCATGTCTCTAGTCCTCAGGAATGGCCAATGCAGATAGTTCCACTCATGAAATGGGGAAACCAAGGCATTAAGAATCCTTCCCGACCAGGAGAATACAACTTCTGGCAGCCCACTCAGGACCTGGATTCCAAAGAAACCTGGCGTGCCTCATCAGCGCCGAGCTACTCATGCTGGGTACTATCGCATTAGCCTGTCTTTCCCCACCAGCACCCAGTCAATAGAATGGGAATGAAGATCAGGTACCTACTCTGTGGAGACATTAACAATGGTGGTCCGACCAAAGTGGCTATTCCAGTCTGAAAGAGAGAAGAAAGGGCCAACCTTGATCCTGGTCTCTATACTGCTCGGGGCAGTGGTGGGGACAGAATTCAAGGTTCCTGAACAAATGCCAAGGATCTGGAAATCCTTGCCTACATCTGCTTTTCCTTCTGGTCCCCAGACTGTCCCCAGCTTCCAGCAAAAACATCATCCTCCTGGGTGGTGCTGGCTTGGGCTCTAATCTGTAAGACCAAGCGTCTATAGGGAATCCCCAGAGCATGACTGGCTTGTAACAGACACACAGCAAACTAGTTTTGAGGGAACCCAGATGGCTGTCTAGCCACCAGCAAACCAATGACATTAGCAATGCTGGCCACAATCCCAACAAGAGCCCGAACTCCAGAAAATTGGAGTTTAGACAATGGACATTTTCTGATTGGAACCAAATAGATTCTTCTAGCCATGCATATTAATGTGTCTGTTCAGACAGCTCCAGGCTTCACGGAAGCTTTCAGATTCCCACATTATCCTCGCCACATGCTAGCGCTTGGGATGAAAATCTGGAACGTCAGGCACACTCCCTCTGGTGCTGTAATCTGGTGCATACTCAATATGCTACAGTGGATTCATTCAGGTCTACCTCTGGCTGAGGAGAAACTGGGAAAACTGGCTGCTAACTGGACATCGAAGGGACCACTGGACACCAGCCTTCCCTCAGCTCTGTCCCTCCTGCAGTTCTAAGGAAGACACGTTTGCTGTTCCCTGAGCTCCCACAGAGTACCAGGTACTTGACATCCCTCCCTCCCTGTGTCTACATAGTGGAGGGAATAGATTTAGAAGGTAAAATCTTTTGTTAGCTTGGGAGAAGGCATTTTCAAGTAGATGTGGGCAAAAGCTGGGGAGCCAGGATCTTTCTGTCTCAGGAGTCAAGATCGTGCTCACAACGCTGCCTGTTACAATGAGTGTGCACAAAGGTCCTACCAGAAGAATCCTGCATGAACAGGGGTGTGTCCATCAGGGTACATGTCAGGAGAGGGAGAGGTCAGAAGCCTCTCCAGTGAGCCACACATCCTCCAACAGCACAGGGACATTTACAGACAGTTCCAGGCTTGTCCTATCCCAGGCCCTGGATCAATCAAGGCTGTATAGAGGTCCCTGGTCCGCATATGAGGAAACTGCAATATGGTTTGCCTAAGGCTACCATGACAACTGCCTTTCAGAGAAAGGACTAAAAGTCAGATTTCTAGACCCCCCAAGGCCCAGGTTTTATCCAACCTAATAAGCTGCCGGTGGCTCAGGGCCAACAGCCCGCTGAGCGCTGCCTACCCAGAACAGTTCCAATGTAGTTAATAGGCAAAATGATGCCCAGAGAGGGGACGCAGAGGATGAGCACATAGATGATGAGGTGATACTGGAACATGATGTAGATGCGCGCATCATCGCCACACTTGCTGATTAGGTCCCGGTCCCTGCGAGAGACATAAACAAGAGAGAGCGTTCCTTGGGTACCAGGGTGACCACTGCTTGCCTGGGGATAGGTAGAGGAAGAGGTAGGAAAAGGATCACCTTCTTCCTAAGTTTTAATCTTAGGGATAATACTGCCCTGCTTCTCAAGGTCTCAGGCTTGCCTGAGAGCATGCCAGTGAACACGGGTGCATCAGAAAGGCCATGCTATGGGCACACGAGGGACCCAGAGCCCTGTGAACTCATCAGGCAGGCCTTTCAGTCCTTCTGCAAGCAGTCCAGGCTTGTGGTGCTGGCAAGGGGCAAATCGCTACTGATAACTCAGATGTGTCCCTTCAAGAAAGTTCTTTATTTTTCAGTTCCTTCAACTCAAAGGCAATGCTCCACACTGCCAGGCTGACCAAAGGGGAAGAGTAGAGACCAAGGATAGGTAAGGGCAAAGGTGTTAGGAGCCTTCCTCTGCAGGAACTGAGTCTATGCACTGGCCAAACACGCTGGAGAACAGCTCGCCTTAGCTACTGAAGGTGGATGCATGCATACTCTACGAACCAGCAATTTCATTCTGAGGTGCTATCCAACAGAGAGATGACACACCTATCAAAAGATATGTATAACAGTCTATAGAATATAGGTGCCTGATTCATAACCACCCTGCCTGTCTGGGTATGATGCCAGTGCCAAGTGAAGTCTGCCACAGTGAGAGGTGTTTTCTTGTCATCTCAGTAATTAGGAGGTAGAGGAAGGAGGATTAGGGATTCAAGGCTATCGTAAGCTACATAGTGAGTTAGAGGCCAGCCTGGACTATATGAGACTCTGCCTCAAAAATAAACAGCAAGGGCTGGAGAGATGGCTCAGTGGTTAAGAGCACTGGTTGCTCTTCCAGAGGACCCAGGTTCAACTCCCAGTACACACATGGCAGCTCAAGACTGTCTGTAACTCCAGTTCTGGGGGATCTGGTCCCCTCACACAAATATACATGGAGGCAAAACACCACTTTTAAAAGTAAAAGGATAAAAGGGACACATCCTTATAAAAAAATGAAAAATAAAAACGAAAATAATTCTCTTATGATCTCATCAAGCCTAAGATGATTTTTAAAGATTTATTTATTTTTATTTATATGTATGTGCATACCTGCATGAATTTATGCGTAGTGTGTGTGCATAAACTCTGGAGGCCAGAGAGTGTTGGATCCCCTAATACTAGAGTTTGAGGTGGGTGCTGGGAACTGAACCTGGGTCCTATACAGGAACAGCAGGTGCTCTGATGTTTACTAAAGCATTTTGAGTAACTTCCGTTTGTTCCTCATGCAGGTTTTTCTTAATGATGGTTAAGGTTTGAAGATGGGGTGTCCCCTCCAAAGCCATTATGAAGTTTGGGATCCACTCTGAGGTGTGAAGGGGTGGGCAAATGTGGGCATAAACGCCCACACACATGCTCACAACCATGTAGTCTCCTCATTCATGGTTTTTTCACACCTACCCTTCTAGGTAAATGCGTTGGTTACCTTTAGCTTCAAATATCTCATGCAGGATTCAGATTTTTCAAACATTACAACAAAAAGTCCATCTCTGAAGTTTTCAATAACTTAATTTGGAGACTTATTCGGAGCTCCTGATTTTCTGTCTGTGAGTAGTCAAAGCATGTCCTTGCCATAGACTCAAGAATTAAGTCCCAAGAATGGGATCTTGGAGAAATGATGGGAAGAATGGGGGCATGTCTTGCTGCAGGCTTGGGATGCCAGAGCTGAAACTCTGAAAGAAAAGCGTGTCTGAAATGTGTATATGGAGGTCAAGGGGCATCTCCAGAGACCTTCCAGACAGACGGACAGACAGGGTGGAGGGCTGGACTGGGCAGGGCTAACAAGGTTTTCCTTCCTGGGCCAGGAATCCTGCCTCCAGCTCAGGCTCCCTCCTCCCACCATTCTTGGTGTTACTCCCCAGGACGCATGCCTGTCTCCTCCTCCTGCTTTCCTTACTTCCATCTTCCTACACATCCCTTGGAAAGTAAGTTCTTTTTTGTTTCCACACCTTCAACATTGGCTTACCCTAGAAATGCCTCCCCCTGTGTGGACTTGTGTGATCTAACACCCTAGAAGAGGTCCTTTCATCTTCCTCTCTCAGTGAGGTCTCCCTGGGCCTTTGCTGATCTTGCCCCTTAGGTGTCCCATCTCTTCCTGTCACTTCAACTTCAGTCTCTAAGCATCGGTCTGTCAAGTCTAAATCCTCTGCTCTGACTTGTCTTCTAGGCTTTAATGCTATTATTTCTACAGCTGATTGGTCACCTCACATGCTTGCCTGAGCCATGTGTCATCATTTTATTTCCTCTCCTACCCTCTGCCTTTATTATTCTCCACCAAAACAAGAACTCAGCATTTTCCTGCAGACAGAAGTTTCTGTCCTGCCTTGTCCCACAGCCACAGCCCGTTTAGTCCCAAAGAAACACAAGGAGGCTTAAATTAACTATAAGCCTATTTGGTTTATTAGTTCATGATTATTATTAACTAGCTCTTACATCTTAAATTAATCCATACTTGTTGTCTATGTTTAGCCATGTGACTTGGTACCTTTTCTCAATAAGGCATTCTCATTTTACTTCCTCTGCGTCTGGCTGGTGACTGCATCTCTGCCTTTCCTCTTCCCAGAATTCTCCTAGTCTGGTCACCCCGCCTAAATTTCCTGCCTGACTACTATCCAATCAGTGTTTTACTAAGCTAATAGAAGTGACAAATCTCTAAGTGTATAAGAGCATTATCCCACGGCATTTTCCTTTAAAATCAGTACATGGGGGTCTGGAGAGATGGCTGAGGGGATAAGAGCAATGACTGCTCTTCCAGAGGACCAAGGTTTGGTTCCTAGCACCCACATGGCAGCTCACAACTATCTGTAACCCATGCATGTGGTGCACAGATACACATGCTGGCAAAACAACAATACAATACAATAAATAAGTTTTTAAAAAAAAAAACTGGCATCTTAAGATGAGTGTGGTGGTTCATGCCTTTCATCCTAGCACTTGGGAGGCAGAGACAAGAAGATCTCTGTGAATTCAAAGCCAGCCTGGTCTATAGAGTGAGTTATCTACAGCTATGTAGAGAGAGACCCTACCTCAGATAAATAGATATATTAGATAGATAGATAGATAGATAGATAGATAGATAGATAGATAGATAGATAGAGATGATAGATCAGCAAATAGATAAATAGGCAGACGGAGAGATAGATAAGTAGATATAGATCGATGGATAGATAGGCAGGCAGGCAGACAGACAGACAGACAGACAGATAGATAGATAGAAAAATAGATAAAACTAAACCATGACATGGCCTATTGACTGTTGCCCCATGATTCCCTCCCACTGTTGCCCTGGATACTTCTCTAATTTGAGTGATAGCCGCCTCATCCCTGGACCACAAGAATAGCCTCCTTAGCCACTCACCTTGACTGTGGACTTTGTCTGCTGCTGTTCACCCTCATATTCCCTCCTGTGGATCAAATCCCCATAGTCTCTATATGGCAGGCACAGCCCCAACAGACCCTTTGGCACCTTCTCACTTTACCACAGGGCCCTGTTTCACCAGTTCCGGACATCCTCTGCTCATCTCCGCCCCCAACCTTGTTCACACAGTCCTCTCCTTCTGACGTGTCCTCTGCATTTACTTCTTTGGATGTTCTTCTATCCTTCAAGCCCCAGCTCAAAAAGCATGCTCTTCCTGAACCCCCTGGCGGCAATTCCTTCTCTTTTCCCCCAAACGCCCCCTTTGCGTGGCTGATTGTAACCCACCCCTCATGAAGGACACATGGAATCTTTGGGGCCATTGTTTCTCCTAGTAGACTGCAGAGGAGTTTACACATAGGGACTCTGGCTGGGATGACTCCACTCAGTAAAAGATTTAGCTGTCACCTATGCCACTGCTCCACATGGCACTAGATGTAATACAAAGTCCTGCTTTTCTGCCTTCCTTGATGGTGTGATTCCTATAGAGAACCCTCTTGATAGGAGCCTTGGGGTGGGGTAGGGATTGGGAGTCAAGATGAACGTGGCTACACACACAGCTTGTACACTGACCTTCTTTCTCACTGACCTGCAGGTTCAGGCATTCACACACCAAAAGCTACACACACAGATTTGCAACAACATAGTGACCCCAATCTTCTGCACTTACTGATCTCACACCTGGCACATGAAGTCCTATTGTTTTTACCACTACTCCATTGACATTGTCAGTTTTAATCTACAATTTGACACAATCTGGATAGATTCACCTGGTAAGGAAGCCCCAGTGAGGGACTCTCTACATCAGGTTTGCCCATGAGCATGTCTGAAAGAGATTATCTTGGCTACAATGATTAATAAGGGAAGACCTGCCTACTGTGGGTGGCACCATTCCCTAGGCAGGGGATCCTGGACTGAATCAGGATGGATAAAGCAAGCTGAGCATTAGCATGCAACACTAATTTACTGCTTTCTGCTCTTGACTGTGGATGTAATGAGACTAGTTGCTTCTAGTTCCTGCTGCCTTGACTTCCCCAAAATGACAAGCTGTAACCTGGAACTGTGAGCCCACCCTCCCTCAAGTTGCTTTTATCAGGGTATTTCAGCACAGCAATGGGAAACAAAACTAAGATTGCATGCCAGCAATGGAGAAAATCCAGAAGGTCAGCTTCAAACACCCTCTGGGGAGTCTTTTTCTCTACACTTGAGGACGTGGTCAGTTGAGTGGACCTATTTATCTTTACTCTCCTTCCCTTGTTCCTATATGAAGGAATGAAAAACTGCCCCTCCCTGCTTTTGCCTGTGAATTTGCCAAATGCACGAAGCTATAGCTAGTGTGCACTGCCTCCTGGGAGAACAAACGTTCAGACACGAGTTTGGATGCCGCTTGCCCTCCTGAGAGCACCTGAGCCACATGCCTGGTCTCCACTATGTTAAGAAGTTAATCTGGGGAGCATTGCTTCCAGAAAGTAACTCCCATGGGAACCTGTCAGTTATTTCTCACGAGGATGTGTTATAAAAGCTTCTCTCTGGGATTAGTGGGCCAGCCTGGGCTACATAATAGACCTTATCTCAAAAATAAATATAATGAAATAGTGGGGTTGTACCTGTGTAAGAATGATGGTAGACTTTAAACTTTCTAGTAATGAAAACATGTGTGTTCTGGCTTGTGTGTGTTTAATAAATTAACAAAGTAAGCAAAGCCAGAGCAATGAAGACATCTAAAAGACTGCCTTCTACTAGCCCACCTATGGCTCGGCACAGAGAAGCTGACACTTGCCCCCCACAAAACAACAGCTGCTTCACTTCTTGGGGACTATGATGAGGGAGGGAGAAGCAGCAGAGACCAAGGTCATTCTGAGCTCCCAGTGGAAGGCACAGTCCTAGGCACAGTTCAGGATTTCCATGGCCCAGCATGAGTTTCCTGGAACCCTGTGGGATCACAGATGGGAAAGAGAGATGCTCTAATGACTCCCGGGGGTGGGATCTCCGAAAGGCCTAACTAGGAATGGTGGGTGTGGAAGCAGAGTAGCAGGGCCATCCAGGATACACATGGTCTCTGCGGTAGCTGTTCTTGGTTGTCAGCTTGACTACATCTGGAATTAACTAAGACCCAATGGCAGGGCATGACTATGAGGAATTTTTTTTCTTTAACTAAATCATTTTAATAGGAAGATCTATTTGCATTCCAGATCTGTGAGGTGGGAAGATCCACCTTTAGCCTGGATAACACTTTCTGCTGGCGGTTTCTAAAAAGAACATGAAAGAAAGAAGCTCGCTCTCACTGTCTGCGTGTTCTCACTATTGCTGGCAAGCTCATTCCTTCACTGGCATTACAGCCTACTTCTTCAGGATTCCAGTGTATACTGAAGACCAGCGCAGACATCCAGCCTTGTGGACTGAACAACTACTGGATTCTTGAACCTTCCCTTCATGGGCAACCATTGTTGGATTAATTGAGCCACAATTTGTAAGCCATTCTAATAAATCACTGTTCTCTCTCTCTCTCGTCACTCTATAAGTTCTGTTCCTTTAGAGAACTCTAATTCAGTCCCTAAGGACTAGCAAGGCTGTACCCTGTGGAGCATGTGTCACCAGGCCAGAAAAGACCCTGGAGAAGGGACAGGAGATAGGCAAAATTCAGGAAGAGTCCAGAATCATATGTGATGCTGAGCACAGCCAAGGAAAAGCTGTGTATACATGTGCATGTGTGTATGTGTGTATGGGTGTCCATGCATGTGTTCATGTGTGTACGAGTGTGTATGTCTGCAGATATGAGAGGTCATGGGTGCACATACCTCTGTGCATGACTGTTCATGCCTTTACGCTTGTGTGTGCATATCTCTGCACTGAGGGTGCAGCCAAGACTCACTCTAATATTTGTCTATTCAGTTGTAGGCTGAGAGTGGGCAAGTGTGAGAAAGCAGGTGTCTTGGGGTCTGCCTCTACAGAAATCCAGAAGGTAAGGTGAACAAGAATCACAAGGCTGTGCCTTTGCCCTCCAGGCTCAGAGAGGAGACGTCTGTCCTGCTCCAGAGAACTGATCCCCCTTGACAATATGAACACAGAAACCAAGCATGCCTTTCTTAGAGCAGAGTCCACAGGCTTGCTTTTGTATGCATGGGAGTAACAATTCCACTTTTACATGGGGCTCTCTCCCCAAAGGCTGAGGCAGAGGTGGCATGGTCACAGGGCGGGGCTCAGTTCCCATTCATCTGCTACTACCTGGGAAAGGGCTCTCTGCCTACACTAGGAGAGCTGGAAGCAGAGTGGCATATGGCACTCGGGCCTGTCACCCAGGGAGGGTCTGTTCATCTCTGCAACCCCTTCCTACCTCACCTCACCCCAGGGCAGCACTAACAGAAACCCCAGGAGAAGCACTTACTTCATGGTTAGGCTGTTGAAGAACCAGGAACAGAAGCCCTGGAGGGGAAAGAAGAGAAAGTGTGAGAAAAGCCAGCCTGGCTTATTTTGCCTGACTATGGGGACCCTGACGGCAAAGGGTTATGTTGGGAGTCTCCTTCCATAGAGGGAGCTTTCTAGAATGGGTAAGCGCTAAGGGAAATGTCTCCCTGGATGTGTGTGGACAGCCTTGCCATCCTGATACAGGGAATGGAACTTAGAAGGGAGGCCAGAGGGACTCGGGGGGGGGGGGGCGCTAAACTGCTCCTCTCAGCCTCTATGCTGCTTCCTTCTGGGAAATCCCCATCCCCAACATACATGTGGTCTAGAGCTATCTGTCACGTGTGAGTCAACCTTCAACAATTGGCTGGCCAAGGGGAAAATGACCCAAAAGAAGCTAATTAAAATTCTCTTAAGAAGCTGGATATAGGTGTTGGGAGTCTCTCTCCTTCTGTGTGCCTAAGTGCCACGAACCCTGCAGTGTCTTGATGCTGTCTCTAATGTCACATGCAGACAGCTTGAGAACAAAGCCAGCTCAAAGGACAAAGGAGTGGGGGGCAGGGGAGCCCTATCAGCAATGCTGGACTTCCGGTATCTAGAGGTGCCTGAAGCATCTGCTTGTCTTGAATCTCCCCAAACTTGTGCCTTAAATGACCTTTTTGTGGTAAAAACCAGTTCGAGTGAGCCTTGACTCTTGCAGCTCAGTGTCTCTGTCTTGTTCTACTGAAGATGCCTTTCTCTTGGCTCTTGCTGTCTGGAGTTTCTAGGTAGCAGGGAAAGGCAGCCTCAACGATGGTAAAGCTGTGGGGAGCCTCAAGAGGCTCTCTGTGAGAATGAACTGGGGCCTGTGGCTCTCAGTTGCCAGAGCTGCTAGTCAGTAAAGTGCCCTCATGTGTTTAATTCCCTCTAAGGTCCCAGAAGGATAGCAAAAGCTTGGACAAGGCTGTATCTCTGGATCTGCCCCGTTCTGTGGGCACCATTTCTGTGAACTAAGTGGGCTCACGAGACTGACAGACCTCTAGAACCACGGGGACTGGAAAAAGGTCTTCCCTAAAAGGAAGCAGCAAGGGCACGCAAAAGAAAATCAATTGTTCCCTTGGCACAAGGCCCACCCTTCCAAGCTTGGGTACAAAGTGAGACCTCCTCCCTCTTATAGGCTTGTGTGTTGAAGGCTTGGTCCTAGCTGGCGGCGCTTCAAAGATCTGAGTGCACTAACATCATTCATGGGCCAGTCCATGGGTGGTGATAGGTGAATGAGCTCTTAGAGGTGGGGAGAAAGTAGGCCAGTAGGTCACATGGGTTTTTTTGTTTTTTTTCCTGAGACAGAGTTTCTCTGTGTAACAGCCTTAACTGTCCTGGAACTAGCGCTGTAGACCAGACTGGCCTCAAACTCACAGAGATCCTCCTGCCTCTGCCTCCCAAGTGCTGGGATTAAAGGCACATGCCACCACCGCAGTAGGGCACATTTTTGAAGAATATATCTCGTTCCTCATCTCTCCCCATTAGGAGAGGTGTCGGCTGAGCATAGATTGAGCCCTCCAAATCGGAATAAGCCTAAACAAACCTTCCCCTGTAAGTTGTGAAGTTGTGGCTAACACAATGTCCTTGAAGCCAGAGCCCTTCAGAAAAGTCAGGAACTGAAAGGCAGTTGGGGAGGCAGACATTCCCACCCACAGGGAAGGGCCACCAGCTTCCAGGAGCTGACCAGGCTGAAGAGAGTGAGTGACAGCATTGTCACAGTGGGTGTTTCTCTGTCACCATCCTCCACACCCTCACTATACAGGGTTAATAGCAAATGCTTGACTTAACAGAGCACTCTAGTGGGGTCCACTTGGCTGACAGCTGCATGGTAATAGAGGCTACCTCCCTGCGCTTGCCCTCCTCCTGCACTGTAGCAGAGGCTACCTCCCTGTGCTTGCCCTCCTCCTGCACTGTAGCAGAGGCTACCTCCCTGTGCTTGCCCTCCTCCTGCACCGTAGCAGAGGCTACCTCCCTGTGCTTGTCCTCCTCCTGCACTGTAGCAGAGGCTACCTCCCTGTGCTTGTCCTCCTCCTGCACTGTAGCAGAGGCTACCTCCCTGTGCTTGTCCTCCTCCTGCACTGTAGCAGAGGCTACCTCCCTGTGCTTGTCCTCCTCCTGCACTGTAGCAGAGGCTACCTCCCTGTGCTTGTCCTCCTCCTGCACTGTAGCAGAGGCTACCTCCCTGTGCTTGCTCTTCTTCTTCTCCCATAACGACTTGCCTCCTTAGTTTTTCTTTCTTTTCTTGTTTGGCTTTTAGGACAAGGTCTTACTACATTTCAGTCTGGCTTAGAACTTCCTATGCAGTCTAGACTGATGACTGGCTTACACATAGGCACAGGGCAGTGAGCCTGTCTGAAAGTAAGCCTGTGCGCCACTGTCGTCCTTTGACCTTAAGTCTCCAAGAGCCAGCTTGACTCCCTGAGGCTTTGTATATTGGATGAAGCACAGCCTGACAAGAGGGCTTTTGAAGACAGGCTGGTCTCTTGAAGGGGTGGCCACAGAAGGAATAAACGTGTTTCCACTTACCACACACAACATATCTGTATTGTGTTAGTTACAGTATGGGCTCATCTGGGTACTCAGATGTAGGAGTCACAGGGGGAAGTACACACAGGAAGCTGGTCATGCAGACAAGGGGTCAGTTCAGCTGGGTTAGGGATGTTAAAGAAAAAGAATGCTTTCTCTGTAAGCGGAAAACAGAAGTCTGGGATCCAAGTGGGTTGGTTAGGGTCCCAGGATGAGAAGACTCTAAAAGGGCTGCTGCGGAAGGAAGGGGAAATAGGTGGAGATCTCTGCAATGGGAAAGAGGCAGCATCCACTGTTGAGACACAGACTGGGTGTGGGGCAAGGGAGCAAACCGACAGGCGGTGGAAAACAACTGCAACAGACTGGAAAAGCATTAGGAAGATAGTGAAAGCAAGCACAGAGAACCAGTGTCTGGGGTCACAGGGATGCCCTGGATACAGATGGAAGATGAATGGGGCGGGAACAAGGAGGCCCTCGGGAGATCACAAGAGACTGGTGGGAGCCTGAGCTGACTGGGGAGGGACAAGACTGTGAAGGCCAGGGCACTCCAGCTTGGGGAAGGGATGGGGAAGGAAGGGTGCCTGGCTAAGAGCGAGATGGGATAAGACAGGGCTGAAGCTGGGGATCAGAAGTAGGGGGAGGGTGTCGTCATGGGGTCCTTTACAGGACTCATGTGGAGCGATTTTGAAGGTCACTGGATACGAGAGGTTGGAGGCCTTTGAGACTAGCAGGAAGGACACATTGAGAGGTTAGGATGGCAGTGATGACAGTTGAGGTTATGAGAATGGATGTTGTGACTCAGAGACAGGGAGTGTGAGGCAGAGGGAGGGAGCTTGGGACAGTCAAGGGACTCTAACGGTGGAGGACTCTGCAAAGGGGACAGAGGTGTCAGGATGAAAACCCCGCAGCGTGTGCCATAGACCCAGCTGAACGCATCCGCTGAAGGCAGAAAGAGGCCTTCAGTGTCCCAGACGTTCTGACATTGTGACATAACATTGTCATCTACAAATGAGTCAGGCCATATTCATAGCTCTCCTGGGACACATGTGACCCTCACCAACAGTTTGGATATGCCTCTTTTTCTGAGAGACAGGCTATGATGAGGGCTGAGGAGAGACCACTGATGATGGCCTTGGGTCTCTGGTGGAGTCAGGGGTGTGATAATGCATTTGAGGAGGTTGGGAAGGGGTGAGAGGTGAGGAAAAGACCACTGTCTTGTCAGCTGATGAGGCTGAGGGAAACATCAGTATGGTGCTCGTGAGGAACACGCACAGCCCTTCTACTTCTTCCCCTCTCCACTCAGGTCTCTCAGTGCTCAAATGATCACTACCCACGATGCTGTCTCGCCCTTGGCTAGCATAAGCCTTTCTCTGTTCCCCTTTCCCAGAATGCGCTCATCATTGTCCTGACTGCATTTATCTGTGTGCTTCCCATCCCTGGAAGAAAGTACCATGAGGCAGGACTTGGTCCATGGTCTCCATTATCCATCCCCCTGTCCCAGGGATGCAGTGAACACATCACAGGTACCCAGAAACTGCTCAAAAAATGGCAAAGGGAGAATGACACAGGAAAAAGAAAGCGGAACACAGGACTGGACATGGTGAGGAGGGAGGTGAAAGGGAGGCACTCTCGGATCTAGGGATGGTTAATACTTCCATCTTCCCAGTGGGAAAACTGAGTCTGCAGAGCCTGAAGAAGCAGCTTCTACTCTGAGCACCATGACTGTCTGCCCAGGGCTGGGTTCCCTCGGGGCCCAGACCACTTCCAGCACTCACCTTGTCCCGACGTTCCACTTCCAAGGAAATCTCTGAGGGAGATGACTTCTCACTTTGTTCCCCATAGATCAGCGAGGTCAGGCTGCCAGCCAGAAAGGACAGCAGGGAGGTAGAAAAGGGAAAACGAAGTCTCAGACACCTGCCTTGTTCCTTCCCTATTCCCTAGCTGGGGGACACCGGCTGCTCTTTCTCAGAGCTGTGAGCTGTAGGCCTCAGATTCTAAGCTGAGCACACAGGTCCGGGGACAGACACAACCACTTCTGTTGCCAGGCGCATAACGCACTTTGGGAGTCCAGTCATGGGTTCCAGGAAGACCAGACATAAACATGGCTTTATGCTCCAAGATGGCTGCCCTCCATGTTCCTGCCCCTTCAGCGAGGTCAGTGCATGGGCAAAGGCAAGGGAGAGGGTGCCACTCGCTGAGGAGACACTTCCTGCAGCTTTGGCACAGGGCAGGGTCTCCCAAGGGAGTAGGGTACTCACCATCCTGCCCCTCCCCTTTACCTGTCGTTGTGTATCAGCAGAGCCAGGCGCCCGTAGTCCCACGCGGCTTTCCGGAGGAAGGAATAAAGCAGGACAACGAACTGCAGACCCAGAAAAGCAAGGTGGAGCAGGAGACTTCTCACATGCTGCCTCCTGCACCAGCTGCCTGTATTCCCACGGGGGATCCCCCGCCCCTGAAGTCTACAGAGTGCCCCTCCATCGGATGATAAGTTCTGACTCGGTTGGAGCTGTCCCTCGGAAGGGAGCATTTCCTGACCCAGCGCAGATGGTCAGCTTGTTGAATGGAGGAGCTGAGGGTGCGTTCAGAGCAACTGAACAAGAATTCCCCATGATAACATCAGCAAGGGGACAGAGGACAGATGGACTTTTCCTCGGTGATGGAAAGAGACACAAGAATACTGCCTCTTCCTCCAGCCCTCCCTCCCTGAGCCACCTAGGCTGGGCCATCACTGTGGCTGGTGTCCTTTGAGTAACTGAGAGCCCCACTGTATTCTTTGCTATCCACCACCTACCCTGGCTAAGCTCTCCCTGTGTCTCTCCCAAAGCACCCAAGACTTACGACCCATAAGATGAGGTTGAGTACGAGCACAGTGGGGATCCCCCCAAAGGGCTGCCCCTGGAGGACAGTGCTCCGGGACTGGAAACACTCGTTCACGGTCATGTTGCGAAGCTTTGCGCTCAAGGCCTCTGGAGAGGAAGACATCCTGGGCACGCTCAGACTCCCGGTCTGGTGGAAGGTCTCAGACTCAGGGAAGGCTCCTCACTCTGAAAAACACAGAAAGATGCTGGGGAGTATGGGGACATTCACTGAAGACACCACTCAGTTAGGCTGGGGGACTCATGAGACCCAGGGGCCAATGATGGGCTTGGAATTATAGCATCAAGGGAGAAGCGCTGGCTCATTTGGGCTACAAGGTTACAACCCCATAGCTATCTAGACAGAGTAGCTCCATCCCCCGAGTGATTCCTTATTTTATACTGGTTGGTCCTGTTTTAAAAGTTGCAAAGACTGGGCAGTGGTGGCACATGCTATTAATTCCAGCACTTGGAAGACAGAGGCAGGCAGATCTCTGAGATCAAGGCCAGCCTGGTCTACAGAATGAGTTTCAGGACAGCCAGGATTCACAGAGGAACCCTGTCTCGAAAAACATTTTTAATTGTAAAATGCAAATGTAAATGTTTCTTCCTGTTGCTCTCCTGTGGAACTTCTCTTCCACAGAAACTGGCAAAGCTCACAAAGGGACGCTAGATCCCAGAGTAGAAAAGCTCAAGTTGGCAGACAGAGCCACTGTGTTCATGAGCCGCCCATGTGGAAGGGGCTTTGCCACACCCACAGCGGTGTCGCCTGTGTGACAACGATGCCTCTGGCTCGGGAACATAGGCTGGGGGGTTCGTGCCGTTCGCGGATAGGCCTCCGGCGGTTCCTTAGCAATCAGCTCAGGTCATGAACCTGAATTCAAGATTATATACTCACCGTTATCATAGATGGCTAGCTGCCTCTGCTATTCTCTCTTGTTTCCTGATAATGTTCTTTGCTATACTGGCCAAAACGTATAATTTTACCAGAGAACCCCTTGATGTTCCTGGGATTGATAATTCTGATAATGATACTAAAACAGTGCTCAAGATGCCTCCAGTGTTTCAAGCCCTTGTGCAAATACTGGGGGGACATTATGGATGAGTTACAACAGCAGGGACTTTTCCTAAATAGG
>PVIU01000729.1:0-274570 GCA_004026605.1 Ondatra zibethicus
GGCCTTGGACTTCCAACAGGGCAGGGCACCATGCACTCTTTCAAGGAAGAAGGGGGAGGAAGGAGGGGTGGGGGGTAGTGGGAGGGGACCGGGAGAAGGGGAAGAAAGGAAAAAAAATTTTTTTTATCTTTAAAAAAAAAAAAATAAATAAAAAATAAAATAAAATACAGGTCAACAAGAAAAAAAAAAAAGAAAACCATAGATTAATAAAGAAACTGGCTTGGCATGATAGGGTAGAACAGAGCTAGGTGGGGAAAGCTAAACTGAATGCTGAAAGAAAGGGTGGAGTCAAGGAGAAGCTATGTAACCCTGCTAGAGACAGATGCCGGAACTTTACCCAGTAAGCCACTGTCATTTGTCGATACACAGATTAATAGAAATGGGTTAAATTAATATGTAAAAGTTAGCCAATAAGAAGCTAGAGCTAATGGGCCAAGCACTGATTTAATTAGTACAGTTTCTGTGTAGTTATCTTGTGGCTGAGCTGCCAGCAGCTGGTAAACAAACAAGCAAACTCCTACTACAAATTAGTAACTGTAAAAGATAGCAAACATACAATAACTTTATTCCTGAGACTTTTTAAATTCTCTTAAAATGATAAACTACCATTGCATATACTTACCTGCAAGCAACATTACTTCTTTATGGACGCAAAATTTTTCATCATTCATTTATATTACATTTTTTTATCCATTTGTCTGTTTGGGGTATCTATTTTGGGTCCTTAAAAGCTATTGAGAAAGTTTTACAATATATATGGATGGTCAAAGAGCTCTATAATATATAGACTAGGAATTCCTTGGATAAATACCCAAGAGTGGTGCTGCTGGGTCAGATGTTCGATTTAGTTTTAGCTTTATGAGTAACCTCTATACTGACCTCAACAGTGGCAGGGCTATTTTACATTCCCACCAGAGATGTATTAAGGGTGCCCTTTTGCTCATATTTTAACATAATTTGTTTGTTTCCTTAATGACACCATACCGACTGGGGTGAATTGGAATTTTGGTGTAGTGTTTGATTTTCAGTTCTCTGATGTCTAGAGAGGCTGAACATTACTCTATGTGATTATTGGCCATTTGAATTTCATATAAGAACTGCCTTTTCATTACATTAGCCACTTTATTGAGTTGTTTGATTTCTTGTTTGGTTTTGTTGTTTCCTTATAAGCTCTATAACATGGTAAACAAAGATACCACAATAATTTCTTGTATTTCTTTGCATATTGACCATCTATAAGATGAACAACTTGTGAAGATTTTTCTTCTTCATGTAGTTTGTCTCTTCATTCAACTAACTGCTTACTTTGCTATACAGAAACTTTTAATTTTATAAAGTCCCATTTGTCATTGTTGGCATTATTTCCTAAACAATTGCAATCCTGTTCAGAAAGTCCTTGCCTTTGAGTGTATCTCAAATTGTTTACCCTGCAAGTTTACCCCACATTTTTTTCTCTAAATTTTCTGGCTTTGAGAGCTTATACTGGGGGGTCTGGTCCATTTGGACTTGGTGTTTGTACAGGGTTAGTGACAGGGCTCCATTTTCGTTCTTCTGCATGTAGATATCCAATTTTACCAGCAACAGTTGTTGAAGAGGTTGCCATTTTTCCAAAATACGTTTTTGAGATCTTTGTCCTGAATTAAAGAACTGTAGCTAGATGGGTTTGTAATCTGAATAGTTCAGTCCATCTATGTGTACTGTGGTATAATCAGAAATCAGGTAGGGGCAAAATCTCAATCATTTTTATGTTTGATAAGGAATTTTTTTGACTACACAGAGTGGTGCAGGAGAATTGTCTGTATTCTGTCAATCATGTTTTAAATAAACACTGATTGGCCAGGCAGGAAGTATAGGTGGGACAACCAGACAGGAAGTAAAGGAGGGCAATGAGAACAGGAGAATTCTGGGAAGAAGGAAGCCCATTCCTCGTAGTCCTGCCCAGACCATGGAAGAAGCAGGATGTGACCTGCCCTGCTGAAAAAGGTACTGAGCCATGTGGCTAACATAGATAAGAATAATGGGCTATATAAGAGCTAATACGAAGCCTGAGCTAATGGGCCAATCAGTTTATAACTCATGGAGACCTCTGTGTGATTTTCTTTGGGGCTAAATGGCTGTGGGAACCGGGCAGGACAGAAACCCCAATTAGCAGCCCCTCCATGCTACAACACAGTATTTTTTTGTTTCCACATGAATTTAAATTTTTGTGTGTGAAAAATGGCATTGGGGTTTTGATGGGAATCACAGTAAATCTATATATTACTTTTTGAAGTATGGTCATTTTTATAATATTAATACTTCCAATCGATGAGTGTGGGAAGTCTTCACATCTTCTAGTGTCTTCCTCAATTTCTTTCTTCAGTGTGTTTTGGGGTTTTGTTTTTGTTGTTATTGTGTTTCATTTTATGGGTCTTTCACACCCTTGGTTAGACTTAGTAGAAAGTATTTGGGGGTAAAGAGGCAATTGTGAATGAAACTATTTTCCTGATTCCTTTCTTATTATATTTACTATTGGCATATGAAAGAGATATTAATTTTATATTAATTATTCTACCACTTGATTGATATTATCAGCTTTCAGAGTTAGTTTTTTCATTGAGTTCTTGAATCTCTTTTATACAGAATCACATAATTTTTAAATGAAGATACTACCTTCTTTGCTGTTTATACCCCCTTTTCTTTCCTTCTAGGTAAGTTTTCAAGCATGTGATAGTTTGAGTGAGAATGCCTCTCCCATGCCCGGTTCATGATTGAATACTTAGCACACAGTCGATGAAACTGATTGGAAAGATTAGGAGGTCTGGCTTTGTGGGAGGAGGTGTGTTCTGGGAAGGGCATTGGGGTTTCAAAAATCCATACTATTCTATACTATTCTTGTGTCTTTTTCACTGTTTTGTGGTTGTGTCTGAAGAAGTGAGCTCAGTTACTTCTCCAGTCCCATGCCTGCAAGCCTGCATGCCTGCAGCTGTGCAGCACTGTGTATATATAAATTTGTAAATGTTTGGCGGGTTGTTCTTTTGTTTACCCTGGAGACTAGCTAGGTGTCTTGAGACAACTGACATTTATAAGAATTAACCCGAGCCCCTCTAGTTATAAGAGCTTAGAGACCTCAGCTGTCACTTCTGTTTCCATGGAAACCTAAATCACGTTGCCCAAGATGAGATTAGTTACTTAGAAATGATATTTTTTAAAACGAGAGCATCACTGCCCACCTTATTTGAGAGTTTTGTATAAAGTCATTTTCTTGCTTATGCACAATTAAATACCTGTCTCCATGGTAGCAGATTAATAAACATCCATGACAGAGCTGAGCTCAGAAGTTCCTTCTGGCAGCATCTACGAGCTCAGAACCAACAGTCCTGCTGGTAAAGCCACCTGCAGTCTGAGGCTGGAAACACGCTTCTGTAATAAAGGGCAATGACTGAGTCTACTTGCACTATCTCCCACAAATGAGGCATACATAAATTAAATGCTGCAACATGAGAGAGTTTGCAATAGTGACAATAACATTTATTACCTGTCAACTATCTACAATGGGGTTGAGAACATGGACGGCACTTTATATCTGTTATTTCCATCCCCCATAATCTTTTGGAGTTATTGCTCGCACAGGAATTGACCAGCAATGTTATCATGAGGCAAGCTGGGATCCTGGCCGCTCTAGAAAGAAGGCTCTTCTCTCATCCTTTTCAAAGTGAAGACTGGAGCAAGAAGAGAAGAATCCATCCCTACTCTCATCCCAGCACAGGAAACCACACACCTCTACATCTGCAAACATAACAAATACAGATGTGACTCAGGAAAGAGACTCAGACACCTAAGAAGTATTTCAAGACTCACTTTTTTGTTCAGGTGCCTCTTGAATCCAGAACTGAAAACTGACCTCCAAAGGCAGCAATTTTCAATGGAACTTCAGACAATATAACTGTCTTCTTTTTTTATATTCTTTTATTTTTCATTCAAAAATTTACACTTCACCCCCCTTCTCCCATTCCCCTCCTGCTCCCCCACTAACCCTCCTCCCTCCCCATCCATCCTTAAGAGAGGGCAGGGTACCCTGCCCTGTGGCAAGCCCAAGGCCCTCCCCTCTCCATCCCGGCCTAGGAAGGTGTGCATCCATATAGACTAGTTTCCCAAAAAGCCAATACATGCAGAAGAGATAGGTTCCAGTGCCATTATCATTGGCTTCTCAGTCCGCCCCCTTTGGCAGCCACACTCAGAGATTCCAGTTTGATCATATGCTCATTCAGTCCTGGTCCAGGTGGATTGGTGCGCTCCCATTCGATCAGGCACTCTGTCTCAGTGGGTGGACCAGCCCCTCACAGTCCTGACTTCGTGCTCATCTTCTCCCACCTTCTGCTCTTCGACTGGACCTTGGGAGTTCAGTCCATTGCTCTGATGTGAATGTGGATCTCTGTCTCTATCTCTATCCATCTGACGAAATTTCTATGGTGATATTCAAGATATTCATCAGTGTGACTATGGGACAAGGCCAGTTCAGGCAAACTTTCGTCTACTGCTCAAGAACCTAGCTGGGGACATTCCCATGTACACCTGGGATCCCCTCTAGAGCCAATTCTCTTGCCAATCCTAAAATGACTCCCTTAATGTAGATATCTTATTCCCTTCTCCAATATCCACCCTTCCTCCATCTCTACCCTCCCACTCCCCCAAGCTCTCCCCAGTCCTTCCCTTCTCCCTTTCCCTTTCACCCACCCCCACCCCCACCCCTACCTGTACCCCTATCCCCACTCCCATGCTTCCAACTTTTGCCCAGCGATCTTGTTTGCTTCCAATTTCCAGGAGGATCTTTGGGTTCACCTTGCTATTTGGCTTCTCTAGGCTTGTGAATTATAAGCTTAATGTCCTTTGTTTATGCCTAGGGTCCACTAATGAGTGAGTACATACCATAATCATCTTTTTGGATTTGGGTTATCTCACTAAGTATAGTGTTTTCTATTTCCATCCACAAACCTATGAACACCTCATTTTTGACAAAGAAGCTAAAAGTATACAATGGAAGAAAGAAAGCATCTTTAACAAATGGTGCTGGCATAAGTGGATGTTAACCTGCAGGAGAATGAAAATAGACCCTTATCTATCACCATGCACAAAACTCAAATCCAAATGGATTAAAGACCTCAATATAAATCAGACCACACTGAACCTGATAGAAGAGAAAGTAGGAAGTAGCCTGCAATACATGAGCACAGGAGACCACTTACTATGTAAAACCCCAGTGGCACAGACAATAAGAGCAACAATGAATAAGTGGGACCTCCTGAAACTGAGACACTTCTGTAAAGCAAAGGACACAGTCATTAAGACAAAAAGGCATCCTACTGAATGGGAGAAGATCTTCACCAACCCCAATCAGACAAAGGTCTGATCTCCAAAATATATAAAGAACTCAAGAAACTAGACATTAAAATTCTAATTAGCCCAATTAAAAAATGGGGTAATGATCTGAAGAGAGAATTCTCAACAGAAGTTCGAATGGCCAAAAGATACTTAAGGTCATGTTCAACTTCCTTAGAGATCAGGGAATTGCAAATCTAAACAACTTTGAGATACCATCTTACACCTGTCAGAATGGCTAAAATCAAAAACACCAATGATAGCTTATGCTGGAGAGGATGTGGAGTAAGGGGAACACTCATCCATTGCTGGTGGGAATGCAAACTTGTGCAACCACTTTGGAAATCAGTATGGCAGTTTTTTAGGAAATTGGGAATCAACCTACCTCAGGATCCAGCAATACCAGTCTTGGGAATATACCCAAGAGATGCCCAATCATACTACAAAAGCATTTGTGCAACTATGTTCATAGCAGCATTATTTGTAATAGCCAGAACCTGGAAACAACCTAGGTGCCCCCTCAATAGAAGAATGGATAAAGAAAGTGTGGAATATATACACATTAGAATACTACTCAGCGGTAAAAAACAATGACATCTTGAATTTTGCATGCAAATGGATTGAAATATAACTGTCTTCTTCCACATTGCCTCTCACCAGCAACCACAACCTTACACACAAACTACAGCATCTTAGAGTACAGAATTTGAAAATTACCAAGGTTCCTGATTTCAATGACATGCAACCTTTCTAAAAACTCTTGATGAAAACACTACTCAGATCAAATGAGCAAAGCCAGAATTGAAAAAATGCACTAGTTTACTCTGTGATGCTGTTCTTCTGGTTTACTTGTAAACATATGTTTTTAATGCTGACTTAAGGCATGAGTGACTGACCATGCATTTTTCAGAAACTCAGGGAGGGAAGGTAACAGTGGTCATTTATGTCTCATTTTTGAACAAATTTTCTCGGAGTTAAAAATAAATTTTCCAAAGCTCTGAGGACAGCCTTAATAGAAATTGGATCAATTTCAACATTAAAACAGCTGTCTTCCACATTTTTCTCAAGCAAAATGTAGATAGAAAACTGATAGAACAGATTTTTGTTTTCTCCAGGCAAAGTAAAATGAAGGATTTTAATGTTAGCACAGGAAGCAAAAGAGGGGACAATTCCCCAAAGAGTGACTTCATGCTCAATTTTAATTTATGTCAATATTTTGCTATTGAAGTAGAAATAGAAACCATGGGATAGAGCATTTATCAAGGGGAGAAGCAGGGGCAATTCTGACATCACAATGAAACACTGATTAACCTCAAACCACTTGGGTTCTATGGAGCAGAACACAGTTATTACTATTTTAAAGAATTTAAAACCTGGTGTTTGAAAATGTGATCACTCTGTTTGGTAAAATCACAAAGCGTATCCAGATACCAAGCACTTTGACAAACAATATTCAGTATAATTCCTTAAGAGATAGAATAATTTTCTAAATAAAATGCAACTTAAATGTGGTAGTCATTACTGTTAACATTTTACCTTTCATATTTCAGATCTTTAAAACTGCAAAAGAATTTCCAACCCTCTGTGCTCAGCCATGATTAGAGTGACCAATCAATCCAAATAAGTTGCATATAATAAACCAAAATCAGCAGGATTGGAGAAAATGTATCTCAAATGGATCAGCCAAAAAATCTTTAAAAATTATAATTATACTTGAAATGTTATAAATTAAAGCCAAAAATTCAAAATAAAACCAGATAATACAAGAAGTAGAAGAAAAAAAAAGACCCTGAACTACAAAGCTATATGTTTATCTACAATTTTTTACTAGCTCAGAAAATAACCATTAAATGTTTCAGTTTTCCAGTAAATTGTATTTAACAGAAAGTAGCAAAACATCCTTCAAGAGCTGGGGAGGCGATTCAACAGGTAAAGCCCTTGCTTACAATCATGAGGACTGGGGTTCAGATTTCAAGCACCATCTACCAAGCTGGGCATTTGTAGTGGACCACCTGTAGTGTCTAAGTTGGGGAGACAGAGACAGAGAATTCCTGGGGCAAGTTGACTACTTAGATGAACTGAGTCCAGAGCCCTGGGTTCAACAATAGGCCTTCTGTCAATAAATAAAGTGGAGAGCAATTTAGGACAATGCCCCATATTAACTTGGGTCTCTATATTCACACTCATATATACAGATGCCCATACACATGTACATCCACACATCTGCAAATACATACACACACAGGGAATAGAACACTCATACACAAAAATAAAAGAAAGAAAAGTGAATTACCACCAATACATGTCTACATTGAAATTTTTTTTCTTCCTCTTGTAGTCCTCCCTGTTTGTAGTGAGTAGATTGGTCCCCAGAAGGTAACCATGTCTTAACCTTCCTTATAAATTATTAACATTTTATGTTATGTGAGAAAGAGATTTTTGAAGACATAATTAAGTTTATAGGCCTTAACAAAGAACATTATCCTGACTGTATAAATGGTCCTGATTTGATGTCACAAGTCTCCAAAAGCAGAGAACAGTCTGCAATTAGGAGAGAAAGGAAAATAAAGGAGATTCTAGCATGTGAGGTTTGAATTGCTCACTACAGATCCACATAATCACAATTGGTGTTCTATGCTGCTTGCAGTAAATTGTTATAGTAATAATAAAGAAAACAAATACATCTCCAAAGCAAAACTATTTTTCTTTGACCTCTTGTCTTCCATTTATCTTTTTAAGAAATTTCAAAACTTTAACAATGACTTAAGATTTAATTCCAATGAAGGTATGTCTGCATTAAACTGACTACTCAATATCTTTTGGGGAAATGTCCTGCTATATCTGGTTTTATGTGGGTGAGTACGAAGCACTAACAATACAGGAACTAAGAAAGTTCAATAGTCTTAAGATGTAGTTTTCTCATCTATAAGTTGGAAAAACAAAAGCTCTCTGGTATAGCTGTCCTGAGAACTGAAGATGTTGAATCTGTCTTAATCCCCTCTTCCCTGTTGTCCTTAAAAGCTTTCTACATGTTGAAGTTCTAAACTTGTGAAATGCTGTTTGTTGTTTGTGCCATGGTACAGAGAGCAAGTTTATTTAAAAAAAATAACAATCTTTAGATGTACCCTGGAACATATTTCCAAGAACCCTTCTGTAAAAGTCAGGGTCGATGTCACACCATCATTGTCTTCTCGTGACTCTGATGGAAGATGGGTACCTTCTCAAGTTCAGATAGATGTCTTCTGTACATAGCGTAACCTTGTACTCATGAAGTTATCTGTAGCCACAGTTATCTGCTCAAGACTTGCACAAAACTGGCCCTCTAAGTGTTTCATCAAGAATGAGGGACCCTTTCCATAGAGACCTTAGCAATTAAGGCTTGTGGAAGAAGGGTGCCACTTTCTTCAGCAAAGCATTCCCAGATAAAAAATGCCCTGGCCTCCATGAATAACATCCCACGCACACTCGGGCAAGTAACAATAATAAAATGCAATGTGTCACACACAAAAAGATAGTGTGTAAGTTGGACAAGGGTTTGTAGAGAAGAGAGCCAGAGGGAGCAGTGTGTGGCAGGAGAATGGGAAGGTAACATGTCTAGAATTCATTACATAAATCTGTAAAACCATCACACAATTAAAAATGTAAAAGAGTTCAGATTTATGCTGACTGACCATCCTACAGGTTGAAAGAAAAAAGTAAGTTTGAAATGTTATCTACTATAGTAGAAAAGAAGAGGGACATATCTCTGCCAAAACAAAACAAACAAACAAAATCCTTGGTCTTAACAACAAACTATTTAAGGACAAGGGCACAGTCATGAAGCTGAACGTATGTAGAGAATCCACCCAATTCTAATGAATATATTGCAGTATTGATGTGGGCCTCCTCTCTGAATGCTGTGAATGCCATTGGTTAATAAAGAAAATGACTTGGCCTAATAGGGTAGAACAGAGCTAGGTAGGGAAAACCAAACTGAATGCTGGGAGAAAGAAGGTGGAGTCAGAGAGAAATGATGTAGCCCCCTTGAGACAGACGCTCAGGGCAGAGCTTTACTTGGTAACCCACAGCCACGTGGCAATACGCAGATTAATGGAGAGGGGCTAGTTTAGGATATAGGAGTTAGCCAGAAATATGCTTAAGCTATTGGCCAAACAGTATTGCAAATAATATGGTTTCTGTGTGATTATTTCGAGGTTGAACAGCCGGGAACTAATAAGTGGCCTCCCACAACCCAGGATAGAATGCATACTGACAACCTTATTATTAGAGAGCTGTTAGGAAACAATTGCGACATTTGTAACTTGTTAGGTTAATTATATGAGTTGGTTTATAGACAGAAGGACATTGGCTATCTCCACACTGACACGTGAAAGGTGCCCAGAACATGTCTGTTCAGTGAGTGATGAGTGCAGCACTATGTCTGGACTTAAATCTAACTTGGAGATTCCTGGAATAATGCATTTTTATGATTAAGATAAAAATGATCAATTTTCTATGGCCCACCTTTACAGACATCTAATTAAAAGTGGAGAAATACAAAAAACAATAAGCAAATTAATTCTTTCACTTCATTATATATTTCAATTTACTTTTGTCCAGTTAACAAAAGTCCATCTTTCATAGGCACTTTACATTGGAAAAAAAATCACATGGTATTGTTGAAAATATAGTATATATTAAAATTTATTATACAAAATTATTTATAGTATCTATTAAATTGTATTATTTAAAATTATTTTAGTATACATACTAGGCCTTTGTAAAAAGTAAAACATCAGTTGATTTCCTGGCTAGGTTATTAATAAGGGCCATAAAGCTCGGAGAACTTTATGTAAGTTATATTCATTGATAAAATGATGCAAGAATCCTAGGGTTTTCAATGCTAAAGCAAGGGGGAAGTGGCATGCAAAGGTGGTCAGAGAAAACCTAGTTAAAGAAGTGACATTTAAATGTCATTTAGCCCTCGTGGGTAAGGACTTTCCCAGTACTTCATAGGAACCATGCAGGCCAGAACACTGAAGTCAAGTCATGAGTTCAGGAAACACAGAGTCTGAGGATCAGAAAAGGGCAAGTTTGCTAACAAAGTGGTATGTTAGGGAGAAAAATCAGCCAGTATCATTACAAGCTCTTACTAAACATTTTAAAGTGAGAAATAGAGGCTACAGAATCTGAGTACACATCTTTTGTAGCCGAACAAGTTTTCCTGTGGTGGACCGGGTCAAGCTGTTGCAGAAGACAGTCCTGTGATAATTCACCCCCAAACAACCCAGGCTGATGCTAGGACAGAGGATAACCCTCAACCAGCAGAGCACTATTGCCGAGGACAACATCCCCTGGACGTGGAGAAGTCAAGCTGGTACCTGCGTGGAAGCTTCCCCTAGTCTCTTCTGTAAGGGAAGGTACTCAGCAGGGAATGGAAAGAGTAACCTGGACACCAGCCCAGCCACAAACCCTTCAACCTACTATCTACCCTGCCTTCAAGATGTGCTGGGGCAATGGTGGTACAGTATTTGTGGAAGTGGCCAAACAATAACTGATTTAACTTGAGGCCCATTGCACAAGAGGGAACCACTGCCCTACACGGCCTAGATAGTCAGGAACCAGACACTGGATAACGCAGAAAACTAGGATAGCACTAAGCACAACTGGTCAAAAACAAATCAATGAAATGACTCCTAGTGATGTCATTTCATACATCTGTGCCTTGTCCAATTATCATCAGAGAGGCTTTCTTCAGCTTCAGATGGGAGTAGGTACAAAGACCCCCAACCAGAAATTATGCAGAGAGAAGGGCTAAATTGGAGGTCTCCTCCAAGTCCCTTTCCCTGGAGATTTGGGAATCCTGAGGAAGAGGATGAAAGACAGTAGCAGTCAGAGGGTATGGACACTAGGGGAAGATGGCCCACTGAATCATCTATACAGCGGGATCACATGGGCTCACAGAGACTTAAGTGGGAAGTATGGGTCTTAAGCTTGCATAGGTCTGCACCAGGTCCTCTTGAATGTGTCACAGCTATTAGCTTGGTGTTTTTGTGAGACTCCTAACTGTGGGAGCAGATTTATCTGGGACTCTTTCACTTATTCTTGGACTCCTTTCTCCTGTTGGGTCACCTTGTCTCATTGTATCCTATTTTGTCATGTTCGGTTGTTTCCCCTTGGAGACCTACTCTGGAGGGTAAGTGGATCTGGTGGAAAGGGTAGGTGGAGGTAGCTAAGAGGAGTGGAGGAAGGGGAAACTGTAACCAGGATGTATTGAATGAACGAAGAATCTATTTTCAATACAAAAAAATTTAAAGCAATTAAATTCTTGGCTAAATACAAGAAAAAATGGGTTTTATACATTTGTATTCCATCTCATCCTTCTTTAGTCCATGCTGTTATTTTAATGATTGTATTGTTCTCTGTTGGGTATGTATATTTAAGAATTGAAGAACTTTCTAGTACAATATATTGTATATAAACTAACAACATTAAAATATCACTAAACACCAGTATGGTGGGCTCACACCTGCTTTCCCTGTATTCAGGTGTCTGAGAAAGTATAATGAAATAATGAGCTTCCATTAAACCACAGGGTCAGAATTCTTATCAGATGACATGGAATAACACTTCAATTAAACTATCAATAATGCCAATGAAGAGGTGTATCTTAGTCTATATATAACAAGAATACTATATTGGTAATGGTGCCCTCATTAGACTATTCATAAGATGGGTGGTATAGCAACTGACACACATATCTTACGAGAATTCAAGATTGTAAACAACTTTTCTTATCTTCTATCAATTATGGAAAACTTAAGAAATAATTCAAAAAAGAGAGAAATGAAAATAAAAATATTGACTTTATTATTTTAAGTTCATTGAAAAATGTGAATTTGCATCTGAAATTCTGTAAAAGAACTTGCCAAACCTGTCCCTACATAAGTATCCATAGAAGAAAAATGTTGAATCTACAGAATGAACACTTGTTATCTAAGTTTGATCACCTGTGCTGGCCCATGGCAATGAGAGGGGAAGAGGGAGATTCCAAGAGTCTGACAGAGAAATTGAACCCTGATGTCAAGGATAGCCTTTTCTTTTCAGAGTTTAAAATTAAGTGAGTGGGGGATGAGGCCAAGATGGCTACCCTAGCAGATCTCTCTCTTTATGAATAGGAAACAGATGAAAAGGAGACCTCTCCATCACTAAGTTCCTCTCTCTAACCTGTGGAGCAGAGCCAGTAATATGGTTTCATATATTAAAATATTACAAGGACTTAAAGTTCTAGCTACCTTTAAGAAATAAGAATCCATTAAGATTTGATATATAATGCCCAAAAAATTCTCATTGGCACTATAATATTGTTAATATATCTAACTACATTTTCAGCATTTATTTTTATTATCAAAATTAACTTATACTGAACCTGCAAATAAAAAATGGCATAGCTACAAATGGTGAAAATAACAGGAGCCTTCTTCCTCCAAGTCAGAAGAATTAACAGAATGTCCCAAATGAAGAGAAGTTGCCCACAAACTCAGCATTGACACTACTGAGTGCCACAAGAAAATTCACTCAGGTTTGCACTGTGTTTGTCTCTGTGATGAGAGGCAGGGAAAGGAAATTCACAGACTAGCATGGGATGGATTCTCCTTCTTCAGGTTTACACTTCTGTTGGTAGGTGTATGTTGGCATAAGATCTGTATATAAATAACGATATCATACAAATACACTACTAGCAAGGCCTTATGCATCCTAGCTGTAATTTTTCTAGGAAAGGTAAAGTCATGCTATAATGAAGGCTGGACTATATAAAGGAGTGGGTTCCCAGTACTAAGCCCTCTTCTAAAGTGAGAGACGTTTGGGAGTTGGTCAGAGTTGGTTGAAAGCTGGCTGGCAACAGATTTCAACAGATAAGACATAACACAGAAATATGGTCACTGAAACAAAGAACTAAAGTATTCATTAAATATATATTAATAGATGGATGCTAACTGATTGGCTGTGGACTCTAGTTACAGAACATAAACACACTACCTGTGCACTTCTTTTTGTGCCTTTACCAAACTACACCGATGCATCTTTATAGGCAACTGTCGCATTTTGAAGTAAAACTGTTACTGGATAGGAAGCCTTGTAAAGCAAACTCACTATGCCCATTCAGTTCATGAAATTTGAGCTGCAAGTAAATCAGAGAGTCCCAACTTGCATAAGAAAAAACAACCTGGGTCGGGGAGACTAAAATATAAACATCTGAAGCTACACTGGGATTCCTCGGGAAGGAAAGGAAGCTATCAAGGGTGCCAGTGACACAAAGCTGCTTTTAGGTTTGGAAATGTGAAACAACCTGATTCACCTCTGCATAATAGGTTGTAGTCTCTGAACACTGGTCAGTGTGTCATTATTTGTATGGTTAGCCAGTATACCACACTAACAAAGCACCATACTGGTACTATTTTAGTTCAGTTCTTTGGCATGAATACCTCAGTAATTGGACAACCAGAACCTTGGTGATTAAAATGAGCTAGAACTGTTGGTAGCCATGTAAAGACTGTAAGATGGAAAACTCCTCATAAAACATCGCATGCATACTCCCAGTTCCTGTATTGTAGCCAGTGTAGCCCCAGTTTAGAATATCCCCCTACAATCTCAGCAGAACTATGCCAGCCTGTGCTGAGATAACCTAAATTTAAGCTTACAGACCACAATTCTAACAATAGCATCAATGTATCATTTCTTATCAATTCTGATCCAGATAGATCACTGGGGATACACAGGCACAAATTCCACAAAGCACCGAATATTTATTAAATATTATAAATTATATTTAACTGTGGTCTGCTCACGATTAAAGGATTTTCTATATTGTTTTCAAACTACAAATGCTGGTTTTCTATTACCAAAACAACTCTCTTGTATTTAATTTAGTTTCTACTGATAGCCATGTGCAGCTGTGTTAGTCAACAGAGTAATTAAGTCATCTTAATTCTGAGAGACTTAGTCTGGCAAAATGCACTTTTTTTTCTTTGCAACAAAGTGGTCCCAGTCACCCATGCATTCACTCTTTACTGTTTGTACTTGTGCTCAGTTTGCTGCACACTACAGTACCAGGTGTTGTAGGACACGTGCTGTAAAGGTTTCCTTTTCTCTCTGATGTGACAAAATACCCGGCATGGGCAGTTAAAGGATGGGAAGGTTTATTTTGGCTCAAAATTCCAATCTGTCATGGCTGAGAAAGCATGGCAGCAAGAGCCAGAAGCACAGCAGTGCATTGCATCCGTGCAGGATACAGAAAGCAATGGATGCTGGAACTCAGCTCACTTTCTCCTTTTTACAGACAGAATACATGATTCAAGCTGGTAGAATGCTCCTGTCCACACTCAAGGTATATCTTCTCACCTTATTAACCCACCTAAATAGTTCCTCACAGACCTGCCCTGAGGTTTGTTTCAACCAGGATTCTAAATCTCACCAGGTTGACAATCAAAACCGAAAACCATCCTGATGAGTGAGGTACGCAGCCTATGTTCACAAATGAAAATGGAGCAGAAGACACTGATGAGACACCACCTTTAAGTTAAGAAATAGAACAAATACATTGCAAGCATATAAATAAGGGATTGCTGAGACTCCTGGAAGTACCAGGTTACTCTTAATGGAAGAGGGAGTGACGGGGTGTCATGTGAAGATAGAATACACCACCAAAATTAAAAATAAAATGTTGACACAGTAAGAGGAGAAGAAAGTAAAGTGGTCCAAAGGAAGATGACAGGCAAAGGAGGTGGAAGGGAAAACATTAGCAATGAAATACAAAGGCATGGTTGGACTAAGACCGTGTTGCCTGAAGAGATGAGGCCAGGTGAAATCAGAGGATCTACTCTGACACGAGTGGGCTCAGCACTTTGCCATCACACACTAGCAGACCTTGGGGCTTATGAACTGCAGGGAAATAGAGTCCCTATTCTAAGTTTTAAGAATAAACATTTTATGGCTGGAGACCAGATGTGCACATTTTGAGGGGAAAGGGGGACAAAGTACAATAAATGACAATGGCAGTAAGGGTGGAAATGAGAAGTTAATGATTTTGGAGATGCCAAATAGATGGATTTTCTAAATGAAATCAAAATGTAAATTTAATTTTCCCATGAATAGCTTTTTCTGAAGTATGTCAAGTCTAAATGAAGCAGAAATATCCAAACTGTTGTTTACTGATTGTTTCCAGATGTTCTCAGATTCTATTTTATTTATCTACGTGGAATGATGGGAAGCGTTTAAAAGGATGAGGGAGAAGCTAGTAGTTTCTTCTGTCACTCATCTGAGGCATCATGGCAAATACCTCAAATTCCTCAAAGCACAATAGATAGTGTGTGTCTCCAGTTAGCTAGAGGAAGACTTTATGAAGAAGCAGAAACCAAGGCACAGGAGAGAACAAATCCTTCTTCCAGACAGAGAAGAAAGGAGATGTTGACAACTTCTGGCACTACTTTCCCAATCTGACTTTTTTCTATGTAAATGGCAATGTAATAGTGATTTCCAGCTATTTGGTAACTGGATTAAAATAGATCAAACAGCCCAGAAATAGATCAAGAAAGCAATAGAAACATCTGAGTCACTTGTTAGAATCGGCACTTAAAATTGAGACCCTAAGTATTTCCTGTTAGAATTTTATTTCTTCTGAATATGTGTTTTTATAAATTCCTGAATCAAAATATTGTCTGCCACACAAGTATTAAAAACTACTGATATGGCCCCCAATCAACTCTCTGAAATAAATGATTAAAGCAAATGAGAAAAAAAACAATCACAAGGACAGTGAGAATATGACAATGTCCATGGACATTTCCATGATAATTAAACCAAAAATTTTCTATCTGGAAAATAAGCCTCAAGGAACTAGAAACAAATTCAAGACAAGCCTTTATAAAACTACACTGAAGCACCCTGGAGTCAGTTCCTACAAAAAGGACAACACTATCAACCACAAGTGTGTGTACCCACACAATCTGAAAAAGAAGGCCCTTTCCCGTTAGAGCATAGCCACAGTTGAATTTGTGAAGTTACTGCTAAATGTTTATAAACTGAAATAAATTAATTCTTGGTTTGAGATTTTTATGTATGGGGTGTGGGGGTGAGGGTGTGTGCATGCATATGGGCTCATTCCACAGATATTCTTTCTTTACTTTTAATTTCCTTTTATTCTGATTAAATTGTATGGCTTTATGGAGTTAATTCTCATGTAAAATATGAAACACATATCGATCATTCCCTTAATGACTGTATAAATAAAAGTTTTTTATTTCACTTCAGCTTCAAAGGTGGTTTTCTTCTTTTAAAGGCTTTGCAAAACATGAATATTATGTTAATTTGTATAATCTTGTATTTAACAAGTCTCTTGATTAAATACTTTCATAGTCAAAAAGAAATACAGTATAATTATGTACTCTGAATACATTTTCTCATGACAGCATACATTTGAGATTTTGAGGGAAAGTTGTTTGTATCGATGGGAGAATAAAAGCCATTAAGAGATTAAATACAACATGATTTCACTTCATATTCCCTTTATTTTTGCCAAGCTTTTCTCTAAGCATTAATATTAAAGGTCATAAATGGGTGAGCTGAAAGCAGGACATAATAGAGACAAAGCACAATAGATAGTGTGTGTCTCCAGTTAGCTAGAGGAAGACTTTATGAAGAAACAGAAACCAGGGCACAGGAGAGAACAAAAGACAGAGAAGGAAGGAGATGTTGACAACTTCCGGCACTACTTTCCCAGTCTGACTTTTTTTATGTAAATGGAAGTATCCTGGTCTCCTTTCTTGTAGCTGTGACAAAACACCCAGACAGGACAATTTAGAAGGGATGGAGGCCAGCTCAAAGCCCAGGTTCAAGTTAATCAAGCCAGGCAAATCACAGGTAGCAGGAACTGGAAGAAAGTCCCACGCACAGCCAAGGGCAAGGAGAGAATGAATATATGCTCGCACGCTTGGCTCAGTTCATCTTCTGTTTTACACAGTCAAGGACCCAAACCCAGGCAATGACACCACCTACTTCCAGGCTTGGTCTTCCCACCTCGATTCCCTGCAGACATGCCACAACAAAACCTGGCAGACAATCCCCATCTGAGACTATCTTCCCATGGGATATTCCATATTGTGGCCAGTGGACCAAAGGGAGAAAAAAAAAACACAAACAGCAGGAAAATTTATTTGACAAAAGATTATCAGATTAGATGGGATAGTTACCTGCCTCAATTCTGGGAAGAAATATATGAAGGCATAAGCCATAACTGCTAAAAAAAAAAATGGTTCTGGGATGTTAAATTTAAGTAGAGTAAATGAAGTAAATGTCCAAACCTTGGGAGAGAATTTACTAACTACCTTTCCATGAAGGAAATGTCTCTTTTAATAAGGCTTACTAGGTTTATTAAGAATTTATGATGTTTATAATAGAGTCAATGGCTTTTCTCTGTTTTCTTTTTTTCAGGGAAAGCAATACCGTTTTATGAGCTCTCTGGCTTCTCAGTGGTTTTTCTAAAAGTTTCCTGCCTTTCGTTGTTTACATCTGGCAATAAAACAGCTCCCCATTCCCAGGTATGGATATTACATATAATTACTCACAGATGGCCATTGAGCCACCCAGCCCCAGACAGCAGACACAGCCTCAGGTCAGCTCTCACATCTGCATCAGTATCCTGGAAGAGAAATCAAAAGACTCTATGTCTGAGAATCAGTGCCCAAATCCCCCCTCAGCCTGTGATAAATCTTCCTTCAGACTAACACTGTGAATCCTTAAATGCATTAAAACCTGACCTCCCATCCAACATAAAGAAAGCAAATTGATTGCATCCCCAATTCTTCATAATGGAGAACAGAAATTCAATTGTTTATAAAACGTAGACTAACTATTTATGTGCTCAAGGTAAAAAAGGGAGTTAATGATAAGTTTAGTTACACGATTTTTACAATGGTTTGATTACATTTTTGGCTGACTATGAATGTTCTTTATTTCATACTTTCAAGAAATTAAGTGTTCATGCTTTCCTATGCCCTTGCAGGCAGGTCTTTGAAGATTTTACCCATTTTCCTTTAGAGTAATTTAGTCTCCAAATTGGAAGGCTTGAGATTATTAGTGTGCCTTGATCTTCCTAATTCCAGGAACATTCCTAGAAACGTCAATTTGTAGAGATGAACTTTTCTTACTTCCAAATTTTGCTAGCATCCAAAGTTGCTTTGATGCGGTCACATGAAAGACGGAGGAAGACTCAGTGAAAACCTTAGGGAAGGAAACACTGGAGCCTTTGTTGTCCAGGGAAGTCCCTTCCCTGCCCCTCACTCTCCTCACAAACTCTCAGTAGCAGTCCTTCATCATCCAAAATTTGTTTATCTTTGAAAACTCCTTTGCTGCCATCCACTACTTTTTCCTTAATGAGAACTACATGAGCAACACAACACGGTGTTTCTCTATGACATCTTTCAAAGGCTAAGGGGCTTGCTGGTAGCCTTTTCACTGCTCATGACTCTTAGGAGTTAATAGCCAGAGGTTAAGAGCTGATGTTAGCCAGTAAGTCAGTCTGGCTCAGATGTCAGCACAAGGAGCTGTTTGGAATAGGTGAGTCAAATGATGTCCTTCCCCTAGCCACCGTTTTACTTACTGTTCTGGTTTGAGTGCTTGCCCACATTCTTCCCAGGACACCTCTCAAAGGCTTTTAAATAAGGATGCTTTTTGTGTGCGCCATCTGGCAGCTTCCTGGAAAGCAGCAGTGCAAGATGTCCCTGCTCACAAAGATTGATTTGATTCCCAGAGGAACTTTTTCAAAGCTGGTCATTTACAGCAAAATGCTCACTGTGGGCCAAACTTGCTTTTAGGCTGCCCACACTGAACGTATACTGACCACCAACATGTCAGATATCACGAGCCTGATTCTCACGCGTCAAATGATCAATAACATTGAAGTCAAATGCAAAAGAGAATGTTCACCCTCATAGAGAAGGAACATCTAGAAACAGTGTGGCTAAATGGCACCTCATGTTGCAGATGTTCCTAGTTCTCTGAGAACTAGGAACAGAGATGACAAAGACCAGATCTTACAGTGTTTTTATTTGAAGCTTACTGGAATGAATGAGGTGAAAATAAAGATGAAGGCCTGAACTAGCAATTCCAATGAGACAGCCTAGCAGAAGTGAAGGCATCCATTTGAGGGACATAAAGACATCATTCCTCCAATATCTTAGTTGGATATGGATGGTGTAGGGAGGAACTCATTAGGTTCGAGAAGACTAAGGAAGGAATGAAGGAGAGAAATGGAGGAGAGACTTGAGCAGGAGGTCTAGCTAGGTCAGTGGTCAGTTTGTAGCTGTGGCAAAGTTGCAGGGGTGGGTGCAAGTCTGACATCCTGTAAACAAGGAAAGGAACAGATTCAGAAAAGCATCAGGCCTAAGGAGACAGCAGAATAAAAGAATGCAGTGGAGAGTACTGGGAAATAACATTCAAGAAGGAAAAAGACTAAAGCAATGACTTCTGAGTTACCGGGGTAAGGTTCAAAGTAAGTTTCAAAATAAGGATCAGTCAGTTGTGTCAAATGTCTCGGAAAAAGCAAAGATGAGGACAGAGAAAATGTTCCTGGGATTTGAAAGTTGAGGAAATAGTACTACGCTTGGCCAGAGCTGTGGACAGACTGTTAAAGGCAGTGTTGCATGATGGTCACACAGGTGCTTGAGGGGCCATTTATTCACTCACCCGATATAATGTTAGCAGAACTGAGCAAATCACATTGGCTGAGAAACTAAAACATTTATCCGGTGATCAGTTTCAGCTTCTATACAAAATATTCTTGCTACTTACAAGAGACAGTTTTTGTCAACTTGCCCAAAATATTTGTAATCCAATAAGCTTGCACACCAGGATAAGGTTTTCAGAAAACTCTGGTGACGGACCTTAACCCTTTGTTTTCTGTAAACACGGAGGCATCTGGAGCATGGAAGAAAAAGTACTGAGGACTAAGTAAAAGGCAATTTGGAAAGAAGTGACTTGTTACCAACTACCTAGAAACATAACAATATTTGATCAAGGCCAAAACTGATCACACGGATAATTTTCCTTTTTCTTTGTTTTCTTTTTCTTGTAGTTTTTGTTTTGTTTCCCAGTGCTGGAAATCACATCCAGAGCCTTTCACATTCTAGCAAGCACCGAAGCATTGCCATCCTCAGTCCTATCCCTAGACTCACACAAATTATCTCACTTTAAAGCTACACTTTTGTTTCTGTGATAAAGCACTCCAACCAAAGAAAGTTAGAGGGAGGAAAGATTTGTCTTATTCCTCCAGGTCCAGGACCAATGTGGGATGTCAGAGCAGGTACTCAATTAGGAGCATAAATTCTGCTTTCTAGGTCATGTTTAGCTAGCTTTCTTCCATCGCCAAGTACTACCTGCATAGGGAATGGGACTGCCCCAGTAGAGTGAGTCCTCCTGCATCAGATAATAATCAAAGCAATCACCCACAGGCCAATATGATTGAGGAAATCATTCAATTATGATTCCCTTCTCAGATGACTCTAGACTGTAATAAGTTGATGATAAAAGTCACCAGAACAAAGGTTATTAAGGATTTTTTATAATATTTAAATGATAGACTCTTTTCTTTGGTTTGCCAGTGTGCCTTTCATTCAACATGGACACTATGAGTCTATTTTACATTCTTTCAGAACTGATACTGTTTAGACAATAAAAACCTAAAAATGAGCAAATGTCCCATACTTTGTAGCCCTAAATTACGTTGAAATAAATAAATTGTGTATATCAAAGATCAATGTATATATACAACTGTAAATATAGAACAGCTATCGTGGAATTAATGCTTGCCAGAAAAACATAAGACCCAGGATTTTATATCCAGAGCCATAGCCTTAAACAATAAATAAACAAATAAGTGCTAACATTAAACGATAGTATTTGGGGGGCACAGGGGGAGTACTGAAAGAGACTACTGGAAAGGAGGGACATTTCAGGATCAGGTAAAAACCTGGCATAAGGGAATCTTCCAGGAATCTACAGGATGATCCCAGGTAAGATTCCTGGCAATAGGTGATACACAACCTGAACTGTCTATATCCTGTAACCAGGCAAGACTTCAAGTAGAGTGATTAGGACATCAACCCAGCCACATAATCTCTTACCTTCAGTCTATCCTGCCTATGGGATGTACTAGGGTAAGGGTGGACTAGAGATTGAGGAACATCCGTGCCAAGAGAGTAAACCCACCCCTAACACTGCCTAGAGTACCAGCCCCACAGGCTGGATGACCCAGAGACCTAGGATACAACCAAACATGACTGAAGGGAAAAAATGTCAATGTAATGATGCCTAATGTTATTCTGCTATATTCATAGATTGGTACCTAGTCCATTTGTCATCAGAGAGCCTTCATTCAGTCACTGATGGAAACAGATGAAGACCCAAAGCCAAACATTAGGCCGGCAGAACTCAGAAACCCTGCAGAAGAGGGAAAAGAAAGATCATAGGAGCCAAAGGGATCAAGGACACCACAAGAAAAAATATAGACTCAACAAACCTGGGCTCATAAGGACTAGCAGAGACAAGCGACAATCAGGAAGCCTGCATGGGACTGACCTAGAAACTCTGCATATTTGTTACAGTTCTGTAACGTGGTCCTCTTGTGGTACTCCAACAGTGGAAGCAAGGACTATCTCTGTTTCTTTTACTGGCTTTGAGACCCTTCTCCTCATAGTCACATTGTTCAGCCTTAATACATGGGAAGGTGCTTAGTCGATACCATGTTTTGTTTATATCCATGAGAGACCCGCTCTTTCCTGAACAGCCTGAACAGAAATGGAGGAGGTGTGGCTTAGGGGCTGGAAACAGAGGTGTGCATTGTGATGTGTGTCGGGCAGGTGGGTTGGCTAGGATGAGAGCAGGGAGGGAAACCATGCTGGGATATAAACTAAAAACAAAAATTATAAAAAAGAAAAACAAAAATACACAAAAAACAATGATATGACAAAGTTTGGGAAACAGGACAAGGAGTAATCAAGATGGCATGTTATTTAAAGGAGGCTTTAGAAGTAAGATTTACTCATCATGTTGAAAAACCCTCATAAATGGAAATATTTTGTAAATATATTTGGCACTTTTCACTCATCTCTGTGGACTTACTTATCTCTAGGTCAAACGAGATTAAACTTTCAAGACACTTGGTAGAAGAAAGCCAACTCTTAACTAAATGCCAAGAAACTAGAATCCCATGTCTCTTTCTACTGTTTCATGCTAGGACTCTGGAAAAGTAATTTGCCTTTTTTCTGGTCTCAATGGCTTTTTCTATAAGACTATTTGGTTTCTAATGTCTTCTCCAGTCCCAGAGTCTGAACTTTCAATCCTAAAATTTTAAGGTCTCCCTGGTTGGATAACAAGGCCAGCAGTACCAAAGAGCAATTTGTATGTTTAAAACATTTTTAAAAGATGAATTACCTCCTGGGTTCTGGCAACAGCATCTTGAAAAGCAAATACAATTGTTACACATCTCTTGCTACATGAACAGGGCTCAACTCTTCACAGAATACCCACCTACTTGCCTATCCCTTTGCCACAATTCACCAGTGACAATGATAGTGCACACCCACTAATGGCATTTAAAATAAAACAGTTACATTTGAATCAGTGAGTATGTAATCTGAATATGATAACTATGAATTGATTTGGTTGATAAAATGCTGAATTGCCTTTCTAGCTCAATCTACAATTTTAAAATAATATTAGGATTACCCCAAGAGTACAAGAAAATACTTTCTTCTGCTCTTTTGTGATAAGATCCAATTTCTCAAAATAACAAATATAAATGATTGGCTCATTTCTTAACTTTTAGAAAGTAAAAGAGATCATTTTCTTTGAGTGAGTTAGTCTTATTCATATAACAGATTTTTGTCTTACTAGTAATGTGTTATAGTGTACATTTCTTTTAAGTTTGTATTCTCTTCATCTTTATTTGCTAAAGGAGAATTTTCATGACCACAGTTTTATCAGTTATCACCTTTTTCTTGCCCCCCCCCAAAATCATTTCCCATGCCTCTTATTTCCCTTAGTTCTGGGGGTGGGAGGTTAAACCTTTAACCTAAAAAAGCTTGCATTTTATATTTAGAGTCTAAAAAGGAAAAGATGGGGAAAAAACTTAAGAATAAAAGTACCGACAAAACACATTACTATTATCCAGAGAAGTCAAACAAATAGTCTCCCAAAATTGCAATAAACAAAAAGAAATGTAGCGAGCCATGATGGATCAAGCAAAGGCCCTCAGATGTAAGACAGGAAGATTTGTGGACAGATTCCACAGACCGAGAGCAAAGAGTAAGCACTCATGTTCATAATCAAAAGCTTGAGGAGAAAGATGCATCTGTCATTTGTTCTCCATCCAGCACTTATTGCCAGCAAACTAAGCAAGAACAGCACCTTAGACTTACTGTCTTTCTGACTTCCATGGGAAGATATTAATTTGGGTTTCAAAGTGTTTCTTATGCCTATCCCTCTGGCTCCCAACCCCAGTTGCCTGTTCTTACCAAATGTCTATTGGGAACTGATGATCAGCCAAACTTCTTTTGAGACTTTTGCAAGCTGGCTTTTCACATGAATTCTGAACAAATGTTTTTGAAGTTAATGTTATTAGAGATGGGTGGAGAACAGGACAGTGGGTGTATAAACAGCAGAGTAACCTGCAGGAGTCAGAAGCAACCCTCTCCTTCTTGTCACTGGGGCCAATGTTTGTCTTTGTAAGTTAAAAGAATGAAGAGATTTTGAAGGAGCTGTGAAAACATGAAAAATAGTTACATATAATGAAGAATATGGAGAACCATTATTTAGAGAAAAGATGAGCCAATGTGGTACTGGGATCACGTAGACTGGAAAGGAACAGCTATGAAGACATTTAATAAAAAGTGATATGGTGAGTGAAAACTCAAACTAAATATCCCTGATGTTGACCCAGGAAACAATGAAAAGAAATAAATTAAAATTAGAATAGCAAGAAGAGAGACTGGTTAGACATAAGGAATAAATCCTTGGCCTTGATGTTGAAATTTTGGAGTATACTGCCAAAAAAAAAGTTGCAAGATTTCCTGGAAGAATCAATAACAATCTGCACTAATAGATGAAAGCATTTCTCTGTCACAAGAAAAAGCTTAAATCAGCTAACTTTGTGCAGTCCAGTTCTAACGGATAGCTGGAAGATGTTAGCTGTATAGGAAGTGACCACGAAAATTTCTAAGACCAAAGCATTTTATCTGTAAATACTATTTATGTCTTTGACACCAATAGGTTTTAGTTGATTACAGTGAAATGTCAGCAATTTGCACAAAATCCTTTTTTAATCATTATTTTTATGATGTGACTATGAATATGCTGCCTTCTCCTTTAGCTTTCCAAAAATTTCTTATTAACAAAGTGTTCTTCATGGCCCCAGCTGGGCTGAGGACAGAGCTTGGTGTAACACTGTTCACTTTGATTTTCAACAATTGAGGAAGGAGGTTTCTTGTGCCTTCTCTCCCCCATTCAATTAGGGTTTTGTAAAGATCTGTGAAACAAAGAAGCATGTTCACCCCATTCCACACGTGGTCACTGTGACTCCTTACAGCATTGGTTTCTGGAAACAGCAGCCTCTTCATTACCCATCTTGGCATGAGCAGCTACAGTTGCACACGTTGGCAGCTGTAGGGTCATGAGTCTAAGCCTTAAGAGTCATTTGGTTTATTTCCATTTCACTGAAGGATAGTGGAACCCCAAGGTCCCATTGGTCAAGGTTTTATCCTTTAATATTAGCAACTGTTCTAACTGTAATGGCTTCTTTGCTGATCCCAGACTCATGACAGGCATTCTCTATGCCTGTGAGTTCGCAATAATAATAGTCACTTCCATAACAATCATGGATGAGGCAACATAGATTACTATTCCTGCTTTGATTTGTCTAAGACATCCTATATTGAGATTTTTCTCAAGGCACAATCTACACCACAACAAGTTGTTCTGAAGGCCTTGTTCCTGTTTAGTGTCAATCAGAACACAGATGGAGGTCCCTCTGGACCCACCAGTGTTTATCTAGTGTATTGGTAATTGATAGCAAGGAAAGGCAATAAGGAGATCAAGTACAGGTAGAGTCCTCCCTGTTCATCAACACTGCCATTCATTTTCATAAACCACATGTTGCCCCACTTTGGCGATATTATGAGAAATGACACACACAGGTCCTGGTCATCCGGGTTATGTTGAAGACCTTGGCAAATATCTGACAGTTTGAGGTTATGGAAGAACAGGTAACCCAGGCATAGTTCCCAGACATTGCTATTCCCTTTAGGTAGTCCTGCCCTTCTGAGTAAGTCATCTGAGCAGAGTAAAGCTGTTGAAGATAACCTTGTCTTACTTCATTAGTTAAGTCTGTGGCTAACTAATGGACTGAGTCCCTTATTATTCAAGTCAAAATCCAAATTTTCCTAAAACCATGCTCATTGAAAATCTCACCTACAACCAGGATTTCTGCACAGTGATTGCCTGCTCAGCTTTTTTTTTTTTTGTCCCCCATAAGACTTTATTAGGGCCATCCTGTAGCATCTTCTGTACTCCTCACATTGTCCCTTCTCACCAGGTAAAGCATAATCTTCTCTTACAGACTTGTACACCACACCCGTCTCCAAATCCTCCTCCACATTCTAGTGTTCACTGGGTTAATGATTTGGTCCCATCTGAGCAGAAATGTAGTCAGACTTAGCTTGGACAAGTTGTACTTTCACATGGACCACCCATTAATACTTCCTCTGAAGTGGGTATTAATGGGTGGTGCATCATAGTTGATATGAAATCCAACAATACTTAGAGATATACTGTCTCACGTTCATGTAAAAATTAACCATATTCTCAATGCAAAACTGATAATCTGCATGGGCATTGGGAAGCCAGAGACCCAATGAACAAAAGCCCAGGGGAGGCTGCCCCATTACCTATCTGCTTCATAGACAGTCCAACATACCACCTGACCAAAACATCGCTCAGCTTCTCAGGTATTAATCTTTTCAGAATGTCATTTATGTAGAAAAGTTCACTGTCTGTGTTGAATATGAAGTCCTTCTTGATCCTCCAGAGTTTTTATTGTTCTTTCCCAAGAACTTAGCTCATCATTTAAGTGTGATAAGAACTTCAAAAGCTCCCAGCTCCACACTAAAAATAAGTATCTGTTTCCTGTATATTGTTTTCTTTTGGTAACTTGTGCACTTTTAGACCCTGAGGTTATAGAAAACAATTTGAAGTATATGAGGCAATCAGGCTCAAACTCAAATAAGAATTATATTTTAATGAAAAAAGTAAATACATGTATCTTTTTCTAATTATACAACTCATGACCCCTTTTCAGACCAATATCCTTCATAACAATGAAACAATATATCCCATGTCACTAAAGATTCATGAAAAACTCATAGAGAACAGAAAGAACTTAAGATAAGAAAGAACCAAAAGCAAGGCTAGGAAAAGTATTGAGAAGTATAAGAAGTTAGAACATTATATCAGCAAAATGGAGAAACACTGAATGACTTAAAATAGAAAACCTGTGCAATCCAATGTTCATTTTAAACAATCCAAACATTGGAGTTAGTGACACAGTTCCATAATCCTAGTACCTAGGGAGGCTGAGGCAAGACAGTCACAAGTTCAAGGCCTGCCTAAGCTACAAAGTTAAGGTCATGATCAGGTTGCTCAACTCAAAAAACAACATTTCAAAAGTAAAAATAATAAAGAACTACCGATAGAGCTTAGTGATAGAATGTTTGCTGAGCATGCATGAGGCCATAAATTCAACCCCTAGCAACATACACACATTTACATGCACACACACACATACCATCAAAGTATGGACAAGGAAAGGAAAAAAAGTGAGATATCACAATAGCTTCAGCAAGGTAGCAGAGGTTATTATGGCAATGTTCACAGGTTACCGAGACTGAAATGCACAGTTAATGAGGTATATGATTGACTTGGTGTGTAGTAAGATTGTTGAATAAAAGAGAAAAGTTGAGGATTATTCTCTATTATAACTTAGATGGTGTTAATATCTGTGACCTCTCAAATACATAACATAAAACCCACTCTCCAACGTGATGGCAATGCAGAGTGGGTCATCAGGTCATGACAGCAGACACTCCTAGAATACTCTCATTAAAGAGTCTACCAAGAATCCCTTGTCCTTCCTGTCATCAGAAGTCACAGCCTGAAGATGGGCATCTATGAAAGGGGACGCATCTGTCACTGAACATGGTATCTGCCACTTTGGGGTCTTGAACTTAACACCCTCAAAACTGCAATGCTTATGGGTCATTGTGTTTTGTTATGCCAGCCGAAACAGACTAAAGAATTGATGCAAAAAAGATCAGAGTAATGGAGTTTCATCCATTTTGACAAAGAGACTCCTGGCCCATGTGATCCAACATTGAAAGTCTCTGTCAAATGAATCAGCTCCACAAAATCTTTGTGTTCCAGGAACAAAGGCTGAACATGCAGTGTGTTCATCTCTAATATACTTCTGAAGTTATTTATGAAACATCTTTTTAAAGTCCTTTAAAATGGTCACACAAATTATTTGACAAAAAACTGAACATACTCAACAAAGAACAAATAAACAGACATCTATATCCCCAAACGTTAACATTTTCCACTAAAGTCCATCATTTCTGAGGGCATTCAAATCTCCAACTCTTCTGAATCTTGTCTGCAATATCAAATCCATTCATGAAATGATTTCCCAGCTTATTTAGCAGCTCTGAGATAAGCCATTCTGGTACTTTCTCTATTAACTCCCCCTGGTGACTACCTGAAGAGCGGCCATGCAGAGTTTGAATTGAATCTGCCTAACACCCTCCTGGAGATCAAAAGTAAGTGTTTCCAAGAGGAAAGAAAAGTAGCCAAGAAGCCTAAAATCAGGCTGTAAGAGAAGAGAGAAGCAGAGCAGTCATGCAATCTGTAACATCAGCATAACCCTAGGAAAGATAATTTAGTCTATTCTCAAAGTTTCTCAGAGATCAATACAAGATCAGGTGCGTATTTAATCACACCCTGATTGTCACTTTCAATCATTAATAAGTCTACAGGACAATGCTGTTTAAACTATGAGTTTAGGCAGGTAAATTTACAAAAGGGAGAAAAGAACTATCATGTCAAAGCTGGCCAAAGTCTTGACTCAGTTGGTCAAATTCATAAATAGAAACTTCTTAGAGAAAACTTGGTTTCTAATAGTGTGTTTATGTCTTCCTTAAAAGTTTTCTACAAGCATACAATGCTTTTCCTCCCCTCTCCCTCCAGCCCCGGCTCAGGGCCCCTTAATATATCTTCTTTCCAACCCCACGTCTTCTATTTTAATTTTTATTAATATTTTAATCTATTCCAGTTAGTGTTGACTACATGTTCACATGAATGTGGAGGCCATTAACTGGGGTAACACATACTTATTTATAAAAGATAATAGCAAGTGAGCATAGAGAATATTAGAAAAGCTTAAACAAAGAAAATGTTTGACTATTCAGAAAAATAAATAACAAAATGTCTCATTTTCCTATAGCAGACAAGGAGAACTCAGATTTCCCTTTATTTTTGAATTTTTTCCATTTACTCTCTTTTTAATATTCACCAGCAGTACTCACACATCTTTCATCATCTATAAAGGTTTAGTCATGTATATTTCCATTATATTGGCTTCTAAATGTGGCGTTCATCTTGACAACAGCCAATAAAATATATAGATCTGTGATGCACAATTTGAATTTTATCACCTGTGTCTAGTCATGCTTGACTATCATACAATTGAACACAGATTTTAAAAATTCCTTCGTTCCATGATTCCCTTTTACTACATTAGATTACTGTGGAACAGAACAATCCCTCCTGACTCTTTTCAATCCCCTTTCTGCAGCTGAGACAGTCTACCACCTCAACTGTTTCAAAAGCTGACAAAGTATCTCCTTCCTTCTTTGTCTCTCTTAGTTCCACACATATCACAACCCATCCCTGAGGGAAGTCAGGGCAAGAACTCAAACAGGGCAGGAACCTGGAGGCAGAAACTGAAGCAAAGGTCATGGAGGAGTCTGTTTATTGTCAAGCTCCCTTATGGCTTGTTCATTCTACTTTCTTATAGCATCCAAGACCAGGAATAGAATTACCCACAGTGATCTGGGCTGTTCCACATCAATAATAAATAAAGAAAATGTACCAAAGGCTTGCCGTTAGGCCAATTTGGTGGGGCATTTTCTCAATTGCTCAATTGAGCATCCCTCTTCCCAAATGACTTTAGCTTTATCAAATTGGCTAAAACTAGACACCATAGGCCCTTTCACCAATACTTTAATATGTACACCTAAAAGAAGGCAAGTGCTAAATTCTGTTTTTTTTTTCTGGTAGACCTATATGATGGCCATTCTTGGTTGTCAACTTGACTACATCTGGAACTAAAACCCAAAATTGAAGGATATACCTGTGAGGGATTTTTGCTTAATTTGAAGTAATAAGAGCCACTTCTCATCAGGATCTTTGAAGAAGGAAGACACACCTTTAGTCCAGATCTTTCAAACTGAGAAAAGACACACCTTTAATCTGGGCCACACCTTCTGCTAGAAGACACTAGAAGGACTTGAAGAAGAAAGCTTTTGCTCTTTGCCTGCTTGTTCTTGCCTTGCTAGCAAGTCTGTTCCTTCACTGGCACAAGTCTGTTCATTCACTACTTCTTCAGGACTCCAGCATATATTGAAGATCAACAAAGACAACCAGCCTTGCTGACTGAGCAACTACTGGATTCTTGAACTTCCCATTCATAGCCAGACATTGTTGGATTATCTGGACCACAGCCTGTAAATCATTCTAATAAATCCCCTTCCTGTAGATATGTAGAGAGATTCATTCTGTAAATTCTGTTACTCCAGAGAACCCTGACAAATGTAGCCTGCATATGGCTTGAATGTAAATGCCCCCACATGTTTATGGTTTTGAGCTTTGGTCCCTAGTTGGTGGTGCTTTTTGGGGAGAGTCAAGACTGTGGCCTAGGCAGAAGTCAGTCACTAGGGGCGGGTCTCAAAGAGTGGTACCCACTTCTGCTTTCTTGCCTTCCAAAAGGTGAACAAGTTGCAGCACAAGCGCTCACCCCCTTAAATAAAGCTGTTGAAGCTGCCATCCCCTTCCCCGACATTATGGACAATCTGTCTAAACCAGAAACAAAACAAACCTCTCCACACTTGTGTCACTGCCAGTAGATATTTTGTCACTGTGTCCTGGTAAGAAAAAAGCTATTAAGTTAAGTCAGGGGAATATTCACTTGTATGGCTTATTGCTTATCTCATCATTTATCACAGTGCTGTAGAAAATCCTACAGCCAGTAGCCTTTAAGTAACCTGTCCACTTGGGTGTGGCCTCTTATAAATGCTGATGTAAAGCTCATCTCGTGTTCCCTCTCTCTTCCAGCTGCTAGATTCCCTTCCTGTTCTCTGTTCATGCAGAGGACTGTGATCTGTGAGTCTACCCCTAAACAAATAATCCTTTATTATACTCAATTCCGAGCTAGTGTGAGATTTCTTTTTAGCATCCTTCTTTATCTCAGAAAAGGGTTTTGGTGATCATATGACTAATATGTAAAACAAGTCACATTCCACACATTCTTTTAGACTTTTTGCCTCTGATTGCTGAGCAGAACCAAAACCAATGCCAAGTCTCTGCTATGGCAGTGCCACCTTCTAGGTATCAGTTTCTGTATCTAGTATTAAATGCTATGCATTCAAGAGCTCCACTGTAGAGTGCCCAGATCGAAAGTTTTACATGGTATTTGAAATCAACTGTTGGAGCTGAAATAAAATCAATGGTTTTTCCACTTCCATGGCTGCATTACTGGTACTTGATCCCTAAGATGACCCTGATCCTACATCCCATCTGATTGGTGGCTGATGTTGGGTACCCACTGGTGCTTGTTCCCTAAGATGACCCTGATCCTACATCTCATCTGATTGGTTGGCTGATGTTGGGTACCCACTGGTGCTTGTTCCCTAAGATGACCCTGATCCTACATCTCATCTGATTGGTTGGCTGATGTTGGGTACCCACTGGTGCTTGTTCCCTAAGATGACCCTGATCCTACATCTCATCTGATTGGTTGGCTGATGTTGGGTACCAACTGGTGCTTGTTCCCTAAGATGACCCTGATCCTACATCCCATCTGAATGGTGGCTGATGTTGGGTACCAACTGGTGCTTGTTCCCTAAGATGACCCTGATCCTACATCCCATCTGATTGGTGGCTGATGTTGGCTACCCACTGGTGCTTGTTCCCTAAGATGACCCTGATCCTACATCCCATCTGAATGGTGGCTGATGTTAGCTACCCACTGGTGCTTGTTCCCTAAGATGACCCTGATCCTACATCTCATCTGATTGGTTGGCTGATGTTGGGTACCAACTGGTGCTTGTTCCCTAAGATCACCCTGATCCTACATCCCATCTGAATGGTGGCTGATGTTGGCTACCCACTATGTCATCGCATCATCTCTGTTTTCAGAGTCCAGCTTTAGTTTCTTGATGGGAAGTTTAAACAAAGTGCTATAACTCAAAGACCACATTCTCAAAGGGATGGGACACATCATTGCAGCCAAACATTTCAAATAATCTACTATGTCCCTAGATATCATGCCTTCCCTATTGTCCAATTCAAACTATTTTCTAATTTCTATTATTATACATTTGACTGTGTTATATTTAGAATGAGTGTGGCATAATTTCCTATTATTTCAAGATTTTCTAAAGGCTATGAGTTCCAATTATTCTCAGTAAAAAAAAAAATCATATCGACCAGTAGATCCATCCAGAGTGGTGTGTGCCCGCCCAGCCAGACGCCCCAGGAAGGGAGTACAGGCGCCCTCCAATCCTCTAAACTTTCTGAACATTCAGCGGGGCTTCTCCCCGGCAACTGGCTTTTCTACTTATCCCACCTCAGCTGGCTCCCAAGTACCCCTTTACATCTACAGGGTCCTAGGATCCCTCAACTAAACTTGCTTCGGGACTGAGGCTCTGGGGACACAGTGGTGAGTGAAAGGCTGCAGGGGTTTCTTTGTTCCACAGAACTGGTACCAGCATCTAACAAGCCTGCCCTTTTGTCTGTGAGGTCCTTAACCAGCAAGTGGCCCTGATCCAGTACCAGTAGGTCCATCTGTAGGGGGGTCCTTAGATCCATCAGCCTACTTCAGGGAGGAGGGGATCTGAGAGCCAACTCCAGTGCTGAGGGGACCTAAGAGAGGGCAGACAGAAAAGTCCCCAAGTACACAGTTAGCCACAGCAAAAATTGGGCCAAGCCATCGAGACTCTCCTGACCACATTCGAAGGAAGAGATGGGCAGGCACCAATGCAAGAATTCCTCCAACTACCTGAAAAGCAACATGATAACACCAGAATCCAGCGAATATGCAACAGGAAAACATGAGCAACCTAATCCAGAAGAAGTAGAAGAAATTGACTTGAAATGTAACATTATGAAAATGATAGAGACCATTAAAGAGGATGTGAAAAACTGCTTTAAAGAAATGGATGAGAACACTAACAAAAAGTTAGAAGAAATGAATAAATCCCTCAAAGACACCCTAGAACGAAGAAAAAGCACTCAAACAGGTAGTGGAAACACCGGCATCTACAAAGCCGCCCTTTTGTCTGCAAGGTCCTTAGCCAGCAAGTGGCCCTGATCCAGTACCAGTAGATCCATCCAGAGTGGTAATTGTGTGCCCACTCAGTCAGACGCCCCAGGAAGGGAGTACAGGCACCCTCCAATCCCTTAAACTTTCTGGACGTTCAGCGGGGCTTCTCCCTGGCTACTGGCTTTCTCTACATATTCAACCCCAACTTGCCCCCAAGCACCCCTTCCCGACTACTGGGTCCTAGGAGCCCCCAACTCAGCCTGCTTCGGGGCTGAGGCTCTGAGAACACAATGGTGAGTGCAAGGCTGCAGGGGTTTCTTTGTTCCACAGAGCCGGCATCAACCAAGCCCACCCATTTATCTATGAGGTCCTTGGCCAGCAAGTGGCCCTGAACCAGTACCAGTAGATACATCCGGAAGGGGTCCTTAGATCCACCACCAGAGCCTACTTCAGGGAGGAGGGGATCTGAGAGCCAACTCCAGAGGGCAGAACAAGAAAAATCCCCAAGTACACAGTTAGCCACAGCAAAAATCGGACCAAGCCGCCAAGACTCTCCTGACCACATTCAAAGGAAGAGATGGGCAGTAGAGGAAAGGTTGCCTGAACTGGCCTTGTTCCATAGTCACACTGATGAATATCTTGAATATCACCATAGAAATTTCATCCAATGGATGGAGATAGAGACAGAGACCCACATCCACATCAGAGAAATGGACTGAGTTCCCAAAGTCCAGTTGAAGAGCAGAAGGAAGGAGAAGATGAACAAGGAACTCAGGACCGCGAGGGGTTGGTCCACCCACTGAGACAGTGTGCCTGATCTAATGGGAGCTCACCACAACCAGCTGGACCAGGACTGAACGAGCATATGATCAAACCGGACTCTCTGGTGGCTACCAATGGGTGCGGACTGTGAAGCCATCGATAATGGCACTGGGTCCTGTCTCTCCTGCATGTATTGGCTTTTTGGGTTCCTAGTCTATTTGGATGCACACCTTCCTAGGCCGGGATGGAGTGGGGAGGACCTTGGACTTCCCACAGGGCAGGGTACCCTGCCATCTCTTAAGGATTGAGGGGGAGGGAGGAGGGCTAGTGGGGGAGCGGTAGGGGAATGGGAGAAGGAGAGGAAGTGTAAATTTTTGAATGGAAAAATAAATTAAAAAAGAAACAAAATGGCCTTGGACTTCCAACAGGGCAGGGCACCATGCCCTCTTTCAAGGAAGAAGGGGGAGGGAGGAGGGGTGGGGGGTAGTGGGAGGGGACCGGGAGAAGGGGAAGAAAGGAAAAAAAAATTTTTTTTATCTTTAATTATGTTCTTGAATGGAAAAAATAAAACAAAACAATGTATGGAAAAAAAATAAAAAAAAAGAAAAAAAAAAGAAAAAAAAATCATATGTGCAATATCTGCAACCCTTTGAATTTTATAGAGACATGAATTACAGCCTTGCATATGGCCTATTTTGGAGAACACTCTAGAAAAGCACAAAAGAATGTGCATTCCACATTTATTCATTTGCTGCTTTATAAATAGCAAGTAAATCTCTTTAAACAGTGACATTCAAATGTTTTTAAAATATAGTAATATATTGTCTATTTTTTATAGAAGTTATTCATAAAATGAATATATCTACCGGGGTCCTACAAAGAAGCAGAACCCATACCACACACACACACACACACACACACACACACACACACACAGCCTACTTAGAATGGCGTGAACTACTGTCCAAGTCCACAGGTCATTTCCAAAAGCCTAGGAAGCAGGGGCAGGGATGGTACAAGTCCAGTTAAAGGTACACAGAGATGGGGTTCCAGTTCCATTGGCTGGGTGAGGAGAGCAGATTCTTCCTCTCTCTGGCTTTCATTCAGTCCATATAGACAGACCCGTTGTCCAGTCACTCTTGGAAGGGTAATTTTCTTTTCTTTACTTGACCCCATGATTCACATGCTGATTCCCAGACAGATACAGCTTATGGTAATGTATAATAGATGCCCCATCCAGCTGATACGTAAAATTAACCAACACAATGATGTTAAAGTTTCTAATTTTGTTTCTGACTTAATCTCTTCTTCCATTTAGTTCATGCTGTTTTATGTATTTTGAAGCATTCTTATCAGGTTGATATATATCTAAGAGTTTTATGTCTTTTTGTCCTGAGGATGTAACTAAGTGCTAGAGGACTTATTTCATATGCACAAGGCCTTGGGTTTGTTCAGTAGCAGAGAGGAGGGAAAGATAGAGAGACAAGGATGGAGATAAAAAGAAAGGAAGAGGAGAATAAGTCTTGCCTTCCTAGTGAGTTAATCCTTGTCATTGTGAAAAATAGCCCTAATTATTGAGTGCCAGAAAGTTTACTTTGTCTAATATTGGGCACATAGCTTTTTTAATATATATATATTATTATCTTTTGCTTGATTTATCAGGCTTTGTATCTAATTAATATAGTGTGATGTTGTCTTTTAAAATTTTCTCTCTCTGATATTAAAGTTATTAGCCCATTTATGTCAATTTGATCTGTGGTAGTGGTTGGTCTTAGCCAATCGTTTGATATTTGAATTTCCTGTTCAATATATTCCCTATTCTTGTTTTACTAATTTTTGCATTGTTTTGTTTTAATATGAGTTTTTTGTTGGTTTTCTTAACTGAAATTTCACCTGGATCTATTTGTACATTTTAGTGCTTGTTGTAAGGATTCCTTAGCTTACTACAGTGTATACTCAGTCAATATTTCATACCTGAATCACTTCCGTCACATTGTTTACATTATCATGGGTGCATAGTTTACCTTAATAGATGTATTATAATATTTTTAGTTCAGTGTTGTTTTAAATGATTAACTTCTCAAAAAGAAGAGAATGGGTATGATTGCTTATATTGCCCATGGACCACTCATTCCCAGATGTGTGGACCCTCTCCTCTACACATCATTTCTCCTCAGCCTGGAGAAATCGTTTAGCCATTTCTTGTAGGGAAGGACTAGTAGCAATAGATTCTCTTGAGTTTTCTTTATCCTAAAGTACATATTTTTCCCTCATTTAAAGGACTAGGTATAGAATGGTAAGTTTACTATAATTTTTCATTCAGCATTTAGTGATGATTTTCCACTATCTTCCAATCTTCATTTTTTCAGATGAAAAGACAGACATGACCTATACCATTGTTAGCTATGCATGCAATATGATTTATTTTTCAGAACACTTTTCAGATTTTCTCTAAACTTTTGGTTCTCAGCAATTATGAGGTACTTGTAATTGCTTACTATATTTAATACCAATTTGGACTTATTAAGTAATTTCTTAAATTTTAATGATGAATGACTATTATTTATTCAAGTACGTTTCTGTCACTTTCTGTCTTACAGTCTCACAGCCTTAAAACAGTGACCTCATATTCTCTTAAGTATTCCATATTGAAGTTTGGTGGCACTCTCTACTATGTCCTTGAAAGACAATCCTTGCCTCATCTTCGAAGAACTTAAATCCACAGTTGAGATGAGTCCAACCATAGCTTCTGTGTGCCCATCCTGATACAGATTTCAATAGATCAAGGATAGCAGCACTTTGACAGCACAGGAAATTGAAAGAAAACAGGTATCTTCTTAGACTTAGACTTCTGCTGTTTTAATTCTAAGTTCTTCTAGATGGATTTGAGACAAAATCTTGTCTCCAAGCATCTTGAGTGCTGATTTAACTCTATTCATTGTGGAGTCCTTCTTCAAGGAAGACTTTCTCATGTGAGTAGTTTTGTGGGAGGGGGTGTGGGGGTGAGGGTGGGGGTGTGTGTGTTAGCACTAGAAAAGTGCAGTCTCTCAAAAATAATAAAACTCTTAAATTGAACAACCAAAGATAAAAGGGAAAATAAAAAGAAAGACAGACAATAAAAACATTTATGAGTTTTGACTACAGCAGTTTGTGACTGGGGAACAGGAAGACCATGAGAATGCAAGACAATTATACTTTAAAATAGTGACATTTCAAAACTGCAAGTCTGGTTTTGTTTTGTTTTGTTTCAGGATTTTTTTTCCAGCCTGATCCTATTCTCGAAATCGCCATGTGAATAAAACACTGACCATAGATGATTGGTTCTGTTCATAGCCCTTTGTGCTTCAAGCCCAAAGTGCTATCTCTGAAGTTCACCAAAAATGAGCAGTTTCTCCCCGACCTAAGAAGACTTTTTTCAGCCTGCTCTGCCGCTGCTCCTGTGACTGCCTCGGGGATGGAGTCATTCCCCAGCTGTGCCTTGCTGAGAACACAGGGATACTTCTTCAAATAACTCAGTTCATCCTTCTTTGCTCCCAAAGCAAAGAAATGTGTATGTGCTGAGATTTCTTGTTATGATAAAAAAAAAAAAAACCTATAGACTTTTCACCTGTTTTTCCATTCTAGCAAGCAGTAAAAACAACTTCCTTGCTAAATTTCTATTTTTCTCTTCTATTTATTTCTCACTTTCTAGTCAGTTTGCTCTTTTTATCTTTGCCCATTTCTTCCTTGAAATATTATATTTCTTCTTTATTTTTTTCTTTGTTTCTTGATGTGGGAATGGGTGTGACGGCCAGAGGCCAACCTCCACTGTCATTCCTTTGGAGCCGTTTACCAGTCTTTCAGTGGCCTGGGGTTGGACGTTTCTACCATATTGGATGGCCAAAGAGCCTAAGGGATAAGCCTGCCTGACTCCCACCCCTTTACTAGAATCACCAGCATGTGAGATCAATCTCACCTTGTTTACACAGCTTCAGGTCTTGGTGAAGTCCCTCTACTGACTAGGTTATCCCATCAACTTTCTTCCTGAAGTTTAAAAGAGATAATTTTGTCTGTAACTTCTTAAAATATGGAAAACTATTTTTAACTGCTTTAGGTTATTCTTATCATGATACACATTATTTAATCTTTCTAGAAATGCATCATTAAGTTGCCCACTTTTTATTATTTCTCTTTAAATACATTCAACATTTTGGTTTAATGATATCGTGGTTGCACTCATTGGTTCCAAGTTGATACTAACCAAGAAAATTCCTCACTGTTGACTATGTCTCATAATATTTGAAGATGATATTCAAACTGCTGGCAGTGATGGAGGAATTAGGGAAGCCACCTGGAGCTTATCCAACCATGAGCCTTGTAAACTGCAATCACAACTAGTATGGCGAGATACGCCCATGGACGCAAAAGTGACATAAATGTCATTCAGGTAATAAAGCAGCTTTTGGTTGGATACAAGGCCCACTCTACAGGAAGAAGCCCATATCTGGGACTGCAAATCAGGCTAAGAACCTGTTCTTGGAGTAATCACATGCCTCAGAGACAACTCTACTGTCATTATTTTGCTAAGTGGACACAGTATCCAACTGCCCTTTAAATTTGCATCTCTCCACGTACAGATTAGTGCCACTGTCAGCCCCAATCAAAGAAGTTTCTTTGTGCAGTGACTTTGGTCATTGCAGAAACTCATAACTGTCAAAGTACAGAGAATAAATGTCATTAGGGCTCAGGCACAAATAATACATTTATATCACAGCTCTTCCCCGAGACTGAAGGGGGTGAAAAGATTGTAAGATCCAAAGGTTGGTAAGAACTAGAGAGAAACACTGTCTTCTGGATCTGACTGGACCACCAACCTCATGAAATCCCAGCAACTGTGGTTGCCAGCACAAGATCATGCCAGTCAGCATTCTAGCATGTAGTGGGGAGAAGTTGATGATCCATTATCCTAACTGAGAAGCTATGAGTAGCCGGTTGTTTCTGGAGGAGTGGGGGATGGGTCAGTCCTCTTCAAGGATATGTATCCTGGTAGGTAAGTCCTGCCCAAGTGGCATCACACTGAGAAGTCTATAAACAGCAAAGATGAATGGAAATGTTATTTTTTTAAAGACGTAAAGTTGAAGGGTAGGAAGGTGTGGATGGATCTTGGAGGAGTTGTAGAAAGGAGCTGGGGTGAATATAATAATCAAAATACATTGAATGAAATTCTCAAAGAGTAAATAAAATATGAAAAATACTGTCGTGGTGAAAGAAAGAGAAAGAATTAGGTAAAACACCCCAAAATTGTGATTAGATATTACTTACTTCCTTGAGACAAGACTTGCACTGAACTTGCTATGTAGCCCAGACTGGCTTTAAACTTCTCATCTTCCCAAATGCTGGGGATGTAGGTGTGAGCCACCATGCTGAGCTACAATAGTATCACTCTTCTAAAGAGTCTACTTCTTCCTCGGACTAAAGCTGTGCCTCTACAGATCTCCCTGTTTAAGGCAATATTTCTCAATTTACAAGCTCTGAATTACCTCAAAATACCTCTGTTCTCTTTGCTCATCCATCCTGCTTTTTCTCTTTATTCAGAGATGTCAAATACAAGTGTTCCCTGTCATGTTTTCCCTTTGAGCATATCTTCATTCTCTGGTTTTCTACTATGTCCCCGGCTCACCCCGCTTTAGTTAAATAAAAATTGGACACACTTGCAAGACTGAAACGTTTACTTTTACAATTTCCTGCTAAAGATCAGAGAAGATAGGTCAGACCAAGCATGGTCTTTCTTATTTCAGTCCACATTCCATATATTTGGCAGGATATGGGATTGCAGCCGTTTCCGTTCTCATTGAAAATGCAGAGGGACTTCGCTCCTCCCAGATTCGTCATTCCCTACCAGCACAAACACTCGGGGATGTTTGTCTTTTAAGGATTCAGTTCTTCATCAATTTCTGAATGGATTAAATGGAAATAGCATGTCTTTTCACAAAAATCTTCCTCGTGTTGATTCTTCAAATACACATGCAATATTCAACTAAAATTCACTGAAAATTCGGGATGGGATTAAAATTGGACTGTGTGTCCATATTATATTTGTTCCTGTTCCTCTCAACAGACTACTAAGGCAAGAAAAGTTGGTGGGACTGGTGTATTACCTCACATCACTCTGTAGCTAACTTACAAAGAAGAACTAGGAAATCATCTTCCTGAAATGTGTTCCAAAAGGAAATGAAGACTGGGTATCCATATCTCCACTACATATTTCACTGTCACGACACCACTAACACTGCCCTCGAGGATTCATAATACCCTTGAAATTAGTTCCCAATCAGAGGAATTCAGCTGAAAATAATCAACTCATGGCATGGGTATGCATTCTGAGTCCTTTGTTCAAACTTAGCATTCCATAGAGTAACATGTTTCCTATGAACCAGTTCTTATAAATCATGCTATAATGATCCGATGAATCTATAAATGATTTTCTCACATTGCTATTTAATAATACATTCCCAAAACTGAAAACTGCTTACAGCAAAATTTACTAAATACTTAACAAGCACTTCCCACTTGAGGAACAGGACATATCAAAGTGAAAACTACCAATATTAATTCCATATTTCCAACTTAATGTTAGGTCCCTATGTGCCATCCCTGATGTAGCAAGCAAAGGACAACTCTGAAAGTTTCTAGCCTGAAGCAAATTAGCCACAACTGAATATTTTGGAGTCATTGTTTAATTGACAAACACCGAAGTTACTGAAACAGTCTTTACAGTATTTTTAGTATTTCAGACTTGGTGAATTGGGCTGAAAAAAAAAAGAACTCTAAAGTACGCTACTCCAATAAAATTTGGTGTCTTGGGATTTCTACTGCTGTGATAAAACATCATAGCCAAAAGCAAGTTGGAAAGGAGAGGGTTTATTTGGCTTGCACTTCCACATCATTGTCCCTCACTGAAGAAAGTCAGGACAGGAACTCAAACAGCCCAGGAACATGGAAGCAAAAGCTGATACACAGGCCATGGAGGGGAGCTGCTTACTCACTTGGTCCTCATGAGTTGCTCAGCCTGCTTTCTCCTAGAACCCAGGACCACTAGTCCAGGGATGGCACCAACCACAATGGACTGGGCTCTCCTGCATCAACTACTAATTAATAAAACACCTTGTGGGCTTACGTACAGCCCAATCTTATGGAGGGATTTTCTTAATTGAGGTTTCCTCCTCTCAGATGACTTGTGTCATGTTGACTTAAAACCAGCCAGCACTATAAGTCTACACAATTGATAGATAGACATTGAACTACAAACTTCAGCTCTTTCTAAATTGTAAACATCGGAAGTACTTGTAACTGAAAAGAAAACTAGATCCATATCTCTCATCAATATAAAAATACAGATTAAAGGCATTAATTTAAGACACTAAATATTGACACTAATAGGAGACAAGACATAAGCAACAAGATTCTCTGTAAGTTTATAATAACTGAGAAATAATAGCAAGAATTGGCAAAGGGCGTTACAATGAATTACAAACTTTCTGCACAGCAGAAGATCCGACCACCAGAGGGAAGCCTAAGAATGAGACAATACCTTGGGCAACTGTTCAGCCAAAGCAGATTAATATACAGAACATACAGACAACTAAGAGAATCAAACATCCATGAAGCAAATAGTCCATTCAATAAGAACATGCACTGCACAGAAAATTCTTAAAGGAAGTGTAAATGTCTAATAAATATATGGAAGGAATCTCAAGAAATCAGAAACTACACTGAAATTCCAAATCAACCTCATCAGGGTGAGTATCAAAAATAAAATAAATTCTTAGATGTGTGTTGGGCATGAAATCCTATCCCTAGCTATGGTGCTTTTGGCAATTAATAGCTGCTGGGAGGAGAAAGATAGTTTTCTTTGAGTGCAGTCCCTGAAAAGGGCTCCCGTTGAAGATCACACACTAGGGATATTTGTGCAGCACAAAGTGGTTTTTATAGGCTAAGAAAGAAAGACACAGGCACAAAGCTAGGTGGCTAGGGAAGGAATGGAGGATCTTCAAAGAGTTAGGGAGTAAATGTGATCAAAACGTACAAATGTCAACATATAATACTGGTACCTGCATGTCTTTTTTATTTTTATCTTTATTGGTATATGTTAATTATATATAATAATAGGTTTAACTATAGCATTTTCAAACTAGTATATAATGCATTTTTATCATACACATCCCTATAATCTATTCCTGTTCCCTTCCCCCATCCACTGGATCCCTTCCTTTTCTCTGTTAGTCCTTCTTCTACATTCACATCTTTATTATTTTTTATGACCTGGTGAGTTCCATTAGGGCTGCTTCCAATATCCTAGGTGAAGAATTATTTAGAAGAGCATGTACCCTTTCCTGTGGCTGCAACAATGGGGAAAATTGTACACTTGTGTTGAATGCAGTCCTATCAACCATAGTCAAGTGATGCAATCAGCCTAGAAACCAATCAAAGTATAATGGAGAAGAAAACAAAATGGAATACACAATAGATACTACTTGATCATAAAGAATAATGAAGCCCTCTTATTTGGAGGAAAATGAACTAGGACTGGGAATCATCATGTTGCACAAAATAAATCAGAGTCACAAGAACAGATATGACATACTTTTCTCATATGTGAAATCCAGATTTTTAGATGGGGGCAATTAGGAAAGAGCAAAGAGACTGAGTGGAGATGTCCAGGGAGGCAAGAGAGAATGGGGAAGACAAATCCGATGAAAGTGCTTTATATGAATGTGTGTAATTCATTATTTGGTACCTTTAGTCTATGCCGATAGAACATTTGGGCTACAGAACAACACATTTTCATATCACCCACTGACATTTGTTAAAGACTAACTTCCACACCAGATATAAAATGAGTATATTAAATAAATTCATATGAAAGCAAAACCTTGCCGTTCTCAAGCCAGGAACTTACAGTCACAAAGGAATAACTGATTATTTGGCCTAGGAAAGAATACTTTAAAAACATGATTTACTTTGACAAAAACTTGAAGTCTTTAACTAATTACTCTCTCTTTCTGTACCCCACTTAGAAATATCAATAGGATCTTACACATAAGAGATATAACTACAGTCTACTAGAGAAAGAGTCAGTGAGGAGGCTCGGTGGTTTCTGTACTTCCTGTAAGCCTGATGACCTGAGATTGATCCTCTGGGCCCACTCGGTGAAAGAAGAAAACCAACTCCTACTGGTTATCCTCTGACCTTCACATATGCACACACGCACACACATACGAATATGCAAATGTAATACATTTTGAAAGGAGAAGAAATACTTTCACAGTTCATTGTCTTTGTACAATGTCCTCGTAGTGAACAGTGGAGACAAAGTCTTATTGTCCTTTTATCTATTTCCATCTGAATCTTGCCAGTGTTCAGATGCAAGGTCTTCCCTGGAGAAGCCTCTACTTCTGGCTGCATTTGGAGTTCATCATTATTGTTTATGCATTCATGTCAAGCTAAAGACGTTTCACAGACAGTTTAGGACATCCAATGTTTTTAAAGAAATCTGAAAAGCAATGATTCCTTTCCACTCAGTCCCTGTTTATTCCATTTGATCTCTGCTAGCAGCTCCAAGCATTGGTCAAGGCAACCTTCGGTTGTTTCTCCCTTTTATATCATCTGCATCATCGGCCCTCATTTTCCATCACCCTGTGGGCAGCTTTCCTCTCCCCCAAAGAATCCTGTGGTGCCTGTCAGGGCCATGGTGAAGAAACTGTCTCAAATGTTACTGTTAATAAAGGTGTGGGGGTGTCTTCTCTCCGTTGTTCATCAAAGCCTCATACTACAGTGCTGTCAGCGTTCATGTTTCTTACTTTGATTTTAAATAATTTGCGTTCATTTCTAAAGACAATACTAAGACACTGAATACATATTCTAAATTAGACTAACTTTTCAAACTAGAAGTAACTCCCTTTGTTTTGAACAACATAGGCTGAAAAGATGACCCAGAGGTTGAAAGCACTTCCTGGCCTTACAGATGACCCAAGTTCAGTCCCCAGCATGCAGATGACAGCTCACAACTGCATATAACTCCAGTTCCAAGGAAGCTAATGCCCTCTTCTGACCTCTGCATCACTGGGCATACATGTGGTGCACACACATACATGGAGGCAATACACTTAAATACATAAAATAAAACAAACAAATCTAAAGAATAATTTTAAAGGAAAAAGCCACTATATTAATAGAATCCTTGCAAGAGTTGAACTTAGCCAATTGTGAGACTTGTTAAGCAAATCCATAATTTTTAGGACAAGATCTATCCAAATGGCAGAATTTTTTTTTCTTCCAGGGATACCTCTATTGTGCTTTCAAGGCTTTTTGACAGATTCAATCAGCCTCTCCCCTAATACCAAGGATAATCCTCTTACAGAAGTCACTAATTCTGAACTTTAATCACATTTTCAAAATGCTTTCACAATAAAACCCAGACTGAAGTTTAATTAAAGAGCAGGGGACCATGTCATGCTTAGTAGGCATGAGACTGAACACTACAATGTAAACAGAGCTCAACTTGTGATAGATACACATCCTGATAAATCCACTGAGAGTTGTACAGATCATAAGTCAATAATGCATTGAATGCACCTAATCTGCCAAACTGCAGCACTTACCAATACAACACTCTACAGTCCATCAGCTGCACTTACCAACACAACACTCTACAGCGCATCAGCTGCACTTACCAACACAACACTCTACAGCGCATCAGCTGCACTTACCAACACAACACTCTACAGCGCATCAGCTGCACTTACCAACACAACACTCTACAGTCCATCAGCTGCACTTACCAACACAACACTCTACAGCACATCAGCTGTCTGCTCTCATGGACCCCTAGCTGATGAGCCATTTCTAGCACCTTGACCAAGAATCAAAACTTATTCTCCTATCCCAGGGAGCAACTAGAATTCAAAGTAACCCACATGGCCTTTGTACCGTCCTGAGGAGAAAATGTAACAGGAATGCTTTAAATTTATATAATGTCTGGAATTAAAATTAAGTTTCCAATTCTGATACAGTCATATTTCTGAATTTTTCCATTGTTTATGTTTTTGACCACATTTCTACAAAATTTTTCATGGTTTTGATGTGAAAACCATATTTGCTTCTTTCTTTTATTTTGTATAATTCTGGGTAACTTGTCACATTTTTTTCTCGCTGACTGGTGATTGCTGTGATCTGTATGCTTGTGTTATCCCATCTAAACCAAAGTTTATATGCTTAGATTATAATCCCTGATGTAGCAGTATGGGGGTTAGTATTTTTAGAATAAAGATATCATGAGGGCAGAGGCCTCAAAAATAAGATTACTGATTTTTTTTCAGGTTTTTATTTGTTTGGGTTTTTAAGTTCTTTTGTTTGTTGTTTGTTTGTGTTTATATTCTTTATAAAATATTTGATAATTGCATAGTGTATATAATGTGATTTGAACACCACCTCCCTTCCTTCCAATTCCTCCTTTATGTCCTACCACCACTTTCCCTCCCAACTTCGTGTAACTGCTTTTTAAATCTTTTTAATCCTGTCAGTATGTACATGATTATAGGGCCATCTGCTATGTAGTGGGCTCTCAGCAGGCAAACAAAAGATGAGCTTCCTCATAGAATACCTCATCTGCAAAGGGTGTGATTTCATGAGTTCCTTACCCATCCATATTGATATTTTGGCTGGCTTGTGCTAATATGTATCTTGTACACATACGCAGAGCTACTGTGCATTCGTGTGTACAAGTCCCTTTTGTATGGTAAATTCTGTCTCTCTGTATTTATAGACACAAGAAAGGACTTGCTGAACAGGACCCCAGTAGGACAATCATTAAAGAATACAGCTGACAAATGATAACTCACAAAACTAAAATATTTCTGTGCAGTAAAGGACACCATCACGGGAGGGAAGAGGCAGCCTACATAATGGGATAGTTTCTTTACAGCTCTCCCCTGGCAGAGTGTCAGTGTCTAGACCATGCAAAGAAATCTAGGATGCAGAAAGTTTTAAACACCAAGAAAATAAGTCAATTAAAATTGGGATAAAGAACTAAACAGAGAGTTCTCAAAAGACAAAATACAAATGACTGAAAAAAATGGTTTTTAAATATTCAACATCCATAGACATTAGAGAAATACAAATTAAAACTACTTTGGGATTTCAACTTACTCCAATCACAGAGGCTAAGATCAAGAAAACAAATTATAACAACTCTTGATGTGGGTGTGGAGAAGGGAATTTGGAATTTGTGGCAATAAAAACTGGTGCAGCCACTGTGGAAATCAGTGTGAGTTTCCTCAAAAAGCTAGAAATCAATGGCCCAGCTTTTGCACTCCTTGACATATACCTAAATGGTTCTATGCCCTATTACAGAGATACTTTTTCATTCATGTTCATTGCTGCTCTATTCACTGTAACCAGGAAATGGAAACAGCCTAAATGCCCATCAATTGAGTCATGGATGAATAAAAACTGTGACTTTTACACAACAGAATTCCATTCATCAGGAAAGGAAAACTAAATTGTGAAGTTTTAAGGTAAATGGATAGAACTTCAAATAATCGTTTAGAGTAAGGTAACGAGGCAGAGAATGACAGACGCTACATGTTCTCTCGTGTATGGGCAGCAGCTCTGGATCTTTGGAACTGTGTGATTAAACTGGAGTGCACAGAGAAGGCCGGAAACTAATAAGGGTCATGATGCGGTGGGAAGGGAAGGGTGGCTGAACACATGTGGTGTGGAGACCAAAAGAAAAAACTGGAATGAAAAGGGTTAACCATGGAGAGGTATGGAAAGGCAGTGTAGAGAATGGAGTATGTGGAGCGATAACCAACACTAAAGACCTTTGGAAAAGCTGGAGGGGTTGAAGTATATTTTTAAAAGTTCCACTGAAGACCTTCGGTGACTCTTCCACCATGGACAGAACAGCTGGACTCAGCAGTCTACAGCCCAGGAGTTCAGAGATTTTGTCTGTACTTCAGTCTTGAGAGTCCCATCATCCAGAACTATGGGAAATAAATTGCTCAAGTCACTGAGTCTATTCCATTCTGGTTTGGCTTCTGAATGCACTGCCACAGGTGTGTACTAGAAAAATCTAACTTTCCTCCAAAACAGATAATCAAATGTCACAGAACCTTTTTTTAATTTAAGCTTTTATTCCTTCATTTAAAATGTTAAGCATCTTATCAGTGAAGATTTTGGAGATCATTGTGTTTCTAGTTTTGTTTGTTTACTTTTATCTTTCAATGGCTATTTCTTCATGGGTCCTTTGCACTGAAAACCATGGGTGATTCATCAACACTGGACCAGTACCAACGGCCCAGAGCATGGATTTGTGCAAGTACGGCCATCTTAAGCATTAAGAAAAGCTTTTGGAATGACACAGAATGAAATTATTATAAAGGTGTCAGTGCTGTTTGACCCTCTTCTAGCCACTGAAACTGGCTCAGCAATGGAAATTAGAGGCAAGCTGAGCTTTCAAAATCTTTTTGAAATTTGTAATTAAATCTGAGTCTGAATTCACCCATGGCTATATGCCTTTTCAACTCAAGAAGTATAAAGTCCTCAAAGCCATATTTTACAAGATGAGTATTCTAAAAAGAAATATTAAGAGTAATTCAACTCAGCACAAAAAACTAAATAAATAAAAGATGGCAAGCAACTCAGGCTGCCTCTCTGTTCCCTTATCCCAGACTCCACTAAGGGGTAGCCTTATTCTGCATCTTGGTTTCCATGGGGAAAAAAAACTTAAATACTTATCAATTTGTTTCTTTTACAGTATATTCTGAACATGTTTCTACTGTTATAGATGCCCAGTTATCCAAATGGTAAGTTTGGTTTATCAGATGGATACAAAAGAGAGACATTTGGGAGAGACCAACATCCAGAGAAGCTTGAGATAGGATGAGCACTCATAGAGGGAATAAGAGCATCTATTGGTCAGGGCCTGCTTAAGAAGGTGCTACTTTTCTCACAACAGATGCTCTACCTGTAGTAATGAGGTGTGGGCCTGCTTTTGGTCCTTGTGGCCACTGAGCTCCCGCCGCCCAGTGCCTGGCTAGCTTATACCCGAAATAATTACACAGAAACTGTATTCATTTAATTACTGCCTGGCCCATTAGTTCTAGCCTCTTATTGGCTAACTCTCACATATTCGTTTAACCCATTTCTAATAATCTGTGTGTCACCACGAGTCGTGGCTTACCGGGAAAGATTCAGTGTGTCTGACCCGGCAGGCTTCATGGCGGGCTACTCTCTCACTCTGTCCCCTTCCCAGTATTCTGTTCTCTTTTCCCTGTCTGTCTAAGTCCTGCCCTATCAAAAGGCCAAGGCAGTTTCTTTATTAACCAATAAAAGCAACCCAAATACAGAAGGACCCTCCTACACCACTACCACTTCTCTTGGAAACAACATCCTACTGTGCACTTCTTGAATTTTTTTTATGTATGTAAGTGTCCTAGTTTGCTTTCTATTATAGTGATGAACAGCTATCCCCAAAAGCTACCTGTCAAACAAGGGGTTTATTTTGTCCTAGGGGTTACAGTGTGCCATCGAGGGAAACTAAAACCAGATCTTGAGACAGGAGCTTCCAGCATAACACAGAGGAATACTGCTTACTAACATTCTTGCAGGCTCACAGGCAGCTTTCTTTAATAGGCCAGCCCCAACTGCCTAAACACGGCACTGCCCACAGTGAACTGGTCAAGAAAACGTTCCACAGATGTGCCTACAGGCCAATCTGATGGGTGGGATTCTTCACCTGAGGTTCCCTCTTCCCAGAGGTGTCAGGTTTATTAGTTATCATGATAAGATAAAGCAAAATAAGACATAAAACAAGTTTGTTGAGTCTAACAAACTTATGTATTTTTAACCCCTATCTGGATGAAGAATTAACATAAACAGAATCTCAGAAGTTTCTGTCATGGCCATCCCCAGTTATTCCCCCAACTGTTGTACTCGGCTGTTGCTTTAAAAGGCAACTTTGCTCAGCAGCTTCATTTAGATGAGGTCTGAAACCATTTGCTTCTCGTTCTTCCCTAGTATTTCATTTCTGAGAGTCATTTGCTACAAACTGCAGCTGTGAATCGTTAATTTTATCTGCTGTTTAGCACAGATTAGTAGAGTTAAACATTATTGGGGTATGTATGACTTGATTCTATTTACATATTTGCAGGAACATGAGCATGAGTCTCAGTTGGGCTTTTAACCTCGGAAGGCAATCCCTGGAGAAGTGGGCTTTCTCAGCTTTTTGAAAATGTCAAATGTGGAGCATTTTATACAACTTTTTGAGTCAATGAAATGTGAAAACACAGAACTCTATTCAGCAATTATTAGAATTTTAAGACAGCAATAGCAGAGCAAGTGCAAGACTGCTGCAATCTCAGGATTCTCCATGACTGTGTGAAAGTTTGGGTCTGTGATGATCACATAGTTTGCATTTCCCAGAAGGCTTTCTTCTGTTTTGTTTTTCTCTGTTTTGTAGGTGGGAAGAACTAAGAGGCATGTGATAGGACTGATCTTAAGTGCTAACTCTTGATAAACTCCTAAACAAGATATTCCTAAGAAAACAACCAAAGAAGCCAAATTAGTACTAGATTTTGCTCATGACATAATACAAGAAATGAGTTTAGTATCAGTGGGATAGAAAAGAAGATGACAAGAGAGAGAGTAGTGAGAAGGGAAAGGCTGACATGGATTTGAATCAGAAATTCTCATTATTTGACTTTAATGAGTAATAATTTTTATTAAATTTTTATTTTTGAATATTTTAATCATTTAGAGTAATTATTTATAGCTGTGTATTAAATATTTAGCTGTGAACTGTTTGTATCATTCATCAAGAGCTAACAGATAAAAAGATATAGTACATACTTACAATAGAATGTTGTTCAGATTTGAAAAGTAGAAAAATTAGCAATACACAACAGCATGGATGAAGCTTAAGAATCAGAGAAACAAAGCAGTCACAGAAAGAGAGATATTCCATGGTTCCACAATGAAATCTAAAATATTATTTAATATAATACAATCCGAATCATTAAAGAGAGAAATGGTGACTAGGAAAGCCTAAGGAGAAAGGAGGAGTAAGGAGATGAACATTACTCAATCAAAGCTCCAATCAGGCAACAGGAATAAAACCTACAGCTCTGAGAAGCATGAGATTATCAGTATTGCATGAGTAGGCAACAATGATGCATTAGACACTAAAATATTTCCTGAGGACATGGATCTCATATTACATGCTCTTTTCATAAAAAAATTGACAAAATTAAATAAAAACTGCAATTTTATTTTGCTTTGCTTTTTATATTGTAATCATTTATCACCAATTTCTTGGGATTGTATAAGGGTAATGTCCTCTTAGACGTTAATATGAACATTGTGTTAAATCTTTGAAATGCCTCTGTGAGAACAAAATCAACTTGGTTAGAAGGGAACTTCTCAATAGCTACAATGAGCTGGAATCAGCGGTGCCCACATGTCCAGATGCCTCAGGGGATTTCCAGAAATATATATATATGCATTCATAAAATGTATAAAGTTGGCTTCAGATAATTTAATTGAGAACATGATCCATAACACTGTATACAAGCATATCATCCCTTATCTGTAGGATATACCTTCCAAGACATTCTATTGATTCATAAAACCACAGAGTACCAAATCAGCACTGATTTATACTCATCCATAAAACCCTATGGTCGTTTAATGTATAAATTATTCAGATTAGAAGATTTACAACAATTACCAATAGTAAAACAGAAAAAATGATAACACTATACCATAATAAAAGTTATCCAAATATTATTTGTGGGATTTTTCCCTTCAATATGTCACAACCCAATTGATACAAGTAAATGAATTGTAGAAAATAAAATTTCAGAGAAAGGGGACAACTTTAAAAGCCATCTTCGTATAAATCATCAGCCACCATTAATACTGCATTCATGTTCTCTTGTCTTTCTGTTATTACTTTTAATCTTGTGTATGGGGATGTGGGTATGAGTGCAGGGGCCCACAGGGGTCATAACTGTACGATCTCCCTGATGCTAGACTTCCAGGCCATTTTGAGTAGCCCGATGGAGTTGCTGAGAACTCTGTGCAAGAGCAGAATGTGTTCTTAATGCTGAACCATCTCTCTGTGCAAGAGCAGTATATGCTCCTAATGCTGAACCATCTCTCTGTGAACAGTATATGCTCCTAATGCTGGACCATCACTCCAGATCTGTTGTCAAAATAAACCAGCAACCACCTTCAACACTCAGACATTTTAGTTCATCAACAAACACTGGGACAGCCCCGCAGAGATGGCAGGATTTCTGCATAGACAGGGTAAAACCCACTCATAGAGAATGCGGTCCTACTGTGACAAAGTGATGACAGCAATAAAAATTAGTTAGTGGAGTGGGAGACAAAGTCTGGCGTGGAAAACACTTCATTACATTTAGTGATTATCGAAATTGTATTAAAAGCAATCTGGTCATATTAGAGGAGCAGGGCGGGCTCTCAAGTCTGAGGCCGTAAGCACATGAAGGACATCTGCCATGCTATCTTCATCGCCTTGGCCTTGGGTACACATCTGACAATTAGTATGCGCTTCATAGTGGTTCAAATTATACATAGATGCTGTAGCCTTTGTAGGGATAGTGGCATTGTGTAGACGGGGTCTCACTATATAACCCAAGCTGCCCTGCATTCCACTATGTAGCCCCCTCTGGCCTCCAATCCATAGTCTTCCTGCCTCAGCCTCCCATGGATACCAGGTGTGATAGACTGCATCTGGCTTCTGTAGCAGATATTTATTAATATATATATATGGGAAAAAATTCATGAAAAAGTTATATGAAAGCCTTGTCTAAGTGAAACAGTAGGAAATTTCTCCTAAAACTGAAAGCATTGCCTACAAAGAGCCAAGTAGGAAAAAGAAAAGTAGCTTTAGTGGTTAGTAATGTGAGTCTCCAGTCACAGTGACGCTAATCAGAACCATGGAGTGTCAAAGGTGTCAACCTTCGATTTTACAGAGAACAGACAATGTGACTGGACTGCAGATCACTCTGAGGGTGCTCTTGGACAAATCACTTGATCAACAATGATCACAAAGCAGGGCCACCCTCATAGTGACACTTCCCCGTGTGTCCCCAGGACTGGCAGAGGACAAAACCACTCACACTAGGAAGACTGCAAATTCATGCAGCCCAGCTTCCAATGGGCTCTCCATCATCAATTCTGTGATCACAGTCACAGGGTCAGCAGTTGCTTAGAACCTTCCCTTTTCTCTGTTCCCATCTGCCCCTGCCAACCCTCTCATTGTCCTGCTTGTGAGACGGCTTCACCTCCCTAAGTGGCAAACCAAAAAACAGAAACCATGAGATCTTTTCTTTTACCAACACCCTGCCTCCCCTGAGTTTAATAGGAGTTTTAATGGTTTAGTTTAACGTATAAAGATGATTCCCTTTATAAGCTTTCAGTCACGTTCCTTCTTGATTTTTATGGACCTTGAGTCACATGCTTCTTACTCATCTGCCCAAGATCTCTTCTACACTGCTGGATCCCTTCATTTGTTATTAATTTAAATATGGAAATGTATAGCCTAACTCTTGTGATTTAAAAAGTGGCACGAGAGAGAAAGGCTCTATGCGACAGAGCTCAGGTGCAGAGGTTTTTTTATTGGGGGAAAGAGGGGACAGGCGGGGGTAACAAGTATCTGGTGACTGGAGCAGTAGAAGAGAAGAGAGAGGCAGGGAGAAGGGGAGAGATAGGGGAGAGAGAGAGGCAGAGAAGCAGCACAGAGTGGGAAAGAGATGGGGGTCTTAGTGGCTACACCTGAGGATACACCCTGTCAGTTCTAACATTCCTCCCTTTTATTTATTATTAAAAGGGGGGAGCTAGGAAGGGGTAGCAGCTGAGGTAGGGATGAGGATGCTGTGTTCTACTTCTTGTTTACACGATGGCATCATTCATCTTTGGGGGACCTGAGGAAGTTGGGGTGCTGGCCACACCCTGGAGTATTTCCTGTTTCACTTCACTGTCCAGGCTCTGTGCCAGGCACTGCTTGGACCTGGGAAAATGCCCTAGGGCGTTGCTGCTTCTCACCACCCAGACATGCTTGGTAATCTTGTGCCTCCAGCTCTATGGCCAACAGCTGGTAGTCCGGCAACAATAACTAATTAGGAATGGTCAGTAGGTCTCCAAAAAACATCCCAGTGGGAGCAAGGGGGTATAAACAATGACACAGTTCCCATGAGTGAATCAGAGAAATAAGACCCAACAACAGTCTGCAATTGCTAGCATCCCAGGAATTCAAAGAGAGTTGACTTCAAAATGGAACAGGCTGTTTTGCGTTCCATCAGACTTTCAGAGCAAGAGCCATGAACTCTGAGCCTGAAAGAGACACAGTCTGGTAGCTGAAGAAGCCAGGTGAGGAGAGGACTGTGCTCAAGAAATAAACTCTCATATCCAGGGGAATGGTCAAAGGCAGGTAGCCCTGCTAGGGACTCAATTGCCAATATTGAATGGAAAGCAAATCTGTTGCAGTGGAAGAGAGCGGCTCTGTTGAGGGCAAAGCAGGTTGATAGGATCCGAGCATGAAGTGATTACCTTTCGGTGAGCTCTGTCACTGAGCAAACATGCCACATGCAACAGAGTTACTGTAAGAGGTTTATTGGGGGAGAAGGAAAGCAGAAGAATGAAAGGGTGAAGGGGTGATACCTCCCTCTGTCTATCAGGATCGCTGGCAGAAAGTTGCAAAGTTCCCATAAAATATCAGTATACAGAGCGTCAGGGAGCAGATTTTTCATAGACGTATTCCTCATGAATGAGACAGAATGAGATCCAATAGCTTTTTATCAAGCGAGGATCAAACAAGAAAGGCACAAGCTGCCCTGGAGAGTTGTCACTCAAGGACTTGGGGCTGTAGGGCAAAGACCAAAGAACTCAAGTGTCCCAGAAAGGTACAGGCCACCCAATGAGTCGTCACACAAAGGATGGGGGCCAAGGGCTCTGAGCTAGAGGAAGTCATAGATGACTGGTACCAGGACTTTGAGAGAGGCCAAAGGGTGAGAAAGCATGTTTGAGAGACAAGTCCTCACTCATGTGTAATAACCAGAGGTGGGAAAAGGGGGAAGGGCTCGCCAATCATGCCAGTGTTGGATGAAGGGATCCAGCAACCCAGAGAAGCAAGACTGACAGTTTCAAGGATCCTGGCATGCCTCAAACCGCCGGCAGGCAGGAAGAAGCACCAGGAGAGTCTTTCCTGGTCAGGAAACCAATGTTGTTGTTTATTGTGGCAGGAGAAAGATGCCATGCAACAGAGCTGGGGGGGTGGGGTGGTGACTAAGGGAAAGGGAATGGAAAAACGGGGGAGGGGAGAGGGGATCCCAGCCTTTAGGGACAGGAGTGACGGAAGAAAAGAGAGAGAAAGAGAGAGAGTGAGAGAAAGACAGAGATACAGGCAGAGAAGTGGAGGGAGAAACTCAGAGACAGAGAGAAGTGGGAGGTGGGCAAGGCCTGCCTTTTAAAAGGAAGCAGTGAATGTGCACAGGAGGTGCTCTTCATGGCTGCAGCTGAGGACATAACCTGCCAGAACCCCACGGAAGGCCAGTGCAGATGCCTGAATACAAACACTAACTTTAAAATAAAATACAATAAGACAAAAGTTTTCAGTTGAATCTGTTCCACCCTCTAAGTATCACAAAATTGTTCTGAATTACACATTTTTTACACGTGAAAGCTGCCTGATGCCTGTGTACTGCGTCCTATTGTCCTTAACTCCTTGATGAGGACCAGGATTTCTCTCCTGTGTGCCCTTCCTGTTCACTTTCCACACTCCCTTGTTTCCAGTGAATGGCTTTGTCTTTCAAACCAAAACCAATCATATTATTTTGGCCAGTTTCCCTAAACTTTGCCTTATTATGCTCCAATTGCCAAGCTCTTCCAATTCTTCTTTGACAATGATTTTATATTTCTTTCCCCGTCTTCATTGCCTAAGTTCCAGGCCCTTTATACTCTGGACACTAAAATTATTACCAATTGACTAAGAGAAACCCTGGGCCGGCACCAATTAGCATTAACAGGTTCTAATCAGTGCCCCCAGCTCTTGGGCCTTGGCTCTTCACAACCCTCCACGTCTCTTTCCCATCTTCCGCATCTTAGCTCTCTGCAGTCTCGAGCATCTTCCACTTCCTTCTAGCTGCCAGGTGTGCTCAGAGCTAGCAGTGTCTGGGAGTCTCTGTTCTTGATGAGTCTACTTTATTCCATTCTCACAGAAGCAAAACACTATTACCAACAAGCAGGTTAGGGTCCATTTCTCTACACACACAGCAGAAAATACTGAGCGGCAAAAGGACCATCGAGCGCCGTTCTTTGCCAACTTTTGTTTCCCTGAGTGTTGGCAGCAAGCAGTAGGCAGGATGATGCCCTCTAGCATCAGCAGGTGGTGCCCTCTAGTGTTATGAAATCCTTAGGCCTATAAGTTTATAGCTCTTGTATAGGCCTAAGAAGGCCTTCTCAGCCCGTGACTGCAACCGGCATTGAAGCACCTAGGTGCCTAGGTATTGGGATTTCACTGCTTGTGACAACAGCCAGAGTTACAGCATTTGTATAGGTCTATGAATCCAAATTTCTTAGCCATTAACACTGGTCATTGTTATCACCCCTGGCCAATGGGTCTGGGACACCTGGCCCTAGACACTTGACAATTACCTGTAACACTTCTGGAGACCATGCTGCACAGGTTCTTTTCTCTGGATGCTACCAACCTTTGGCATTTCTCTCCACTCTCTTTTCTTTTCCACTCACGGGCCCCTCTTGAACTGTTCATCTGTCTGCTTCTTCATCATCAATCAAGCAGCAGGCTGCTTTGTGCTATCCCTGCTTCAGCTATCAACTGCTTGACTATTAGTGCCACTGCCCCTCCGTTGCCTCTGTCATCACCACCTTTCAATGTCTCTGCTACATCTATTTCCTTGTTACCAGTGCAGCCCACGCTGTTGACTGTGGACAAGAAAAGATCACATGAGACAAACCCTTTTATTACTAATATTGCAACAGTTGGAGGAGCAACACAAGGGAGTATCTCCTAGCCAACTCAATAAATGAGTCTGAGAAGCCTGCTTATATAGCCAGACAAGGGTGTTTGGACCAATCACAACTTTGCCTCTTCAGTCACACCATGAAGGTTGAAGTGTATGCCAAACACAGCTTTGCGCTCTTTTTGACCTGTATCAGAAGTCTCTCTGGTGAGCTCACAGCAGCCAGAACAACAAAGAAGAGATGAGAGCTGCCCCTTGGGGACTAAAATAACCAGAGTCCCATTATCTATGCTTATTGCAAGAAAATAAACATTAGAAGAGTGTTTACAGTATGTGCTTAGCATTGTGGGGAAAGATTGTTAAGAGCCAGAGACAGTGGATAGCCGTGAGAGAACAGCGTGTTCTGGATACAGCAGGGCAGTTGCACTTACAAACTCACAATGGTTGTGACGTCATGCAGAAGACCTGGACAAGCTCAAGCCAGATCAAGTCCTATCATGGCGGTATTTCAACTGCTAGCTGGAGAAAGAGGGTGAATCAGTTCTCTTTATAGCTATGGCCCCTGGAGGGTTCATGTTTCATTGGATGACCACACATCCAAAGTATATGGGCAACACAAACGGCTTATGGGCTTAGAGAAAAGAAGAAAAGGATCCAGTGTTGGGTGAGTAGGGAAAGGAGGTGGATCTTGGAGGAGTGGGCTACCGTGGGGGAATCAAATCAGAATATATATACAAACTTCTCATAGAACTTACTATTTGCACTAATGCCTGTTTTTCAACAGGGATTAATATTTGTTCAGTTCCCCAGGGAGAAGTAGATCCCTGTTGTTGTTTTAATTATGTAAAGCTTCCCCCATATATATTTATGGGTTATATACTTGAACACTTGGTTGCCATTTGGTCAAACAAACTTTAAGAAGTGAAACCATAACAGAGAAATAGGTCCCTAAGGGTATACCTTGAGATTTTCTGACTGGGACCACTTCTTGTCCATTCCCTATTTCCTGATTGCAAATTCAATGTGACCATCTGTATTACATTATTCCCACCATGCCTTTCCCTCCATGGTGGGCTATAGGCTCTCAAACCATAAACCTCTTCTTCCTTAAGACGCTTTTCTCACATTTTGTCACCACTATAAGAAAAGTAACTGAGGCAGACCCTTAGTCTGTGTCATGGCTACAAATAGGCAATAAAGATATCTGGGTGAGGTTGGAGAGGTCTATGCTGCAGCATGTTTGGGTCGCCTCAGGAAGGAGGTCTCTGAAACTAACTCAAGGAGGATGAGAGAAGAGGGATTTGCATAGAAAGAAAACACACTCTCAGCCTCTTCTCTTCCAATCACAAACTTTCTGTTTAGTTGTAACCTCTGCAGACTGGATCTGACTACTTTAGATGTCTTCCTTCCCAGCACAACTGAAAACACTTTAAAAATGGGAAAGAAGTCATCCAGAATGTCTGAGGGTAGAGTAAAAGGATGCTGTCTGGAGCTCTCATGCCTGAAATAAAGGCCGGAGCCTGTTGCAAAGTGTCTGGAGTTGCCTTGACGGAACCAAGTGTTCCCAAATGAAGTCCTCCATTTTAACAGCCGCAGTGACATATGTGGCCATTCCTGCCTCAAACCAAGTTTCCTCAGGATGCCTGTGGCCAAAATGAAGTTCTTCTGAGAGGCAGTATCTGGATCTACTCGAGAGAACTGTCCTCCATACATCCATGGTTGAAGCAAAATCTCCCTGGCCGTGAGGCGTGTAAAGTAGCTGCGGCTTTGCTACTGATAACTCCCTGTATCACCAAGAAGCAGGCAGTGGGTTGGCAGTCTCCTTAAAGCAGTGCGGATGAAGTTGTAGCTGCTACTTCCTGCTAATCTCTAGGAGATACATGGACTTGACTTAAACTCTAACCAAGCAACAACACACAGACAACAGTCGGGACTCCCAATGTGCCTCTGCTCCCACCCAGTCTGACAGAGTCACCAGTTCCATTCACAGACAGCTCTCCCTGATGTTGGGGACTCTGTGTGCTGTAAATACGTTTTATTACCATTGGTTAGTAAAGAAGCTGCTTTGGGCCTATCGCAGGGCAGAATAGAGTAAGGGGAGGGGGATTCCAAGCAGAAAGAGGAGGAAAGAAGGCAGGGTCAGGGAGATGCCATGTATCTGCTGAAGGAGTAACATGCTGGTACCAGTAGGTGTGTGTAAGCCACAGCCTAGTGGCAATGCACAGATTAATAGAAATAAGTAATTCAAGATGTAAGAGCTAGTTAATAAGAAGCCTGAACTAATAGGTCAAGCAGTGTTGTAATTAATATAGTTTCTGTGTGATTATTTCAGGTCTGGGCAGTCAGAAAGGAACACGTGGCCTCTGCCTACATTCCACTGCATATATTAGAAGAGGGCCAGTTTTCAATCAAGCAGCCAAACAATCTGTCCTAACAACTTCTACTTAGTAGGAAATAAACATTAGAGCATTTGCAATGAAGATTCACAGAAAAACTTCTATTCTTCTGCAGCGAACTTAAACTTGCAATCCTTAATTCCCAATTTAATGTACCTAGGAGGCGCTGGGTCCTTCCTCACCTATCTCAAGGTCACCTAGCTGAAAGTATAAGGTACCTGATTCTCCATTAGCAAATAAGTCAAAAATCATAATGGCTGATGATAACGTTTAGTGCTAGTTTAATATATGGGTTTCTTCATGCTTCTTACACTGATTGGAACTGATGGAATAGCCTCCATCTAAATCATTGCCAGACTCACAGTAAAAGAGTAGACGGTCTTGTAAATCACACTTGAAATCTTAAAGCTTGACCAGGAAGTGGCACTCAGTACATTTTATTGCTTCCAAATGACAATGACACTGATATTCTCCTTACCACCATCACCCTAACCAGAACCACACACACCAAAAGCTCTTTATATTACTTTTGTAACCAATGTGATAAAACATTATGTCCAAGGCAATTTATAGAAGTGTTTTTTGGGGGCTTACAGTCCCACGTGGGTAGAGTCGGTGATGGTGGAGCAATTCCTCTAGCAAACTCGCACCTATTAATCTTCCACAAACAGAAACCAACTGGTGAACAATGTTCAAACGACTGGGACTTATTGAAATATCCTATTCAAGCTACCATAGTTTTCAACATTCTCAGATGGTCTTCCTTTAATACATCAATGTAGGCATGACTCAAGCTCTTGGGTCATCAACTTGCCCTGGAACTCACTGCTATAGAGACTGAGAACTCTGAAACTTTCACACAAACAGACCCACTTGTACAGATCTCAGACTATGTTTGTTTCCCCACTCTCAGTCCTCTTGGGAGACTCTCCCTTCACTAACTAGAACATTAGCTGTCCTAGGGTCTAAACCCTGCATCATCTAGATGATAGCAAAATCTACCACGCCTTCAAATATTAAAATTAAGTGCTGGTGGACATTAGATACAAGCTCAACAAACAGCAAAAATCACAGAGAGAGAGGGAGAGAGAGAGAGAGAGAGTCAAATATCACTTGATGACCATTTCCTCACATGCACCTGGCAGACTCTAGTATTAGAGGAACCAGAGAGAAACCACTCTAATACTGCATCTGTTCCCCCATTGTGTTTTTGCTTTTTTGAAGAGTATTTATTTTTATTTTATTTACATGAGTGTTTTGCCTACAAGTATAGATGTGTACCACATGAGTACCTGATACCTGGGAAGATCAGAACATAGCATTGGACTCCCTAAAGATGGCTGGAATAAGCCTACCCAAAAAAGCAAAAGACCTATACAATGAATGCTAAAGGTATTGAGGAAGACACTGAAACATGTAAAGACCTCCTGTGCTGATAGGTTAGCAGAATTAATATTACAAAAATGACTGTACTACCAAATGCAATGTCAGTCTAATGCAATCACACCAAAACTTCAGTGCCTCAGGGAGGAGGCATTCAACTTCCATAGTTTTAGAAAGCACCATGCACTCTACTCAAGGAGGAAAACAACCAACAGTCCAACACAGCTAGATACCTGTGAACCACAACAACAGCCAGCATTGTACCATAACCCTAAGGGTGCAGTAGTCGCATGAATGTCTTGCAGGTGTCAACAGCTCTCTAGCTAGACTTAAGGACCACTCAACAAGAAAGAAATCATGCTTAGCATTAGAAACCTAGCCAATTACCTAGCGCTAGTAAATTCATGGATCTTGGCAGAGAATCTACAACTACCAGTTTACTAATCCAGTATAATTCCTAACTACATTCCAAATATTTATCCTTATACCCATACGTAAGTGCAGTTTTCATCTCTTAATCAAAGAAATTTCTCTTTGCAACAGATGTAACTCATTACAGAAAACCACAGCCTATCAAAATTCGAGTTGTGGAGCCCCAATGAATAAATGTACAACACAATACCTGCACCTAAGGCTTGGGGATCATTGCCAAAGAGGGGTGGAAAGATCATTAACAGTCAGTGGAGCAGGAGTTTGTTGTGGGATTGTATCTGCTAGAAATGTCAGAAGTTACACCCAGAAAGCCTAATCAATCAGACTGCCTAGATATGACCTGAATGAAGACTGCACTAATAGACATGGTAACATGAAAGGGGGAAAGACCTCAAGGCCTGAATCCTAGACAAAGAACCATGGGCACCTAAGCAATACTGAGAGCAGGAGAAATAGTCCTCTCAGAAAACATACACGTACAAGTAACATGATAAGAAATGGGCAGATCATATTTATATATTTAGGAAACACACATATATGTATATTACATAATTTTTATATATAATTATTGTATGAGGCTGCTCATTCGTTCCTGGATGTTCAGCCCCAAAATAATCACATGGAAACTGTACTAATTAAATCACAGTTTAGCCCATTAGCTCTAGCTTCTTATTGACTAACACTTATGTCTTAATTTAATCCATCTCCATTTATCTGTGTATCGCCATGATGCTGTGGCTTACCAGGTAAAGTTCTGGTGTCTGTCTCCAGAGGGGCTATATAACTTCTCCTGACTCTGCCTTCTTTCTCCCAGCATTCAGTTTAGTTTTCCCCACCTAGTTCTACTCCACCCTATTAACAGGCCAAGGCAGTTTCTTTATTCATTAACCAATAAAAGCAACACATATACAGAAGTACTTCCTACATCATATAATTACATACATAATTAAAGAAAAAGAGAGCAAGGTAAATATATAAGAGGGTTAGGAGGGTTTGAAGCAAGAAAATGGATGAGAGGAAAAAATATAATTATATCATAATCTCAAAAAAGTATTTTAAAATTTTCTTTTTTATTTTTATCTTTTATTGATTTTTATTGAGCTCTACATTTTTCTCTGCTGCCCTCCCTGACTCTCCTCTCCCCTTCAACCCTCCCCGCAAAGTCCCCATGTCCCCAATTTACTGAGAAGATCTTGTCTTTTTCTACTTCCCATGTAGATTAGATCTATGTATGTCTCTCTTAGTTTCCTCATTGTTGTCTAAGTTCTCTGGGATTGTGATTTGTAGCCTGGTTTTCTTTGCTTTATGATTAAAAACTCACATGAGTGAGTACATGTGATAATTGTTTGATGCCGTTTTTCACAGAAGTAGGAAAAGTAACTTAGAAATGTTTATGGAACACAAAACATTCCCCCAGATAACCAAAGTAACCATGAGCAAAATGCACAGTGCTGGAGGGATCATCATACTTGATTTCAAGTCACAATACACAACCATGGTAATGAAAACACAAGGGACTGGTGCACAAACAAACTCAAATCCATGGGATAAAGCAGCTGACCTACATATAAACCCACACAGACTCTCCATCTTATCCCAGTCAAAATACCTCTCATCAAAAAAACAAAGGACAGCAAATGCTAGCAAGACTGTGAGGAAGGACCACCCTTATTCATTGGAAATCCATAAGGAAGCTCCGGGGGTGGGGGGAAACATGGAAAACAGAAGTATCATATAACCCAGCTATTCCAATCCTGAAAACGTACTTAAAAGAATATTAGTCAGCATCTCACAGAGGTACATGAACATCCACAATTACTACTATGCTACTTTACATGGCTGTAAAGGAGAATGAAAATAAGTCACTCACAGGAAAATGGACAGAATTCATGATCACTGTTAGTGAAATAAGACAAAATGAGAGAAAAAATATTGAGTATTTTCTTTCATGTGCAAAAACTCTTGAAATATAGATGGTATATGTGTAGATTAGATCGAGCACAAGGAACAGCCATAGGTGAGAATGAACTCTAGTTTTTTGACCATTTGTTGGAAAAGGGATTAAAGAAGGCATTAACCTCTTCCTAATTACCATCTGCCCAATCCTGTTAGTTTCAGAACTTTGAAAAGTTACTTTCCCTGTATTCAGGTGGTATTTAATTTTACTCCCTATTCATCCTTTATGAGAAGATCTTTCAAATCGGACATTTGATGTTTTTTAGAGATATTATTCACATCATGAAAATCCAATAGTAGCCTGACAGAGATATGGGCTTGATGTGTAAAAGTATCCTGAGTCTGTTTCTGCAATATATATTCATTTCCGAAAAGCTGAAAATAAAAGAGCACTTCTGTAGGGCATTTCCATTTGGAAAAGTAAAATGGTCCTGATAGAATGTGTCAGCGTCCTGCTAAAGGCAATGTCCTTCCAGCAAACTATTAGGTTACTAGCCTTTGATGGTAAAAGCAGTTTCTGTAGTGAAAAATAAGCTATACCAAGACTGGGCCTCATCTTTTAGTTTAAGCAGATTTCTAATGACCATGATACATGGATGAAGTCTAGCTTAGAATTTATCATTAAAGGCATTATGGGATGGAAAGTTAAGCACATTTGTTATGTCTTAGCCTACTCTCTTGGAGCATGCTATTATATAGTTTTGAAAACATGGTTCAGCTCTATACCAGTAATAATGTGCACAGATTACAAGTAAAAAGGGGCCACTGCCAAATTTTCCAGCCCTTTCTGGTATTCTGTGAACTCCTGGAGGTTTGCACAGCAATGAATTTTCCAGAAAGGCAGTGGTCTATGTTGATTTCTTTCACCCTGATAAAACCATAGCCACAAACCATTTCCAAATGAAACAGTTTATTTCAGCTTACAGGTCAGAGCCCGCTATCTAGAGAAACCAAGACAGGAATTCAAGGAGGGAACCTGGAGGCTGAAGCAGAGACTATGGAGGGATGCTACTTACTGACTTGCTCCCAGCCTTATGTTCAGGGTTGGTGCTGCCCACAGTGGACTATGCTCTCCTGTATCAATTGCCAGTCAAGAAAGTACCCACAGACCAATCCAACTGAAGCTCCTCATTTGAGGTTCCTGCTTCTCAGGTAACTAGTTTATGTCAACAAAACTAGCACACTTGGTTATCCATTCATTATCCTCATATCCAAAAATGTCATATGGCCCATCTTTTTCTATTGCTTCAAGTCCTTGTTAATTCTCCAACCTTAACTCCTACTGCTACCAAGTTTGTGGTTCTGCCTGTCTGTTTTCTAAAATGCATATGTCTTTCTACATGCTATTCTCATGGTATCTTTCTCTTTGTGTCCGGGTTCTACTTGTACCTTTAGGACTCAACTTCCATCTGGATGTAGCGTTCCACAGGGCCTCAATCACTGGCCATCACTTTTTCAGAACCCTGCCAACCAGGTACAAGCCACTCACCTACATCTGTGACTTGTACCCTTGTGGTTATTAAAGTTTACTTATGTGCTATTCTTAGGACTCCAGTGGAAAATACAGACTCATTAAAAACACCAAGATGTTGTTTATACTTTTCATTCTGTATGGCTAATTGCCATATAGGACTAGCACAGAGATTTACAAAGAACCAAGAATTCCCAACAAATGTGCATATTAATTTTTCTGAAACTAAGAACAGTTTCTCCAATTTAGTATGATGGGATATGGAAACTTCACCAACTGACTATTGTCTAAATACAGAAATTGGACCTGGGCAGCAAGAAGAAACAAACAGGGTACTAGAAGGCAATGTGATCAACGCTGAAGAAAAAAAAAAAAAACCTATACTCACCTGAAAAAAAAAAACTCAAATCCCTTCGTAGCAATGAGCAGGAGTGGGTTCAGTTCCCAGTTCCCAGTTGCGCTAAACCAATCTTCAAGTTTTCTGCAGCCCTGGGAAACATATTTTGAAGATCTGTTTTACATTCATAGATGGACAAGACATTTCCAGAATGGCTCCGCCAAGCACAATCGTTTTATGCTTATAAAAGCTGTAACGCAATGGAGGAAAATGTCTTTATTTGTTCTCTATAACCACTTACTTACACAAGGGGCCTTGTGCAAATAGTGTTTCTTAAGACAAAACAAAGGTAATTTCTGTGTCTAAGAGAAAAGAAATACTTCTTTTTTCATTTCACAAAGCGGGCCTTCTGTAAAAATGTCAATATGTGTATCCACAAATGCTGTGTTTAACCTGTCCTGATATGAAAGATCAGGTCAAAGAAAGTCTGTCAAAAAGCTTGTGGAAGTGTAGCCCTGAGTAGTGCAGTTTTGCTGCCCTCTGCAGGAGAGTAATGTGCTATTTCATTCCCCCAATAAGCACACCTCTTCATGTCCTTTCTAGGTTTCCTAGAACTGATCAAATTACTGACTGCAATAATGCAGCCACAAAAAGTTAAGAACTGTGGTAAAACAAATTGCCTTCCGAAAACTATGAGAATATCATAGCCACTACATTTTCAATCTCCACACTAACCGATAGAAGGAATCCAGGCTCATTTGCGTTTTATGCAATGTGGAATAATAGTTTCCTCAAAGGAATTCAGAAAGCATGTGGCTCATTTAATCCATGATTGTCTAAGCAAAACATAATTCAATAAACCCAGAAGAAGAAACATCAAATCTTTTATAAACAAATATATCCCTTTGTTTAAAGGTAATTTAAAATCTGTGAATAGAAATATCTTTTCATTTCTATTATTTAAATTGTGTCCCAATTCACAACTAGAGGAAGCAAACCACATAGGGAGTGAGTAACCATTCACTCACTGGCAAGCATTTATATATAACAAGGCTTCCACTCATTTCTAACACCAAAGGTCAGCTGAGAAACTGATGGATTTAGTTCTCTTCTGTCTGTCCCTGTGTGTGACCCAGTTGCACTGGGCATGAGAGCTGGCGCTCAGGAAGCTGACAAAGGTGCGTTTATAGTCATCCACCTGAGCAGTCAGCCAGTTAATTTGTGTTAAGAGATCTCTGAGAGCACAGGCCCAAGGTTCTAGATTTTGAAACTGGGGGAAATGGGAGTCGCAGTCCAGATCATGTACCGGCCACGAATTTGGAAATTTGTACTGAATCGCTGTACTGTAGTGGCCACTAGAGGGTGCATCAGGTGGCAGTCAGAACAGGAGCCTTCTCCCCTATGCTTATTTGTCCTGCTGGCATACTAATGCAAGGTAGCACTCTCTGAAGCATCCTTTCATTGCCTTGAGCTCCTAATAAATCTTTTATATTTCATGCTCCTAGAATATCTTAATCCCGAGTCCCGATCGTATTAGTTGATTCAGACTACAGGACTAATGAACTATCATTGGTTGATGTTTCTGCCTTCTCATGTACCTGATTTTTTAACCTCGTGTGTGTGTGTGTGTGTGTGTGTGTGTGTGTGCCCGACAGGCAAGAAGAAAGCCTTAGGCCCAAGCTGATGGGAAGACAGCTACACCTGCCTGATGCAGGACAGGAAACAGAGGGCAGAGAAAAGGAAGAGACAGAGAAGCGGAATGGTTCATACGCCATGGAATGACACAAGAAGGAACAAATATAGATGGAGAGGACTGGGCATACGTTGGAGGCCAGCTTGCCACCTGGGTCCATGGTAATGTCCGGATTAGGCTGCTGCCAAGGGCCATGTGTGGGTCTCTGGTCCTACAGTAGCCAGAGTCAGTGTTGATACCCAAGGCTTCTGTTGCTGTCAAGTGACACGCTGTCTCCTGTGGGCTGTGCCTCTTCTTGGGCCGCGTTCAGGTCCACAAGCCATGCTGCCACTGGGATCGTACTGATCTGAGTGACCTTTGCCGTCACCCGGGGCCACGTTGTCAACCAGGCCTAGGCTATTGCGGAGGACTATGTCTCTAGGTCCGTGGTCCTATCACAGCCGAGGTCTGTATTCACAACCAAGTCTCCACTGTGCCACCAAAAGCCACATGAAACCCGGGGTCTAGGCTGCATCCTGTGGCCTTTTTGGTGTCCAGGGACCATACTGCCATCGGAGCCATCCTGACCTGAGTGCCTGGATCTACCACTCTGAGTAGGCCGAGCTGCCGCCTGAGGCCGTGTCTGGGCCATGGCCCAGCTGCAGCTGGGGTCTGTGTTGAGCTCTGTGGCATAGGTTACCACTAGGCCCCAAAGAGAGCCCAGGACCTGCACCAGAGCCTAAGGCTTGAGTGGAGTGGCGGGGGGTGGGGTCACATGCCACAGCAGGGACCATAAAGGTATGGGTGGTCTGTGCTACCACCTGGGGCCAGGGTGTCATCCGGGCCAGGACTGCTGCCGAGAGCCATGTTAGGGTCCTCAGTCCTACTGCAGTTGGGGTCTGAGCTGAAACCTGGGTCCTGCATTGACACCAGTGGTCACATAGACCCAAGATTGGGACTGCAACCTGAGGCCTTGCAGCTGCCAGAACCATTCCCACCCGAGTGATCGTTCTTTCCACCCAGAGCCAGGACGTTGTCGTGCCCAGGCTGCTGCTAAGGACCACATCTGGATCCGTGGTACAGCCACAGCTGGGATCTATGTTGATGTCTGCAGCCAGTGTTACCTCAGGAGGCCTTAGGAACCATACCAGAAGAAATCAGAGGTCTACACTGAGTCAGCCCTTCCTCTCACTGCCCTGGGAAAGCCGGCCTTGCATCTCGCTGGCCTCTGCATTTGGGAGAGAGGGCCCCCACCCCTCACCACAGGAGAGGATGAACCTACCCTGAGGGCATGCACTTAGGGGAGCTGACTCTGCCCACCCCACACCCTACACGCACATACCTGAGGCAGAAGGCACAGTGGCTCCATCTGACCTGCCTGGCTAACACCCAAGCCCGTAATTGAGTCTTGGGTTGACCAACCTTAGCATCTACCCTACCTGGGACCTGCTGGAGTTTGTGATGGGACTGGTCCGGTGGAACAATACCCATAAGATCTCCCAGACTCGGGGTGGCCACAGGATACTGCAGAGGAGCTCTGATGAGGACCCAGTGAGGATGGTGTACCAAAAACCAGAGGCCTTGAACCAGACCAAGGACTCATTGCAATGAACAGTTGCCTGTCAAGCTGATGGGACAAACCAAAGCTGACACCCCAAAGCTCGAGTGCCACCAGGAGGGATGGAGAGGTGTTAGAGAGTCGGGAGAGAAGGAGAAGCAGAGATTTTTCTGTTTGTGATGTGGTTTTGGTTTATTGGGGGATTTTTCTTGCTTTTATTTGCTTGCTTCCCTTGTTTTGTTTTCTTTCATTGAGGGGGGTGCAGCTGGGATGAGGGGAGAAATGGGGGGACCAGGAGGTGAACAAAATTGGGGTGCATGATGTGAAGCCCCCAAAGATTCAATAAAGTAGATAAAAAAGAAAGAGATGTGTGCAAGCATGTGTGAATATGTATGTGTGTATAAATATGTGTGTATGTAATGTAGATATGTGGATGTATGCATATATGTGAAAGTATGTATATGTGTGTGAATGTGTACGTATATCCTGTATGTCTATATGTGGACATGTGAATGTGCATGCATGAATTTGTATATTTGTTTGTGAATATATAAATGTAAATGTGCAAGTATACGTGTAGATATGCACATGACATAGCACTAATGTGGAAATCAGAGAGCACCTTTGGGTGCTGGTCCTTTCCTCCCACCTTGCTTGAGACAGGGTCCCTTGCTGAGTGTGGCCGAGATAGGCTAGCTTGACCAAGAACTTGGGATTCTCCTGGTTCTCCATCTTATTTGGTGCTGAGGTCACAAATGCATGTACGCATCCATATGCAGCTTCATGTGGGTCCTCAAAAGCCCACTTCAGATCTCACACTTACAAGGTAAGTCTTCACCAGGTCCATTTTCTAAAAGTGAAAAAAGTGAAGTTTTGAGGCTGTATAGTAGCGTGGTTATGAGTGCTCCAAGTTGATTTTTTAAGACAGATATGATAGACTGCACACAGAAATGGAAAGGGAACCTTTGATAGTCTCTGGCTTCATTAGCTCACAAGTCACACATGCTTTATAGCACTTTCTGCTCTATGCTCAACTAAAAAGTTATACAGCCTCTTTCAAATGAATGAGAGCCAATGCAATGCAGTCCAGATTCACCACATGAGTACAGTCTTCATTGCAACTTGAAACTGCTCCCTTGCCCTGTGTTTAACTTGCTTCAAGTTCACAATTCTCTAGTAAAAGGGGTTTGCTTCCTTTCTCTTCCTGTTTTAACTATTTCTTCTCCATGGGTCAAGCTCGGGGCAGAGGAGTTGGCAAGAAAATATATAGCTGTTATGTGATGACACAACTGTGGTCTTGTATCACCATCCTCTGTTGGACCAGGCCAAATCTTTGCGGTGGGATGCACCAACTGCCTTTACCACAGGGATGCACGAACTACCCTTCAAGCAGCAGGCCAATTCCTCCTCTTCTCTCCCTCCTTCCCAATTTCCTTTACCCCTCATTTGGAGAGATGGCTTAGGGGTTAAGAGCAGTGCCTGTTCTTCTAAAGGTACTGAGTTCAAAAAGTGCAAAGTTCAATTCCCAGCACCCACATGGTGGCTCACAGCCATCTGTAATGAGATCTGGTGCCCTCTTGAGGAAGAGACCTGGTCAGTCATCCTTATCAACCTAGACCATGAAACCCAATATGGACAAGTTCAACAGAACAGCCATATTCGACAGAACCACCTTATATGGGCTGTCCATGCATACTTCAGCATTGCCAGGACATAAATTTCCTTTTTATTTCAGCCATCTCTAGAGTAAGATTTAGGTCTGTTTTTCCTATTCAGAAGTGTTAATGGGGAGCACTACCCGTCTTCCACCCATCACATCAGCACATCGCCTCCTGACATAGACACCCTGTTCCTAAGGGAAGAAGGAACTGCAGCCAAAACCTCTTACCTTTCACTTCCTCCAGCACAAGTTAACTGTGGATTTTGTGGTTCATGAACATCGGAAGACCCAAGCACACCTAGGCACCAAACTAGTAAGCGGCATTCTTCCCTGATCTCTTCCCAGCTGCCACCTCTAGTGTCCTGCTTTGGCACCTCTTGATGGTAGACTGAGCCAGAAATAACCTTTTCTACCAAAAGCTGCTTTGGGTCATGGTGTTTATCACAGCATCAGAGAAACAAACTAGAACAGGGACTTTTGCTAAAACTCAAAGACAAAGAAAATCATCATATACATTTATATATGATATCAACACACATATATATTTATGTCTTATGCCACTGATGTAGAAAGTCCTTCTGTATATGTGTTGCATTTATTGGTTAATAAAGAAAGAAGTTGTTTTGGCCTGTGATAGGATAGAATAGGTGGGGAAAACTAAACTGAATGCTGGGAGAAAGAAGGCAGAGTCAGTGAGAAGCCATGTAGCCCTGCCAGAGACAGACATTGGTTGGAACCTTGCCACGTGGCGATATACAGATTAATAGAAATGGGTTAAGTTAAGATTTAAGAGCTGGCCAATAAGAAGCTAGAGCTAATAGGACAAGCAGTGATTTAATTAATACAGTTCCTGTGTTGTTAATTTGGGGCTGAGCAGCGGGGAACAAACAAGTGGCCTACAACTACATGTCACCGTGAGAAACCTACTTTACTTTTTGAAAATGTATTTTGCAAGTCCATAAAATGAGACTCCTTCCTAGCACCGACTTCATTGAACTGTTATACAAATTAACCATTACAAAGCAGAATCGGGCAGAGAAAGAAGCAAAAGTAGCACCATCTTGCTTCTCCATGGAAACCCTCAGGAGCTATGTCTCTAGTCAAAGAATAGCCTTAAAGCTCAGGAATGGAAAATGTCACTTCCCTTTCCTGATTCCTGACACAGAGCCTGTTGATCTTGTGATAGTTTGAATGAGAAAGACTCATATCTTCTCATGCTTATTCCCCAGATGATGAACTGTTTGAGAAGGATTAGGAGGTGTGTCCTTGCTGGAGGAGATGAGTTGCTGGGATGGGCTTTAAAGTTTCAAAACCACACAATGCCCCAATCTCTATCTCTCTCTCTCTCTCTCTCTCTCTCTCTCTCTCTCTCTCTCTCTCTCTCTCTCCTTGCTGGCTGGCTGTGAGGCAGGATATTAATTTCTCAGGTACTGCTCCAGCACTGTGCCTATCTGCTTCCCACCATGATGATAATGGACTAATCCTCTAAACTGTAAGCAAGCCCCCAATTATATGTCTCCTTTAATAAGAGTTACCTTGGTCATAGTGACTCTTCATGTCAATAGAACTATAACTAAGACAGCCTTGCTATTTTATTTCTGTATAAATAGCAATAGTATTAACATACCACACAGGCAATGTCAAATAGGAACAATGCCTACTTTTAAAGTACCTTAGATAATAATGCTAATAATCTTCCACCAGAATTAGAGTGAATGAGCTTCAAGTTGGACCTTCTTGAGTGTCTCTCCTGACTCTACAGCCTCGCATGACTCGTGTGCCATGGGCTGCTTGCTTTGAAGTCATTGTTGCTCCAGCAGGTAATTCCAGACTGTGTAGCTGTCTACTCTTATGGCCACCACATTGAAAGTCACATAACACAATAGTAAAGTCCCTGTGGAATGATCTTTAACCAAATGGTGATGCGAGACATGAGTGAGTTGACTTCCTCTCAAACCCTCTATCTGATAGGGTGATCCTAAGGAATGGACTTTCTTTAGGGCCGCACAGCAGTGACCCACAAGTCGAACACACTGAAGTTGCTTCTTATCCTCCCATCTACCTTTTCCTTTCATCTAGTCTAGCTGTACTAGAATGTATATCTTAATTAAAAATGATCATTTCAATCTCATCTAAGACTCTGTTATAAAATGTGAATGAAGAAAAACACAATAATTCATAAGTTTTCTTTTATTCTAAAATAAATCCAGATGATCATTTCATGTTTTTTTGTTAAATGGGAAGTTTATGCTGAGATAATTTGGCATAACGCTAAAAGTCTCTTGTGTACTATGATTCATTTAGACATCTACAGCATACTCAGAGTACCAGCCTAGCCCAAAATACTTTCCTTTGCCCAGGCCTGCACTACAAATTCCTAACTGGCCTTCCTGCTTCCACCCACTGCCTGTTCAGCACATTCTGTTCATTGCTGCCTGTATGATGGCATCAGTCAGGACATGCCAACTCTTGTATTGGCATGGAACTGTAAATAACCCTGGTTCCAAAGCTTCACACAACAAATGCTTTACTTAGCCATGCCTCACAGTGAGTTTGATAAAAGGCAGATGCCAGTTGGAGGATCTGTTCAGCTTCCTTCCATCTAGTGATCTCTTTATTTTGGGAATTTGTAGTCACATTCCAGTCCCCTCAGCCTCTCACCAGCAAGAATATGTCATGGAAGATTATGCACAAGAGGTTTAAACATCTGGCCACAAAGGAACAGGCATCACCTCTGCCCAGTATTCCACAAGATGCTTCACTTCCTGTATCATCAGCTTTAGGATGATTTGGATAAAAATTAACATTTAAATGGGGGCCTTCGAGTGAGGCAGATCACCCTCTATAATGTAGGCTAACTTCTGCCAAAAGGCCTTAATAGAATAAAAAGATCATTTTTCTCAAGTAAGATGGAATTCTCCTGCGAACAGCCTTCAGACATCATCCAGAACATTAGCTTTCCGGCTGCCCAAAGACCCAGATCACATAGTAAATTATAGACTCATTATCTTTCACAATTATATTGGCAAATACACACACACACACACACACACACACACACACACAGAGTCAACTGACAAATATGCCCCATTGTACTGAAGTTAGGCCTATGAGACACAGCTGCAGGGGAGCTTAGAAACACAACCCATTCGGATGCTTGAACAATGGCAGCCAGTGCTTTCTAAAGCAGAGTTGACTGCACAGCATTCCTGTGTCAAATCCACCACAGTCTATCATCTTAGGAATTCTCTTTATGGGCCCCGCTACTGAAACCAATTCTTCCTGATATACTAAACATCTCACGCCCCCTCTACTTTATAGATACATGGCCCCCATTCTGGTTGGCAGTGACCCTTCCAACACAATCTCTACTACTTTGGAGACACTCCTGGAAGTTAAGACCCACTCTACATCCACACTGCATTAATTGCTTCTTTTTGCTGGAGAAAAAAAATAATCTGGGGCTGGAGAAATGGCTCAGGGGTTAAGAGCACTGGCTGTTCTTCCAGAGGTCCTGAGTTCAATTCCCAGCAACCACATGGTGGCTCACAACCATCTGTAATGAGATCTGGCTCCCTCTTCTGGCATGTAGGCATACACGGAGGCAGAATGTTGTATACATAATAAATGAATATAAACAAATAAGTCTTTTAAAAAAATAATAATCTGAGCAAATATAAGCAATAAAATCCACCATGATGAGGGAGACATTACTGGGAAGGCACAGGACCAGCTGATCACATGGCACCCACTCAGGAAGCTGAGCGTGATGAGTACTTGTGTTCTATTCACTTTCTCTCCATGCAGTCTAGGACTCCAACCCACAGAATGGCACCATCCACATTTAGGGTGGGTTTCCTCACTAAAACCTAATCTAGATAACCCCACAGATATCCCCAGAGATTTGTCTCCAAGGTGATTCTGGATCCTATCAAATTGACAACCAATATTAACTATCACAATCCTATACTTTCTCAACTTGACACCTCCCTTTTAATCCATAGTCTTCCTCCCTTTGGTTTCATGCACTCATGACCACTGTTTCAGAGATGTCACATTGTTAAATATTATTTTAAATGAAATAAACACTTGGCATAAAACAAGTCTTCAAAAGTAATGTGCTAAACATCCAAAATTCACCACTTCCTAATAATTTGACAGCCTTTTACCTTTATTTGCTAAAATCACCCATTGGGTTGATTCATATTTTGTATTTGAGCAAGTATTATATAATAGTATGTTATTGTGCATTTCGATCCAGCTGTACATTCTGACACCAGGAGCTCTTGTTGATCACAATGGGAATGTTTTTGCAAAGGATATTGAGAAAGATTACTCATGCTCTCATTTGTCACTGCACAGTAAATACTTGCCACTATTTTGCCAGACAAATGGGTCCTTTTGGAAAGAAAGAGGGGAGCATTTTTTACATTTGACTACCTATGCCAGACTGGTATCTGTGTCTTTTAATCTTGTCTGTTGAATGGATTGGATTAAGAAGCACTGAGGAGATTACTAAATTACACTTCTGGGTATCTGTGAGGGTGATTGCCAAGACAGAATTGCCTTGATATTGGGCAGCACCGCTTATAAGTTGTGGGCCTGACAGAATAACGAGGAGAAAGGAGAAACTGGGTGCACACCTGGTGTATGGTGTGAACTGCCCTCCCTACCACAACAGATGAGACTGCTGAAAGCATGCAACAGCTCACTCTTCATCCTCCTAACTTACTTATGCTAGGCTTTCTGTCACCCAGACAAGAAAATGAACATGATATTTAGTCTATTCACTGAATTCTTTAAAATCTCTTTTGATTCTTCACTTTCTGAGAGAGATTTGCTGGGTCTTGAGCTCTGCCTATATGGTAAGAGAGGCAATGGCTGCCCTTTACTATGAAATACCTTTCCAAGTATGCTCCTATAGCAAGTGGTGTGACAGATCCCAAATAACCAACACAGAGGCTTAATATTAATTATAAATTCTCGACCAATAGCTCAGATTTATTACTAATCAGCTCTTACAACTTAACCCACTTCTATTAATCTGTGTGCAGCCCTGAGGCTCATGGCTTTTACCTCTATCTCATTTTGTATGTCTGACTCATTCTCCATCTGGCTCATGACTCTTCTGACTCCACCCTTCTTCATCCCAGAATCCTCAGTTTGATCACCAAGCTTATACTTCCTGCCTGACTACTGGCTAATCAGAGTTTTATTAAATTAATTCAAGTGACAAATCTTCACAATGTACAAAAGGATTATTCCACAGCAATGTTGTATTAAAATGCTGTGCTACTGGTGAAAAAAAAAAAAGCACACCTTGAAATGTTCTCAGGGCTTATAGTTTATGAACTCAAACACTGGTAGTAAACTGACTGATACTGTACCCCATACTTCATAATGAGACAAACTGGTCCCCTTTTCCCAGCTTACAAACATACCTGTCCTTGGTTTGTTGGTTTGCAGGAGCTCTGCGATGTCTAATTGTTCTTATAAACATAAAAACTGATGAGGCAGTGAGTCTGTTCCTTCCTGAAAAATAACTTGAAGAGAATGTCAGCAGATACTATTATTCATAGAAATGAATAGAAAATCAGAAAGTGAGAGAAAAATAACATAGCTCTTCAGCACGAAATGGAAAATTTATATAGGAAACAACAAATCAAGTTGACATTTATAAAATGCATGGGAATCTTTTCACTTGTAAGTCACAGAAACTCTTCTCAAGAGACTGAGACCTGGGAAGTTATACTATGAGAGCTGGCTGGAACCTGGACCAGGAGCAGCAAGAGAGATGCAGGGATACCAGGCCCAAAGAGCAATGAACAGAAGAAGATGACAATGTAATGATTGGAAGCAGGAGTATCCCTCTACCCCTCCACCCCCACCACATATTGAGTGTCAGAAGTGTGTAAACACGTATGATGGATGATTACACTTACAACTGCATCAAAGTGGAGCATTTTCTCTCTAACTCTTTCCCCCATTTGGTTTTTCTGAAACTGACCACATCTCTGTAGTACTTGGCTACAATAAAACTTGCCATGGCTCCAGATTGTCCTGGTACCCAGCCTTTGGGGCTCCTGTGACTCTATCTGCTTGTGCAGGTTTTCAAGACTGCTGGAGCAGGCTGGTGGCCTCACTAGCCATCTTTGGATCCTCACTTCTTAACTCACCTGTGCAATCAATTTCATACTTTTACCCCCTGTCTTAAGCAGTCCAGTTTCCATTTCCCGGGTTGATCCTGAATTGCACACTATACTTTGCTTTATTTTTTTAAGTTCTGGGTGGGGGGAACACAGGACAGTAGACATGATAGACAAGTATTTGTGGTGGTTTATATGAAAAATGGCCACCTCTCAGAGTCCCAGGCACTTAAAAACTTGGTCCCTAATTAGTAACTTAAGCCTTAGGGAGATGGAGCCTTGATGGAGGAAGTACATCACTGTGGGAGAGCATAGAGAGTTTAGAGTCTCACTCCACTTAGAGACTGATCTCTGAGCTTCATGTTTGCATTTAAGTGGTGACCTCTCAGCTCCCTGCCTCAGTCACCATTAGAGCTCTCTATCGAGAAGCACAGACTTAAATTGTTGGGGTAGGCCATTTATCCATTTAATGGCCACCCAGACTCCCAAAATAAACACACAGAAACTATATTATTTGCAATACTGCTTGGCCTATTAGCTTTAGCTTCTTATTGGCTACCTCTTACATATGAATTTAACCCATTTCTTTTCATCTGTGTATCAGCACGTGGTTATGGCTTACCAGCAAGACTATGTCTGCTGTCTGTCTCTGGTGGGGCTCCATGGCTTTTCTCTGACTCCACTTTCTTTCTCCGAGCATTCAGTTTAGTTTTTCCTACCTACCTCTGTTCTGCTCTGTTATATATCCTAAGCAGTTTCTTCATTAATCAATGGTAATCACAGCATACAGAGGGGAATCCCACATCACCTCCCATTTTCTGTCTACATGAAAAGGAAGGTTTTAATTTTAACATAGTAAAATTACATATAACAAAACAGGTATCAAGCAAGAATTGCAGTTACAACATTTATATCTACTTTATCTTTTATCATAACTAAGGAAAACTTACTATAACCATCTATTCTTCAACTCCATCAAAGACTCCAGAAGGATATAATATTACCTAAGTAAACAGGAAGTATATTATAAGCAACTTCCAAAACTCTTGAATTGGGAGATATCTCACTTCCTGGACAGTCACCCAAAGATTTTTAGTAACACTGTGGGCACCCATCTTCAGTCTATTGGCCCAAGGTATCCAGCAGGTTTTTCTATGAAGCAGGAATTTCAAAGACAGTTCCACCTATATTGGCAGTTTTTAGTCACTTTCTTGTGTCCTGCAGAAAGTCTGGCAGACTCTTTCATGGAAGCAGAAACCCAGAAGGACCATCTCACCTTTAGGCAAGTTCAGCAGTCATTTCTCTGCAGGTCCTACATATCCAATTCATATAGTATAACATCAAGCAGTCCAGGCAAGAACAGTTTCTTGCCCAAATGACTAGCAAACTCCATAAGGAGCCTCTTTGGTGCCCATCTTCCTCTTGAAGATGTCTGCTGCCAGGAGCAGATGCATCTCATTGTCATGAAAAGTCCTAGGTTATTAAAACATTTTAAATGTCATATTCTGTTAGTTTTTGAAAGGTTTAAATAGTATCTATCTAATTGAAATATATCTATATATAGATATAAAACCTAACTAACATGACTAGAAGCTTGACTATTATAGATGATTATGTATCATTTCTGAATTATACATTACATTTTTAAATGAGTTTCACAAACATAATATCTTAATCAAGAGCAGAAATACACATATAACAAAATTGACCTTAAATTTGTATCAATAAACCAAGATCCATACCAATGCAAAGTATTCATCTCTATTTAATATTTCTCTTTAAATATAAACAAGCAAAAATAATTATAAATAATTATTTAGGGAATTTGAAATTTAGAGAACTCTCTCCAAACTGCTTCCTGCCTTTTGTTGGGTAAAGTAACTTTAGGGGTGTTCACAGCAACCTTTTGGGGGGGTCTTGGTCCATCAAGCCACATTAGTCTGGAAGGATTCCATAGCTTCTCATCATCTGTGGAAATGAAAGCAGAACCTCGTTTCCAAAGCAACAAATGCTTAGACCCAAATTATGAAGTCAAGATACCTTTAAAATACATATGTTGGTTTAGCTTAGCAGCCCATACAATGAAATGTCTCTCTGTACTTAGCTCATTCACAGTTAAAAAATTCAAAGAAAACACAATAATATACATAATCCAGACTCTCTGCGAATACTCCATCTTTATGTGACTTATTTTTCTTATTCTGTTACTTTTTCTACAAGTTTAATATTTATTATATTATCTTTACTCCTTTAATCTATGACTGTCTGTACTCTTTTATATTACATTTACTGCCTCTTTACTCTTTTACTTCTCTTTCCCAAGCCTACATACATTTTTTAAACATACTGTGTCTTGTTTAGAGGTCTTTTATGTCTGAATTTGTCCTATTGTGTATCTGAAATCCTTTTCTGTCCAGGAGCACTTCTTACAAAGCAAAACAGCTTGACTAGGACTAAGGCTGCTTTGCCTTTTGGATCTGCCCAGTCCAACATGTCAGAGGTCCATTCACTGCCCCTGAGAGCCATTCTCTTGGCCCCAGTTTCAGGGTTGGGTCACAGAAGGTCTGTGTTACCATTAGGCAAGCTGTAGCACTCTACTCACAAACCCTATTTAAATTCTTTAAAGCTGGAGCTCCCAAAAGAGTCAGAGTTTGTGCTTGCAGCATGGCCCAGGAAGCTGCCGTTTCAAAACCACATGGGTTTTTTGTTTTTGTTTTTGTTTTTGCTACCACTGAGTCAGGAAGACCTCTCTTAAAGGAATCATGCCTCTGCTTGCTTAAATTGTGTTTAAGCAAGTGTTGAACTCTGCTCTGTGTGTGTGTGTGTGTGTGTGTGTGTGTGTGTGTGTGTGTGTGTGTGTGTGTGTGTATCTAGAATTGCTTTTCAAGCTCTCTCAGGTTTAAAGTGGATTTAGTTGGCCACGCGGGGCACCAATCTGTAGTGGAAGGCTGCTTGTTTATATTTTATATTTTACCATGAGGTTTGTGGCCTACTGGGAAGGTTCCAGATGGCAGCTCACTTTATGGCTTTTCTCTGGCTCCATGTTCTTTCTCCCAGCATTCAGTTTTGTTTTCCCTGCCTAGCTCTGTTATGCCTTGCTATTAGGTCCAAAGCAATTTCTTTATTAATCAATGGAAATCATAGCATACAGAGGGAAATCCAACAGCATCAAATAAACTCTTCCTTCTTGCCTTGGTCGTGGTATTTTATCAGAGCATTAGAAAAGTAACTAATACACTTTTCTCCCACCTCTAGGCCTTTATGTTTTATAAAACCTGTAATCAAATGACACTTGAGTCATTAGGACTTACTGTCATGAGGACAGAAAAAAACAGAAATGATGCTGGGCAGGTTGTTGATTAAATCAGGACTCTAGTGATGGTACCCTCAGGTAAAGAGCAAAGACAAAGAAGAGACAAGAGTTTCTTCTTCAGGGTCAAATAAAGGGACAGAGTTCAAAAGAGATGGAGCCACTTGATAGCAGTTTTTGTAGCAGAGAGGAAATGAGGGAAATGGAAGGAATTTCCTCCCATTTAATGAAGATGTTTTCGTCCGCTAATAGAAAAACGAATTCCTCAGCAAAGACCAAAGGAAAGAAATAATTGAACCTCTTGCATTTGTGTGGGCCTGTGTGTTATTATTTTCAAGTGGGCATATTCATTTTACAGTTGGTTTCATTGTGACATACAGTATATTTAAAGACTGTGTGGTCAATACTGCATTTTGTCTAAATTTGGAATTCTACTCCCTATAATTTCTCTTATGTGAAAAATGCATGTAGATTTCCAAAAGTAGAATGGAATTATGAGAGTATACCCAAAGAGTAGGCTTGTAGTAAGGAGGCCGCTTGTTTACCGGACATCATAGACTGCTTAGAACATATGTTACATAGTTAAAATTTCTAGTTCTTGATTTGTGTCCAGTAGAGGGCAGCAAAAAATTTTAAAAAACTATTACACTTACTAGATACAAAAAAAATGAGTAAACTTATATCACTGCTTGCTGATAAACAAAGAATCATTAGAGCCCCTATCAGCAACATAGAAACAAATAATTGAAGGGCAGAGACATGGCTCAGCAAGTACAGATGCTTGCTGCCAAGACTGACTGTCCAATTTCAATACCCAGAACCCACATGGTAGAAAGAGAACACTTCAAAAGTTTTTCTCCATGACAGTGTGCAACCCTCTCACACATGAATAAATAGATACATAAATGTTTAAAACTTAAAACTTAGAGAATTTGTTTCTTAAGACTAGGAAATTCATGGCTACCCTATTTATTCTTGTGGAATTGTAATATTGTTGAAAATTATTATAAAGCATTCTATTTTAAAGCTTTGATGTTAAACTTTATATTAGCTGAATATCCAGTTAACTTCTCATTTACCCATTTAATGTAAATTATCTGAGCACTTCTAGCCAAATTCTTAACCTGGCAGTTGTTTTTTATGGCATAACTTGAACACAAAAGCAAGTGCCGGCCTACATCACTGTACCTGTCTTCTGCAGGGAAACAGCAACAACAGAATACTAGAAGTGTATACCTCTCTCCCTCTCTCTGTTTCTCTCCTTCTCCCCCTCCTACTTGTGTGTGTGTGTGTGTGAGAGAGAGAGAGAGAGAGAGAGAGAGAGAGAGAGAGAGAGAGAGAGAGAGAATTATAGGCCTAAGAAGTTTGAAGCCTTTAGTAAGACCAAGAGACTAGAGATCTAGGTAGGAGTTGAAGCATCAGTCTAGATACAGTTTTTTCTTTAAGAAGCCTCTGGTTTGTACTCCCAGTGTCTCCTCTAAAATCACTGGATGAAGCTTACCCACACCATCAAAGTTAACCTTGTTTCCTCTAAATTAATTCAAGTGGTAATTTTATTCAAACTACTTTGCCCCTGGCATCTAAACTAGTACTTAATCGAACAACTGGGCAATACAGAGCAACCACATTGACACATAAAAGTGAAGATCACTTTCCAAAACCTGTCCCTGATGAGCTCATATACCAGTTCCCAGAAATGTCACCCTTAGAGCATCATGTTCTGAGTTTGAATCTCTCTCCCCAGACATCACCTGCTTAAAATGCATGCACTCTGGATAAGTTAGAATGGCTCCTTAGGCACTGGTGTGTACACACCAGCTCATCACATGCTTTGTCACCAGACTGAAGAGGTCCCGTGGCATGCTGATACCACTAACTTCCAAGTGCTTCTGAAGTACAGAACGAAGGGAAGCTGCAGTTCATCACTACAACCTCCATCTCCTAATCTTATGTGCCCCCAAAAAGTACAATATTCTCAGTTTCTCTTTGAGAAAACTATACTTTTGGTGTTCTTAGTAATACATTCTCCCTCTTAATATAATACTAAATACTACTGCAAGACACTTCAACCTCTAGCCCTTGTTCAATGTGTCAGTTGAAGTTTGGGCTCAAAATGTTTTGCTTACAATATTTTTTGAAAAAGATTTCTAAAAAGAATCATAATTTCATTCTTAACAAGGAAGAAAAAATGAAAAAACTCAAAATGAAAAGTATTCTATTGAAAATATCGGGCCTGCACCAATGTCATAGAAAACAAGTAAGTTTTCTATACAATAACATGTAAGGCATTCTTTAACTCCAAACGTTCATGCAGTGGACAGTTTACCATGAGTCAGCCAGAGCCTCATTCTGCTAAGCAACTAATTCATCAAAACTTATATCTTGGTATATCTTACACAGTCAAGTCATGGGCCACTGGTGAAAAGAGGTGAGATACCAACCACAATTTCCAAAACTACTTGATGTGCATGCCCTGAGATGCATAGAGCACTAGTTTCTAGAGAAAATATGGCATGCCTTAAGCAGTTTGTCAGTCTCACATTTAGCAATAGTAAATGATACTCTCTTCAGCCACTTACAACACCATGAATTTTCAGAAGGTATACATGGCTTTTGGCAATGGTGAATTGGCCTCATCTGTCACTTAAAGAATATCTTTGGGAGTAAAAATCATGCTGCATCATGTGCTACAGCTACACTTCATTTAAATATTCAGCTCATTTGACTCCACATAATCAAGATCAATACTTCATTGTTCACTACTCTACTTCTACCTATGCCAAAACTGACTCATGAAATAACACATTCGATCATGAATTTAGCAAATGTGGAGTTCTTGCATTAGGCTGCTTGTTCGTCCCAGCCACCCCAAATCAAAATAATTACACAGAAACTATATTAATTAAATCACTGCTTGGACCATTAGCTCTAGCTTCTTATTGGCTAACTCTTACATATTAATTTAACCCATCTCCATTAATCTGTGCAATACCACAAGGTCGTGGACTACCAGCAAGGTTTTGGCATGTCTGTCTCCAGCGGTGGCTCCATGGTTTCTATCTGACTCTGCCTCCTTTCTCCCAGCATTCAGCTTAGTTTTCTCCACATAGTTCAGTTCCCCTATAGCTCTGCTATAGGCCCAAAGCAGTTTCTTTATTCACTAATGGTATTCACAACACACAGAGGGAAATCCCACATCACCTCCCCTTTTCTATTTAAATAAAAAGGAAGGTTTTAACTTTAACACAGAAAAATTACATATAACAAAACAGGTATCAAGCAAGAATTACAGTTACAGCATTTACATCTACTTTATCTTTTATCATAACTAAGGAAAACTATAAGTAGAACCATTTATTCTTCAACTCTATCAAAGACTCCAGAAGGATATAATATTACCTAAGAAAACAGGACGTGTATTGTAAGCAACTTCCAAAACTCTAGAATTGACAGAGACATCTCACTGCCTGGACAGTCACCAAACATTCTTCTATACTGTGGGGGCACCCATCTTCAGCCTACTGGCCCATAGTATCTGGCAGACTTTTCCATGAAGCAGGAAATTTCAAAGACAGGTCTGCCTGTATTGGGAGTTAGTCACTTTCTCTGTATCCTGCAGAATGTCTAGCAGACTCTTTTCATTCTTTCATGGAGCAAAAACCCCAATGGACCATCTCACCTTTAGGCAAGTTCAACAGTCATTTCTATGTGGGTCCTGCATGTCCAGTTCATCAAGCATTCCAGGCAAGAGCAGTTTCTTGCCCAGATGGCTAGCAAACCCCATAAAGAGCCTCTTTGATGCCCATCTTCTTGAAGTAGATTGGTGCTGCCAGGAGCAGATGTGTCTCATTGTCATGAAAAGTCAAAAGTTATGAAAACATTTTAAATGCCATATTTTAATGTCTCTGAAAGATTTGAAGAATACCTATATAACTGAAATATATCTGTATATATCTAGAAAACCTAACTAACATGACTACAAACTTGACTATTATGACTATTTATTAACTTATATTTCTTAAATATACATTGCATTTTTAAATGAGCTGTACAAACACAATACCTTAATCAAGAACAGAAATATACATATAACAAAATTGACCTTACGTTTGTATCAATATACCAAGATCCATACCAATGCAAAGTATCCATCTCTATAGCATATCCCCCTTTAAATATAAACAAACACTTATAAACAGTATTTGGGAATATGGACATAGTTTTCTCCAAACTGCTTCCTGATGTTTATTGGGCAAAGTAATTTTTGAGGGGTGTTCAAGGTGACCTTTCATGGGGTCTTGGTCCATCAAACCATATTAGTCTGGAAGCAATCCACAGGTTCTCATCCTCTGTGGAAACAAAAGAAGAACCTCTTTTCCAAAGCAAAATATCCTTAGACCCATATTTTGAATTCAAGATATCTTTAAAATATATATGCTGGCTTAAATTAGCAGTCCCCAGAATCAAATGTCTCTCTGCAGACAAAAAATTCAACGAAAACACAATAATATACGTAATCTAGACTCTCTGTGTATATTCCATCTTTATGTGGCTTATTGTTTTCTACTTTTTTTAATCTATGACTGTTACTTACTTTCCAACTCTCCATAATTTTTTTCTTCTCTCTCCCAAGCCTACATATATTTAGCCAACATTGTGACCCATTTAGAGATGTATATTTGTCTGAATCTGTTTTTCTTGTGTATTTGTAAGCCTTTTCTGACCATGAAGGCTTCTTAAAATGCTAAGCCCATTTTATGAACTTAAGCTGCACAATTGCTAGGGGAAACCCAGCCCAGCATGGCGGAGCCACTCGCTACCTCTGAAAGCCATGCACACTGCCCCATTTCCAGGCACACAGCTGGTCCAAGTTGCTATCAGAACTAATGATGACAAAATTTGAAGGTGGAAAAAGACTGAGTTCCATCTAAGAACCCTTGATTACCCTGCCTTTTTGTTTGTTCATCTGGGTTGATAGGACCAATTCACATGAAGCTTACTCAACCTCGACTCGAACACCCTCACCTGAGCAGCTGAGATCAGGCTGAGAGACAGGGTATGCTTTGCTCTAAGTTACTCTGAACTGTGTAAAGCACTGATTCTCATTCTCTGCCTTGCTCCAACTAACTCCAATGTGATAGCAACTTCTGACTCAGTTGTGCTGAAGGACAATGACTGTGCACTTAGGTGGACACCACGCAGCAGAGGTTGATAAATGAGTTATTTCTGGGAGTAGACAGGATAGAATCCCATAAGTTTATCAGGGTGAATTGATAGTGGAGGGACAAATAGGCAGATATGAGTCATATCAAGAAAATCAAGCCCAGTAATCCATCAGATACATTAGACCAAGAAAAGGGTGTTACTTTCTCACTTGGATGCCATCTAACGATAGACACCTAGCACTGTGATAGCAATGGCCCCTGTGGACCTGCATCTGACACCTAACATATGTGTCATCTACCAGAACACAGAGAACTTCCGTTTGTCCATGGGGTCCAGAGCCCTCCAGGTCAGCTATTTACCTGTTACTGTGACCCATACAATTGCCATCTGCCAGTTTGAATCTGTTGTCCATCCATCTTCCTATCCCTTCACTGGGACAAGATCTTAGGCTTCCAACTCTGCAGCTGGGTTCCACCCTACAGCTTCACTCTCAAACCTGTGAGCCTTAACAGACTGAAGCTACGGTAGCAGATTCTGCCCTGTACTTAGCTTTGGTTTATTTTATTTTCAATATAGACACCATTTTCACTTCTTAAACCTGTTACAACTCTGCTGCCACCTGTTTACCTACATGTATCCATTCTGTAGCCCCAATCTGCATATAGATATAGAGATATAGATGTTTGTAGTGTGTGATGTGTTATCTAATAGCAGATACTAGAAATTAAGACTGGAATAACAGAACTATGCTTTTATCATCCAGATTATTGAGGAAAGTGTAATGGGGATATAGATGGTCATCTAGGGGTTTTCTAAGCCTGTTCTCTGAAACAGACAAGGAACTGAACATATAGGAAAGACAGAATGGCAATTGAATGGTCAGGAAAGAAAACCAAGCCTTGGAGAGGGACAGCAACAGCTCTGTCCCTTGGGGATGAGAAAGACCTAAAACTGGAAGCACACTAAAGGAAGGCTGGTTTAGGTGTTTACAGGGCTCTGGTCCTCCCCTTCTTCCTATTGGTAGTGTTTAAATACACACCCCCATGCCTTTCCCACCACTTCTCCTCACAATGGTTTCCAGGAAGAAGAAGCCATTGCTATCTCAAAGAGTCTGCTTTCCCTGTCCTTGTCTACGTATGTCCCTCTAACACTCCTTCACATTTATATTGCTGACTATTAATCCCAAAACCCGATACATGCTAAGCATGTGCTCTTCCACTGAGCCACATCATCAGCCCCTACATTTGTTTTTAATCTATTACATAATGACCCCTGAAGAGATGGCTCCGCACTTAAAAGCACTGCCTGCTCTTCCAAAGGTCCTGGGTTCAATTCCCAGCAACCACATGGTAGCTCACAAACATCTGTAATTAGTTCTGGTGCCCTCTTGAGGAAGAGACCTGGTCAGTCATCCTCATCAACTTACACCATGAAACCCAGCATGGACAAGTTCAACTGAACCGCCATGTACGGGCTGCCCATGGCATGCTTCAGCATCGCCAGGGCATACATTTCAAATTTCACAAAACAATCATCAATGACAAGTCTAAAAACAGGTTTAAATCTGGAATAAGAATAACTAAAGATATCTGTAATGTAAAATAAAAAGTCTATGATTCTATAAATGGCAAAGTAAGAGGTACTATAAATATCCCTAAAGGTAAGACTAGATTCATCATTGAAAAAAATCTTAACTTTCAAATGGAAATGGATGAATTACAATTCTTCACAAGCTGAGGCAGTGGCCCTGTCATATCCTAGAACCTCAACATCCTTCCCTTAGAGAATTCTCTCCCTTTGAAAAACAAATGAGCCATAGAGCATAGAGGATTTCTAAGGGAAGAAGGACTACTGAGAAGACTTGGAAGTTGTATATGTTATAGCCACCCATATCATCCACCCCCTACGAATTTAAGTAAATGCTCTTATCTGCAAAGAAGCTAGAAAATAGAATGCAAGAGGAAAAAATGCATAAATATCTTTTCTGAAGAGATTGAACCAAAATAGTGGCAAGTGGGCCAACATCACACAGTGTGAAAGCTCAAACGTGCAAAATGAAAACACGCGTGTGGTGCACTGTTCGTGGCATAGTGGTGAGTGCAGGGGCCTTCCAAAGCACCTGTGGATGGCCCAAAAAGTGGCAGAGAAACAAAGGGAGAGCAAAAGAAAGAAAACTTAAGCAGCATTCAAGTGCTAATGACCAGATGAATCTTATTGTTACTAGTGATGTAAATATACACATTAAAGTAGGAATGTAAAACCAAAAGGCTATATTCAGAATTCAGTTTTTGAATGAAAAAAAGAACTCTTGAGTTCACAGTAAATACTGATCTTACAAGCCAGACTATTTTTATTTAAAAAAAAAAGTCTCAGAACAACACACATTCTCATATCAGGAGTTAGACCTAAATAACTTGACCTGGCTCAAATAGTAAGGATTTAATTCATAGGGAAATAATCTAATCTAAAAACAAATAAAACAAAAATATTTGGGAGGGATTTCACTAAGAAAATAGCCTCAGTATCTGAGAAGGTATTTGCTGTCCCAGACTTTATGTTAAGTAATAAAAAAAAGAAATGACTGAGACCCTGAAAAATACTCTAGTTTATTTGAAGGCAAATATATGAATTTTCAGAATAGTTTTATTCATATACCCAATGTATCATGAAGTAGAAAATGAACATGAACCATGAAGAAATGGTAGCAAGCATCCATGAACCATACTTACCACGGAGATCAATTTTGAGTTTCTATGAAGAATTTACATGGGAAATCGATACCTTTAAAGCATCTTGGAGCAGGAGAGTGGGGTGACAGAACTTGAGACGCTGGGAAAGTCCCACACGCAGCAGACTATAGACCTGCAGAGGAGATCCTGAGGGAAGCCCAGGTGGATGAGAACAGCTCAGACACCAGTCCAGGGAAACCAACCACTGGGAACTCCATCCTACAGAAAGCTGACAAGCGGCCCAGTTGTGCTAAACCCTGTCACAACTCAGTTTTCCTTAAGACAAAAATGTCATTTCCAGAAAAGGGAAGGAAAAAAAGATGGCTTTATTTGAGTAACAGAAAGATTGGGTAGGAACTTGAAACTTTGATGTGAATACTATCTTAAATCGTTTTGAGATGTTGAGGTGTCTTTAAGAATTGAGTCTTTCTATGTGCTTGGTGATCTGGTCTTGGGAGTCTAGGATCCTGGAAACCTCAGTGGCCATCAAAACAGCCTGGAGCCAATGGTTTCTGGGTTCTTGTCTCAAGAATTTAAAGAATGAAATTTATGAACCACAAAGAGTGATATCACGGTTACTATTATTTTGATGAAATACCATGACCAAAGTAAATTGGGGAGGGAAGGGTTTAGCCAGATTACCTTTCCACACTATAGTTCATCATCAAAGGAAGTTAGGACAGGAACTCAAGCATGGCAGGAACCTAGAGGCAGAAGTTGATGCAGAGGCCATGGAGGGGTACTGTTTACTGACTTGCTCCTTGTGGCTTGCTCACCCTGATTTCATACAGAACCCAGGATCACCAGCCCATGAATGGCATCACCCACAATGTGCTGGGCCCTCCCCCATCAATCACTATTAAGAAAATACCCTACAGGCTTGTGTACAGTCCAATCTTATGGTGGCATTTTGTTAATTGAGATTCCTGCCTGTCAGGTGACTTTAACTTGTGTCAAGTTGACATAAAACTAGACAGCACACGGCACAGATGAGTTTTATAGAAAGTTTATTATAGATTCATATATAGGAATTTTAAGATGGAGAGGGAATAGAAATGTAACAGTATAAAGAAAGAAAGGAGAGAGAGTCCTGTAGAGCAGGATAGGATCCTATGAAATAGGGTACCATGTAACATGAAGCTATGGGTCTGAACTTTTTTATGGACTTATTGAAGAATGTGGGGTAAGATACAGGGACAGGAAAGATTTGATAAGTCCGGTTGCACAATCTTGAATTGCCTAGGTCCACCCTCTCTTGTTGAGTCACCTAATCCCTATTGTCTTTAGACAGAAGGGTTCCTTAAGAGGTAACACCAAAACAGGAACCAGAACCATTTTCTGTCATTCCGTATCTCCAGCAAGGTCATTCCAGGACTCTTGCTCTGGGGTCTGAGACGTCTCTTCTTAATTGTCAAGTTGACTACATCTGGATTTAACTAAAACCCAAGCTGGCTGGTACACCTGGGAAGGATTTTTCTTAATTAAACCATTTGAAGAGAGTAGACCTACTTTAATCCAGATCTTTTAGGTGGCATGATCCACCTTTAAACTGGGCCACACTTTCTGCAGGCAGCCTGTATAAAGAACATGGAAGAAGGAAGTTTTTGCTTTTCGCCTGCTTGCCCTTTTCAGGCTTTTGAGTTTGTTCTTTCACTGATAGAACCTGCTTCTTCAGGATTCTGACATACAAGGAACAACTGTAGGACTGTTGGACTTGCCATTGGGAGGCAAAACACCACGGGACTAGCTGCCCCACAGCCAAGACTCCAAGACGTCTCCTTTCTATATAGAAAGATTCATTCTATCAGTTCTGTTCCTCTAGAGAACCCTGAAAAATATGGGGTCCTTGCCCCACCTGACCAGTCTCTGTCTCCTGGCTGAGTTCTCTGGAATAGTGTAATACTGTGTTCCCTGCCACACTCATGCTCTCTGAAGCAACAGAACTAGAGTGCACAGAGCTACAATGTCAGTCACAGCAAACAACACCAGCCGCATGTTCTGTGTGGATCCGTATTACCGTGCAAACTTACCCTCAAAATACAGCTCAAAACTTCCTTGATTCCATACTCTATACAATGTAAAAAGTCCACCAAGGCACAGTATAATAAACGATACATAAAAACAGGCATAGGTGCAAAGGCGGCAGGCACAAAAGAGGTTGGTGAAGGTGTCATGTGAGATGTTTCCTAGAGAGGCATTACATACATCTACTCATCCCCAAACCCAAAACAGCAGCCAGTCAAAGTAACATTTGCACCGAAGTCCAACCTGCTGAACCAATGAGTTTCTGGGATTGCTCACAGGAGCACGGGTGAAAGTGCTACTTACAGGAACAAGAGTGACTCAAAAGCAGGCTGAGTCACAAAAGGCCCTGTTCAGTGTGGATGATGACTCACGGATGCTGCAATGCTGTAGCTCTCTGAATTACCCGTAGGCTACTGGCAGTCCCGGAATCTTCTCCACAGGCCTCTGGCCAGGGCCTCCTCCTGCCGCTGTGATTTGCTTCAATAATCTTAAGCCCACTCTTATCTCTTAGAAATTTCAGTTGTTCCAAATATGTGAAGTCTGTGTGCTTCCTGAGTCTCAGGGGCCTTTCCCCTTCCTTCCTGGGTGGAAACTTTTAATTCTGCGAAAACCACTATACAGCAAAAGGCTAAAAAGAGGTTAAGAAAATGTTCTTGGAAAAGAAAATCATATTGAGTTTCAGAAACTGCATGAGTTCTTCATAGAGTAAAGTGAGAATAGTTCACAGAAGTTTATAGTCACCAGAGCTAAGAGTATTTGGTTTTCTCTTATTTTATAATAATATCATAATCTAATCTTGAAATAGAACTCTATTCTCTGGTAACAAATAGTATGTCTACAAAAATAGAAAATATTTTAATATGTTATACTTCTATTTTACAGAAAATTTATTGTGTAGTCAATTTAATGAGGAATATATAGTACTGTTCAGCCACTAATAGTAAGAAGTGACTTTCAAAGATAAATTTGTGAAATTATGGCTTTTGTCCTTCATCTGGAAAATAGAGACCAGATGGCTGTGAATATTTATTTCTGAAATGAGAAAAGAAAAAGAAAAGGAAAAGAAGTCTGATTTTACTCTATCGAATCTCTAGGTCTTGAGCAGCTTCTATTTCTAAAATGTGTAAGGAGGCACTGACGCTACTGATCAACCATTTTAGTTCAGTGTCTTCACTATTAGACCCATGTCCACATGATGTGTCCTATTGAAAACAATGTGTATTTTTGAGAGCTGTCATTTTACACATTGTTCACAATTCTTTTTTAATGTTTTTAATTGAAGCAGAATTATATCCTTTCCCCCCTCCCAGTCATTCTTCCTCTAACCCCTCCCACCCACGCCCAGGTTGATAGCCTCTTTTTCTTTGATTTATTGCTGTTAAGGCACACTCACCAGGAGGAAAAGCATTCCTGGTACTGAAAAACCTCGGGGCTGGAATGGTTACGGACCTTAGAGAGGAATCCACTATGGACCCTTTGCCAGAGCAGCCTAACTTACTTACTACATTCTAAAGCTTCTCACTGTAATTCTTGTTCAAAGATTACTCTGCAGCATTCTCTTTAACCGGCAGCTTAAACTGGGGAAGTTTTCTATTATCAACAGCATTGTCACTGGTTGCTTTATTCAGGTACAACTCAAAGATTAACCTAAAAAAAGGAATGTTTTCAATTCATAGCCAAGGCCATCATATAAATTCCTGGTGTGGCCTGAGGGATTCGAGAAAGATCATCTACCCAACTGTATTTCATCTACTTAGCAGGGTACCAAAGATGTCCTACCAGAAAGTCATAGCTTTCAATATCAAAGGTCCACTGGCCATTACTAATTCCAAACTAGCCTGCCAGTGTCCCTTTGGAGAGTGACATTAAAAGAGGTTATCAAAGAACAACTTTAAGCAACATTTCCCAACAGGTGTTGGGGACAGGAGTAGGGACTTTCATGATCAAATAAGGTCAAGAATAATGAGCATTATTTCCATATCTTAGAAAGTCACAATTTGTATTAGCATGTAAAATATTCAGTAAAGTCTGACAATTTTTAAAGAAAGAATTCTAAGCTTTTAAAAACTTAACAAGTTCAAAAATGAGTTGATTATCATGACTCCTATGGCGATTAGAAGAACTGTAACAGCAGAGAGTAAGGCAAAACAAAAATCTTAATTGTCCAGAATGAGGTATGTGAATAACTGAGAAAATACTGACAGTGAAGATGACTTTAGCTCAAAAGGGGAAAAAAGAATATATTTTTACATTTGACGGGTCCTAGGGATTAATCTATACAGCTATAGTTTTTTCAGAGGAGATCCTCATATAATCACAGTATTTGACATGTAAAATCATGTCACTGTTATCTAAAGACAACACAGAAAATCCATTCCAGGGCTTGCTATATGAAGGATGTCAAGAATGGTACCTATAATTCAGAGTCCCCATGTATAGAGCATCATACTGGGAAAAAGAAAAGCTTTTCAGAACTTTGTACTAAAGACAAATACTCATTTTTCCAAAGGAACTGAGAAGTTTCCTCCTTTCTGCAAAGGGGCACTAGATCTCCCTACTGATTTTGATTGCCAGGAAGCTCAAGACTAAATGTCAGAATGAGTATTGCAACACTCCATCCTTTAATGCCTTTTCTGGTAATGATACCAAATTCCATTCCCCATTAGTTCATTGTGTGTGCTTGTTAGCATCCTGCACAGTCCACTTGAGACTGGGAGAAAGGAAAAGTGAAGATACAGAAAGATAAATAAGACAAGAGATGACCGGGGCTGTTTCTCTGAAGAACCCAACATTTACCTTGAACACAGCATTAAATTTATCTATACAGTTACCTTCTGTGTCCAGGTGAAGATTACAGACACTTCAAAGCCACTTTCTCCTCCTATTGTTCCATTTACAGTTTCAATCAAGATGAATAATCCACCAGTTTTCCTAAAACGGAAATCGAAACTCTTCTATCCTGACACCTTCATCTTTCCGTTTGTGAATTACTCCTCCCTCATGGTTCTGTAATCCTTCTTATCTTCACTTCTCCTGCACAATGAGTTTCCATCCTTCCTTACCTGATACAGGGATGCCTCCTGATGGATGTTTTCAATTCTGCCCTCCTTGGGCACCTCCTCCACATACGTCTTTGAATGGCATATGGAAAATACAGCATGATATGGGATTTCCATGGCTAACCCCCTCTGAGGCTGTCAGTGGACTTGTGCATCTATCTTCTGTTTTCTCTCTCACTTTTCTCCAACTACTTCTATTTCCTAATCAACAATAATTGCCTCTCATTCTTCACTTTCTTAGCGATATTCCCCAAGGTTGGAATGTCACTCAGCTCTTAACTCATCCCTCAAGGTTAAGTTCTGGGAATCTCCTTCAGGAAGCCCTACCTTGGTTAAAACCGAGCTCATCTTTGCTTTCCCACAGCTCCTCAGCAAACTGTTCATTACTAGCATACAAATTTAAATCTGATAGTCTGCCTCCTCCACTAGTCAATTCCTTGAAACCTGGCCCAATTTCATACTTGTATTTGGGTCTAAAATGGAGGGGGGTGCAGAATATCACAGGTGAGTTAGCCAAGAAATAAAGAAAGATGGGGGAGATAGAAGGAGGGAAGGAGAGAGAGGGAGGGAGAGAAAGAGGGAGGAAGGAAGGAAGGAAGGAAGGAAGGAAGGAAGGAAGGAAGGAAGGAAGGAAGGAAGGAAGGGGAGTAACTACCTTATTGCAGGGAAATTTTTAAAGTCAATTTGAAAGCCTTAGACTAAATTCAATAACTGGGACTTTTTTGTTAACAGAATTTCAACTGTAGACCCTTGCTCAATCACTGACTTTCCCGCTCTACTCTCTGAGTAGGATTATAGTAAGCTATAAGAACTGACTGCTGGGTTTCTGGAAACCACTTTAATTTAGTTGGGGAATGTTCTTTCATCTTCTATTCCTCTCTTCTTCCTAAACGCACTGTGTTCAGGTGACTGAATTTTAGAAGACACCGTGTACTGTTGAAGATGCAATGCCATACTCCAAAGAAAGTAGAAAATCTAATACTGCAAGCATGGTGGAGCTTTCATACCTGCCCAGGACAGCATTCATTTAGCCTTTTGTTACATGACACAACGTCACACCTACTTTGTTTAGCCTCCAGGTTTCCAGAAGCTGAATTCATTATTACCTGCTTGCTCTGTATAAAATTTCTTCTTAAATTATGCAATTGCAAATTAAGATTGATGGTGAAAAGAACTGCTTACTTGGTGCCCTGGTTTCACTTCTGTTGCCGGGACGATTACCCTGATAGAAGGCAGCATAGGGAGGAAATGTTTGTGTGACTTCCAGTTCTAGGTTACAGTGCATCACTGTGAGAAAGCCAAGGCAGAAGATCAGAACATCACATCCACAGTACAGAGCAGAGAGAGAACAAGCAAGCATGGGTATCTACTTGCTTGCCGTTTCTGTTCAATTAGCTTTCTTCACACGTAACTAGCTGAATGCTCAACGCATGAAATGTTGCCGCCCACGCTCAGGGTGGGACTTCCAAGATTCTTCACTCGCGTGCGCGTGCGCACACACACACACACACACACACACACACACACACACACACACACATACACACACATATGCACTTGCCCATAAGATAACCTGATGGAGATAATCACGCATTAAGACTCTTTGCCCAGCTGGTTCTAGGTTGCGTCAAGTTCATAGTTCAAACTCACCAGAGCAGGTGCTCTCATCTAGGACAGAGCCCATTCTGTATCCAAATATGTTGTTCTACTCGATTTTATTCAGGGAGTGGAGGGTGAATAATCTCTAAAGAAAAGTTAGCTGCTTTGTTTATCCTGACTTTTACTTTGCTCTTACGATTTGACACTTTAAGCTGAGGTTGAGTTTGCGAGCCAGTTTCTGAAGTAGCTTTTATACTGCTCTTATTCACAGCTAGTAACTAATATGGGAACTTCACAGAGCCTAATTAAGAAGTGAGGAGAGAGTAATTAGGGTTCTTTGACAGATTTACAACCAAAAAAACATTAATTAGCTTTTCTAAAAATAAACTACATCTATATGTATTCACAATAGTAAATCATTTTGCAGAGAGCAAACAAATTATTGAGTTGGTATCCCCATTTATAAATGGCAAAGTGGAACAAGGAAAACATGCACATTTCAAGAATATTGCTTAGTAATTCAGGTATGTTCTGAAAACTATCTTGTTAGGTGATTCCAACATTGTGAGAATGTGTGTGTGCTTACATAATGTGTGTATGTTTATACAGTGGTACAATCAATCAGTTGATTGGCCTCTAGATACAATCAAGAGATGGTAAACATTAAATATGAAGGTTTGCCAGCATAACACAGCACAGTTTTACAGCAAACTTCTCTTAATAAGTAGAAAGAATGCAAACTAAAATAAAAATGTAAAGTATATGATAGTAAAATCACAGTAACATGGACATGTTTAGTATTATGAAGTTACATGTATGTAACTTGCATAATTGTATGTGCTAAGCTTTCATACTATGGAAGCACAGGTTTGCTCATATCAACAATATCACAGACAGAGAAGTAATGTGTTGTGTTGTGATGTAGTGACAACTACAATGTCAATAGATGATAGAAATTTTGTAGACCATAAAAATTTTATGGGTCTACTTCACATGTGTGTCCAGTTATTAACCAAATCATCACTATGAGTCTTATACTTAGCAAATATATTCTGTGTTTCTAGATCCTGTTTTGCTTGCCCTGATATCTCCTCAAGGGTGTCTTGGGCTGTTTTCACACTGTATTGACTCAATTCAAGCCTTGTTCACCTGATAAGCTAACGCTGACGTTCTGTGACTTCTTTCCTAGGCACTTAACATTATCAACACCCAGTGCTGCGTGGTTCTGCGTTGCTTAGGGTCTTCCACAGTCTCAGTGTCACCTTCCTTGATTCCCTTTTTTTTCAGACTCTGCTCACTGTTCGCAATGATTTCTTCAAGTTCTCACTCCTTCCTGAAATGTGGGTAAGGCAGACTCTTAATCCAGAGAGTAAACAATCCATCGCGGTTTTGATGCTTTCTGATTTTTTTTTTTAGTGATAGATATTAAGTTGGGAAAATGGGGATCTTCAAGCACTTAAGTACCAGGTCTTGACCCTGTTGGGAAATACTATCTAGGTGATTATTCTTGTTTAATAATAAGCAACTTACATGTCCAGGTGTAATTATTCATTGATTCAAGAAATATTAAGTATCTACCAAAATCTGTAAGTGTGCTAGAACCAAAAACCTAAAGTGAGTATACAGGTATAATATCCAATGACACCAACCTAGGGAGGATAAATCACAGAGACTCATTTACAATTGAAAACTAAGACAAGCACCATAGAGGAAAGCCATGCAGTCCTATGAGTTTGCTAAGTAGGAACAAATGATCTTAGACCAATTGTCTCAGTGAGAGAAACACAAAAGTTGGACGTAAAAACAAATCTAAATATGTCATAAAGCTGCCAACACTGTGAGGAACTGGTGGAACAAAATCCATCTGGAGAAGAAGGAACTACTATGAGGTGGCCCTAAAAGAATGACTCTTGTTCTTGGGACACTTGCTAATTTCAGTGGGAGCTCAAAAGACAGGAAGTGCTTCCTATAATTCCTGGGTTTCTGGGAAATGTAAAACCCAAGATGAAAGAGTAGATCTTGAAAAACCCTGCAGCCTTCAGATAAACAAAGCATTCATGACTGCCTCCTCTAAGGAATACTGGATTTGCCCTTCGCCTTCAGCCAGCACTAATGACTGATGGTCAGGGCTCTACAGTCAGTGAGTGACTCAAATTTTCAGTGTTACTGTAGCTGCGCCACCCATTACTCTTATTATGAAGGGTTTCGTTAGCCATTTGCTCAACTGTCCCATTGAGCATGGCAGGAGGAGGGGGAAATCAAGAATATTCTTTTTGCTCTCCTCATGCTTCTTCCCAGACCCAATGTGTAGTCAAACCTTTAATAGAATTAATCAGCCAGCGACTAACTTGCTCTTGTCTATCTACTCAGTGGCACAAGGATCTTTAAATGGTTTTAAGCTTTGTTTTAGGTACCTATATCCTAAATGCCAAGTGGAATCAATGATTCTTAAACACTAATGTCTTCTAACAAACTACCCATAAGAGTAGGCATAGGTGGAAACCATGCACAAGTAAATTATTAGGGATAGTAGGAGTAAGCTCTACTCCAACTTCCATCCTGTCATTTCCAAATCTGTACTTTCAATCTTGGAAGATATGATACATTGGATTATTCCTTGACTAAAATAGCATTTCGAGATGGTTTTCAACTCATAAGATAGTCTATCTAGGTTGTACTATGAGACTCTGTTAAACCATAACTCATTCTGGGTGATTGCTATCCTTTGACCTGTCAATCACTTCACTTCTTTCTCCGCAAACCAAACTTCCTTGGTCAGAAGGAGTTTAGTAGAATATTAATAACATAAATACTCAGTCTTTGGATTATGATACTGAAAGAAAAATATGGTAAGAAAAGTGAATTAAGGGATCTCCCAGGAAGCTACAAGGATGAACCCAGCTAAGACTCCTAGCAATAGTGAATATGTAGCCTAAACTGGCCATCTCCTCTTACTGGACTGGTGCCTAGCCAAGCTTCATCCAGCAACTGATGGAAACAGATGTAAACCCACAGCCAAACATTAGGTGGAGTTTGGGGAATCCTTCAGAAAAGAGGGAGAAAGAACTGTGGGAGCCAGATGGGCCAAGGACATCACAAGAAAACTCACAGAACCAACTAACCTGGGCTCATCGGGGCTCGCAGACACTGAACCAACAACTAGGGAGCCTGCACTGGACTGATCAAGACACTCTGCATATGTATTATAGTTTTGTAGCTTGGTCTTCTTGTGAGACTTCTAACAGTGGGAGTAGAGATTGTCTCTGGCTCTTTTACTGGTCTTTGGAAACCTACTTTTCATACTGGGTCACCTTGTCCAACCTCAATATGTGGGGAGGTTCTTAATCTTACTGCAACTTGATAAGCCATGTTTTGTTGATACTCATGTTCTTTCTGAAACAGAAATGGAGAAGTGGATTGGGGAGTGGGGAGTGACAGGGGTGGAGAGAAGGGACTGGGAGGAGAGAAGGGAGGGGAAACTAACTGTGCCTGGGAAGTAATATAAATGAATAAGAAAATTTATTTTAAAAAAGAAAGAAAAGAAAAAGAAAATATAAATTAAAACCTAAAGCACGCTGCCTCCTCTTTAAGGGAAATGGTCTAGATGGCTAAGGGATTCTATGTAAGTTCCAGAGCATTAACCATTGCAAACAATTTCAGTGAGGTCTTATTTTAAAAAATACCCATTTTTAATGTGTGTCACCATGTTCACTTTGATCAAGAACCAAGGAGACTGGGAAAGACAGAAAGCTAACATGAATAGAGTGAGTCATCTTGTTCCCCTGTTAATGAAAAGGATCCCTCTCAGTGAGCTTTGCTGTCATTTATGGAGGATGTATTTAGTCACACTCTGAAACTCCATTCAAAGCTTCATCCATATGTGTCTTTCTCAAAAGAGTTTGTGATCAATCTTACAGTTGTGTTTCTTTTGAATCTCTGACAATCTGGTTATACCATTAGTGACTGACCATCAATCAGCACAGATACTTACCTCCGGCTCTCTACTAAAAAGCAAAGTGAACAGTAAGATAAATCGAGTGTCTGTCCACTGGGAGAATTTCCTTCCCCGACAATCCTTTGAGGCTACTCCTAAGGGAGGAAATGGTGGTTCAGCAGCCTATTTCAGCTATGTGCAAACATGTGCAGAGCCAATTGCCATTATTAACCAACTGTTTTAATCTTCAGTCAACTGATCTGAGGAATAAACCCATGAGCATGAAGCACGGTATAGGGGGCAATGTGAGAGCTGAAGAAACGTCATATGCTCCTGTTTCTACAACTGCTTCCTTCCCATCCTGGTTGAAGTACTTCAGGGTGATGATGGACGGCTTCTGGATTATCTCCCTTCCCTTCTGGGTTCTAATCCATCATCACCTCCCATGTACCCCTCCAGCCGTTATCTCTCAGAGAAATAAATACTCCTCTCTGGCTCTGCTCTACATCACCATGTCTAATTCTGCCCATAATGTCTACCATATCCAAAATTTTGAGTTAGCAGGTCTATTAGTGTAAAATGTTCTTCCTTGAAGATACACCAGACTGATTCAACAGCTCCTCGGACTTCTGCCACAAAGTGGCATTCTCAATAACACCATGTCTGGAAATTCTTTGTATAAATTGTAGCATTCCACGCTCTGGAAAGGCTGCTGTGTCCAGATGTTTTCTCCTAATACAGATAGTGAGTTGACAGACTATACATTTTAATCATTTCTCTACACGAACCAGCTACGTGAGGACTTTTGTTGGTGTACTGTTCTAACATTATCTAATATTTAAGTAACCAAGTTGTATTATTTCATGAATTAAATGCCTGATTTTTACCTATGTCATCAAATAGCCACAACTGATTTTTCTACATGCTTCATTTATATAAGCTATAAATTTTCATATGAGTGAGTGAGTGCATATGTGTGCACACATGTGTGCGTGCACTTTAAAATTTTCAAGTAAGGAGAAATCAGTACAATTTCTTATCTTCACTAACATCTGCTGGGCTTTAGAACAATAATAGTTGTTTTTGGTTCAAAGACAATGCAATGCTTTGTTTCTTAGGCAATTCAACCAAACAATTAGAGCTGTTCCCAGGCTAAAGTGGCACATTAAATCCAGAATCTCAGTAAGCTGTTCCTATCATGATAAAATAAACCTGATCTAAAGTTATCAGGTCAACCTTTACAATACACATACTCTAACATTCACATACAGGAGCAATTCTGCTGTGAATTGGAAAGGTTTTTCACTCTTTCGTTTCTCTGATTTGCATTTAAAATCACTCCCAGTGCTTTGGGGGGGTCTGACAAATCCTGGAAATGAACAGAGAAAGAACGGGACAGAAAACAAAGTGGCTTCCACTAGCTAGGTAAGTTCATCAGTTGAGTCTTCAAAAGACCATTAGGAGTCTTCACGTAAAGGTGAAAGAGCATAGTCAGAGACAGGAGAAAGGCTACTCTATCCTCTACCCACCAGGGATTCTCATTGGAGAATGCAAGCTCCTCTAAGCAACAAAGTTGACATTCTCCGCATCTACTTCTTGATGACTGCTTCAACTTTACATAAGACATATGGCAATGTTGAAAATTCAACTGGCATTAAATTTTGGCAAACACAGTGTCTGTATATGTGTTGACTCTCAAGCCAATAACTGCAAGAAAACTGCTATTTCTTTTATAGAATCAAAAGAAATCACTGGTATTCAATCTATATTGCACAATTATAAATCTAGTTCTTTAAACTTTGTGGAAACTTGAATAGGAAATATTATACACTATAAGTTTGACAAAAGTATTACTACTAGCTTCTAAGAGAAGCTAATTAGAGTCTCAAAACCTTGTTTTAGTTAGTAGTACCTTCCAGAGTGAACATTTTAGTGCACCATGTTGCTTCAATTCACCACAGGCAGTCAGTGATTCATTGTTTATTAGCAAGAAATTTTAGTACTTTTATCTCTGTTGGTGTGTTAGTTAGCTTTCTATCACTCTTTTTAAAATTCCAGAGGTCAAGTGCCTTCCAAAAAAAAAGGAGATTTATTTAGTTCATGCTGGCATCTGCTTCACTCTGGTCTGGACCCATTCACTGTATCATGTAGCAGATGGCATCGTGGAAGATCCACATATGAACTCAATCACATGGAAAGACAGAAAGCCAAAGTGAGAAGGCACCAGAATTTTCCTTTGTAACAATTCTTTCTGGGAACTAACAGGAATATAAACATAAACTAACTCAGTTTCTTCCAAGAGCAAAACTTTCATCAGGGCTTAACTCTTAATGACCTTCTCGCACAAGGAGGACAAACCTCTCAACACACAAACCCTCGGGGAGGCAAACACCTTCCAAGCAATAGTCAGATTGTGCCACAATAATGATACACAACAAAGAATTCCTTGTTCTCATTTTTATAACTTCAGGTTGCGAGAAGTTTATTCATCTAGCCTGGGCTCAAAGGCATCCTGAAATCAGTTCCCACACCTCTCATACTTCTTAAACCCCACGCTCCTGGTGTGTTATGGAGGGTGTAATTTTTTTCATGGTGATGATATAAGTCCAGGAGGAAGATGATCATTGCAAAGACACAGCTCTGACCTCTCTCATTGCCCATTAGCTAAAGCCAGAAAATCACATGGTCAAGCCTCAAATCCAAGAGGCAGCTCTATGTTGCATCCATAATGAGAATAAAGTGAATGTTTGCAAAGCAATCCTAACTATCAGAAATCCCAGATAAGGAAGTCCAGATGAGCTACCCAGGTCCCTCATTTCTCCGAAAGTCTACATCCCCCACACATACACACAAAAAATATTCCAATATAAATTTCCGGTGCAGGAGAACAATTCTATATCCGTCAATTATGTTTTAAATAAATGCTGATTGGTCGGTAGCCAGGCAGGAAGTATAGGCGGAAAAACCAAACAGGAAGTAGAGGTGGGGCAATGAGAACAGGAGATTCTGGGAAGAAGGAAGCCCATTCCTCCCAGTCCTGCCCAGACCACCAAAGAAGCAGGATGTGACCTGCCCCGCTGAAAAAGGTACTGAGCCATGTGGCCAACATAGATAAGAATAATGGGTTAGTATAAGTTATAAGAGCTAATACGAAGCCTGAGCTAATGGGCAAATCAGTTTATCATTAATATAGACCTCTCTGTGTGATTTCTTTGGGGCTTGCTTAACAGCTGTGGGAACTGGGCAGGACAGAAACCCCAACGAGCAGGCCCTCGTGTTACAAATTTCTACATCAATAGAGTACTTAGTTAGAAACAGTAGAAACTAATTCTGGATAATTTACTTTTAAAAACTAAGAATAACATTAATATTATTAACTTATTAATAATATTAAAATATTATTAAACTGTTAAAGATGAATCAGGCAGATCAAAGAAGTAGGCTCACAGCCCCTGACAGTAAGTGGTATAAATCCCAGCATAACACAGATCTAGTACTCCATCAAGACATGCTGCTCGTTGCCTCTAGGTTTAATCCTACACTATCACTTTGGGAATTGGTATGATGATGTCAACTTGATTTCTATGAGATTAGTAAACACACCTCTAGCTTTTCCTGAAAGGGAGTATCCAAACATGACAAGACCAGAAACATTTTGATGTAATCAGAGGTGGATTAAAAATTTTTGAGTTGACTATAAGAGACAGTAGAATTACGGAATGCTGGGGAGGACTAATTGGAGAAGATGGATCACTGGGGTTGTATGTGAGGGTGTACATTGTGATCCTGGCCCCTTCCTGTTCCTCTCTGTTTCCTGGTCACTATGATAAGCAGATCAGGCCACGTGCTCCCCACTCTGGCCTAAAGCAATGATTCCAGGAACCTTAAACTCACTGATCTAAACTACACCTTTTTTCTCTTGTCTTTCCAGGTATCTTGATGTGGAAAAAGCTTAACACAAGGTCATTTTTCTCATAAAGCTGAACACTAAAATGTGACTAGTTTGAACTGAGATGTGCTATGGTATGATATATAGACCAGATTTTGAAGTACAAGGAACACACTCATAAAATAGCCCATTAACCTCATAAATTGGATTATATACTAAAAGATAATATGTTTTATATTTGGGTTAGATAAAACATATTTCATAATTAATTTTAACACAAAGAATATAGCCCCATGGTAGAGTGACTGGGTAGCATACATAAAGCCCTGGGATCAATTCCAAGAGGCTTCCCCCTATTAATTCTACCTGCTTTTATTTCCTTTAAGAAAAGGGAATGGCTTCAGTGGTGTATGTAGGATGTCTTTGGTGGTATCTGTGGTTCACATCACATTGCTAGTGGGCTAACAGGAGGACAATTTGCTGGTATAGGTTCTTTCCTTCTACCATGTGGGTTTTATGGAGGGCCTCATTGAGGAGATGAGATTTGGGTAAATAACAGCCAAAGGACTAAGACATGTCCATTTCAAAGGGAAGAATGTCCTGTGTAGAGACTTATGCAACCACAAAAAACAAGGAAAGAGCCTCCGGGTAATGCCCCAGTAGCAACAAAGTCTAATGCGTTTTAACTCTGTAACTATGATAGGTGATGCACAGAAAGAATTGAAAAAAAGATCAGGGTCATTTTCAAGACTTGAGCTTTTGCTCTAAATAAAGTGGAAAGCCACTGAAAGGTTTTGAAAAGTTCCTCCAGGGAATTCTGTTGAGCAGACTGGGGTTAATCAAGTCTGAAGCTGGAAATCCAATATTGACTATAAATAAGTGAGATACTGCAGACAATTTTGTCCTTGTGCAAGGAGTATTTTGAAAGTAGAGCCAATGAGATTTGATCTTAACAGATTAAAGCTAGATTAAGATAGATAATAAAATAAAAACAATTAAAGTACATTTTTTTAACTCAAGCGATTAGAAGATCAGAATATTCACCAAGGAGAAGTTAAGGAGAATGAAATGTATGAGGTTAGAGATGTGAGGCAAAGGGAACACCCAAAACTTCAGAATTGGAAATGCTAATGAGCAATAAATGGTTTTCACCAATCTAGGATAGCGAGAAAGTTGCATATTGTAAATATATAATATATATGCATATATGTATTAAGCATGTATTATATATATTATATAAAATAAGCATATGAATATTATATATGTTTATATTTTCAGACTGTAAGACTACATCATAAAAATGACATTTAAAAATGGAGACCAGTTAGCATCACCAATGGGCTGAGAAGTGATAGACAACAGTTCCAAGATACTTTATGAAACAGCTGGATGGATAGATAGATAGATAGATAGATAGATAGATAGATAGATAGATAGATAGATAGATAGGTAGGTAGATAGAATACTACATAGTGTATATATCACTCTATAGGGTAAAAAGTAAAAGAAATTTGAGATAGGAAACAAAGTTGGTTGCAATAGTTTTCCAGAAAATTCTTACTGTCTTTTAAAACCTCTCATTTATTTGCAGATCAAAAATCACTCCAAACTAAACTAAATGATCATCCCAGAGTCTTCTTCATAAACAAAGGCAAAAAGTATAGTCAGGCTAAACCAGAAAATGACAGACACCTTTGTTTCATCTCTCTCCTCAGTTAGGATGCTTCCTTCTGAGACTCTGCTTCATCTCCTTACCTGTTGCCAAACAGAATGCAGAATCCCCAATGGCTGCTGTGACTTTCTGTGCTTTATCATTCTGGTTGGTATTTTACATGTTATGTTCCAAAGACCTTCATCCTTTTGACTGGGTCATTGTCTTTCTTGGGTAAAATCCACAAGAGCAGAACCCACTGGCTCAGCCTGGACCAAATTGCTTGGCTGAGTTCACTGTGACCAGAAAAGAGAAGTCAGCTGTGTAGCATGAATAATAAAAACCCAGAGACAGATATGAACCACAGGGTTCATTCAACCTGAAGGTCAGAGAAGCAAAGCAGCCAGCAACTGGCTTTTACCTCTACATCAGTCCAAATAGTTATCCTGCCTCCAGTAATCTCAGAATGAGACTGAGCATGAGAGCTGTCTCCTCCCATCTTATATTCCTCTCGAGGGCTGGGATTAAAGGTGTGCACTGCTGCCACTCAGTTTCCATGGCAAACTAGTGTGGCTACGGGGATTAAAGATGTGTGTCACTCAGATGATAAATAGGCCAAGAAAGAAATCAAAGAAACATCACCCTTCACAATAGCCACAAATAGCACAAAATATCTTGGAGTAACTCTAACCAAACAAGTGGAAGACTTGTGTAACGAGAACTTTAAATTCTTGAAGAAAGAAATTGAAGAAGACACGAGAAAGTGGGAAGACCTCCCATGTTCTTGAGTAGGTAGAATTAACATAGTAAAATGACAATCTTACCAAAAACAATCTACAGATTCAATGCAATCCCCATCAAAATTCCAGCAAAATTCTTCACAGACCTCAGAAGAACAGTACTCAACTTCATATGGAAAAGCAAAAAACCCAGGATAGCCAAAACAATTCTGTACAATAAAAGAACTCTGGAGGCATCACAATCCCTGACTTCAAACTCTACTACAAAGCTATAGTACTGAAAACAGCCTGGTATTGGCATAAAAACAGACAGGAGGACCAATGGAACCAAAGCAAAGATCCGGATATTAATCCACACACCTATGAACACCTGATTTTTGACAAAAAAGCAAAAAATATAAAATGGAAAAAGAAAGCATATTTAACAAATGGTACTGGCATGACTGTATATCAACATGTAGAAGAATGAAAATAGATCCATATCTATTACCATGCACAAAACTCAAGTCCAAATGGATCAAAGACCTCAACATAAAGCCAGCCAAACTGAACCTTATAGAAGAGAAAGTGGGAAGTACACTTGAACACATTGGCACAGGAGACTACTTCCTAAATATAACCCCAGCAGCACAGACACTGAGAGAAACAATTAATAAATGGGACCTCCTGAAACTGAAAAGCTTCTGTAAAGCAAAGCACATGGTCAACAAGACAAAATGGCAGCCTAGAGAATGGGAAAAGTTCTTCACCAACCCCACATCAGACAGAGGTCTGATCTCCAAAATATAAAAAAAAAACTCAAAAAATTGGTCATCAAAAGAACAAATAATCCAATAAAAAAATTGAGTACAGATCTAAACAGAGAACTCTCAATGGAAGAATCTAAAATGGCTGAAAGACACTTAAGGAAATGCTCAACATCCTTAGTCATCAGAGAAATGCAAATCAAAACAAATTTGAGATTACATCTTACACCTGTAAAAATGGCCAAGATCAAAAACACTGATGACAACTTATGCCGGAGAAGATGTGGGGTAAAGTGAACACTCCTGCATTGCTGGTGGGAATGCAAGCTGGTATAGCCCCTTTGGATATCAGTATGGTGATTTCTCAGAAAATTAGGAAACAACCTTCCTCAAGACCCAGCAATACTACTTTTGGGTATATACCCAAAGGATGCTCAATCGTGCCATAAGGTCATGTACTCAACTATGTTCATAGCAGCATTGTTTGTCATAGCCAGAACTTGGAAACAACCTAAATGCCCCTTGACCAAAGAATAGATAAGGAAAATGTGGTACATTTACACAATGGAGTACTATACAGCAGAAAAAAAATAAAGACATCTTGAAATTTGCAGGCAAATGAATGGAGCTAGAAAACATCATATTGAGTGAGGTAACCCAGACCCAGAAAGACAATTATATGCACTCACTCATAGTGGTTTTTAAACATAAAACAAAGAAAACCAGACTACAAATCATAATCCCAGGGAACCTAGACAACAATGAAGACCCTAAGAGAGACATACATGGATCTAATCTACATGGGAAGTAGAAAAAGACAAGATCTCCTGAGTAAATTGGGAGTATGGGGACCATGGGAGAGGGTTGAAGAGGAAGAGAGAAACAGGGAGGGGAGCAGAGAAAAATGTAGAGCTCAATAAAATAAATAAATAGATAAATAAATAAATAAGGTGTGTGTCACCACTGCCTGGTCTATAAGGCTGACCAGTGGGGCTGTTACACTCTCTGATTTTCAGGTAAGCTTTACTTCTTAAAATACAAATGAAATATCACTACACAGATGGTCAAAATCTGGAGCTACTGAATCCCACCAATTAGTGCATTTTCTTGAAAGTTAGGTTTAGTTCCATAACTGCTCACAATACGTACTTGTTTAAAATTTCAAACAAGAGCCAGTAAGATGGATCAGAGGATAAAGACACTTGCTGCCATGTTTGATGACCTGAGTTCAAGCCCCAGAAGCCACATGGTAGAAGAACCAATACCAACCAATTGTCCTCTGACTTCCACATGTACACCCAAATATACAATATTTAACATTTGAATAAATATAAAAGCATAAAGGAAAAAGCCTTTCAATACTGTTTCTCTCACCACCGGCTACTCCTAATTTTGCATCCCATGGTGAGGGTTAAAGGTAACTAATGAAACAGGCCATACAGGACCCAAGTATAAGTCCAAAAAAGACATATATTTGACTTTTGTAATATATTTACCATATAATATAAACAATGTTAAAAACTTGGCTCTCCCCTTTCTCATGCATTCCTTCTCTTTCAGGTAGCTTTCCACAGATGTGGATTTCTAAAAATCTTCAGTTGCATATATATCACCATAGGCACTGGGTGATTCTCTTTGTAAGATGAGTCTGACAGGCAAAAAAGTCATAGTTGGGAGCAAATTTACATTTCTAAGGAAGGCACTGGAATACTGAAATAGATTCTAATGTGCAAAATAGACCTGTGGAAAACATCTAAACTACACGGATTCCCTCCCTTCTTCACCGAATGTTGTTAGACTTGGAAGCTATCATGAAGTCAATAGCACAAAAGTGAAATGTAATACTATTTATAGTTTTTTTTAACTGCTATAGTTGTGTAAGTTATGCATTATCTCATCTATCCCAGACTGTTCTGGAACTTCCTAACTAGACAAGTATGACCTTGAACTTCTAATCCTTCTGCCCAACTTCTGAAGAGCTAGTATTACAAGCTTGGACCATTTGGCCCAGTTTATGCTGAGGATTGAACCCAGGGCTTCACATAAGCTATGCAAACACTCTGCCTACTGGGCTAAACCACCAGCCCATGTCTGCATATTTAAAAATTCAACTAAATACATAGAGAAAAACAAAAGTTACCTTAATTTAACGCTACCCAAATCATCTCTGAGCATCCCCAAATCCCCAGCCCTCTGCAGAGGGAACACAGTTAGCAGTGTGGACTGAATGCCTTTGAGTGTTTTTCTAGATTAGATTTAGTTCCTAACTCATTCTCAGATTTTCTCTTTCATCTTCAGCTTCCCTTTTTTTCTTTATGGTGATGGCTTCTTGTCAGAATGCCTGGCAAGTTACACACCCTAATGGCTCTGTATCCAGGAAACATAAAGACATTTTTAATGCAATCCCAGTGAGTTAATCTCTTAAGGTACTCATATTTTATCCATTTTTAAAAAACAGACATTTTATGAGCTGGTGAAGCAATCATTTAGAAACGTACATCTCCAAAGCTAAATCATTTTATAACGTGCTGTGTAGCAAACAGCTACAGCCAGTCTTCCACGAGGACAGTCCTTCAAATGCAATATCTAACACTAAAGCGGCTTCTGGCTGTTTCAGATCATGGGAACTGTCCAATCAGTGATGTGTGCAGGCCTTGCCACTTCTGAGGATCAGTTGTGCTAATAGTTGACTTGAAAATGAGCTGTGCGCTACAAATTCAGCAGTGAGCGATGGGAACGAGTGAGCATATGATATTTATATGTCATTTTCCCCCAAAAGAGAATGTATTAAGCACAATAGTAAATTTGATTTCTTTTCAAAGCAACATATTATATCCTCATGAGATTCTGTGGTGAAGCTTATGGGCTGCCATGCCCATTAAAAAGTACTGACTGGAGCTGGGGAGGCAGGTCGGTGTGGCAGCATACTGACTGAGCTGGAACAAGTCCTGGATCCCAGGGCAATACAAAAAATAAAAATAAAAATAAAAATAAAATAAGAACTCACTAAAGAGGCTTAAATCCCAAACTACTCTGTAAATTTGTCTACGTTTTTCAAATAAAAGACAATATAAAATTTTTTTAAAAAAGTCTTCACAAAGCTAAAATCCCCTACATCATGTCCTTCTAGAGATATTGTTCTAGAGACCCACTGTGTCACAGGACTTATCTCATTATGAGTAGGTCATGGACCTTTTCTGATTTCTATTTTCCTTCTAAAACTGGAAATAACAATATCTATTGTGAAGGTTTGGTTGATATAATCTGAATGTTTATGTTCCCCTAAACTTGTATGATGAACCCAATTTCTAATTCAGTCAAGAATGATGAGGTCACGAGTCTGAAACTCCTACATGAGATTAGTGTCCTTTAAGAGATTAAGAAATTTTGGGATTTTCCCCTTCAGTCAAGTGAGGGCCCAGTGAGAAAGCACCACTCCACAATCAGAAAGGGAACCCTTACAAAAGACCTCATCTGCCAGAGACTTAGTCTCGGATTTCCCAGCCTCTAGCACTGTAAGTCTCTGTTGTACAGACCACCCAGATTTGGTATATTGCTACAACAGCCTGGTCAAAAACGGTGTAGATAAAAAGCAGCAGTGGTTTTGCCACTTAGGAGGCCCACCATTGATCCCGTTTCCATCCTGAGGCAGACAATTAATGTCTATGCATACTGGCAAAACTTCAAAGTTTCTCCGACTTCCAATTCATTCAAAAGATGTAATATCTTCTGCTCTTTGAGGGACAGTGCTGAAACCTATTCTGTGTAGTTCCCTGAGGAAACCAGTTGAAATTACACACCAGTCATGCATAGAAATAGCTGGCTCAATAGTGCATCCTTAATTGGCTTCCTGGAATCATCTCACATAAAAGACCTTCATTCAGATGTTTATCCACAAGTGAAACACAATCAAAGATGTTACATAGAGTGTTTTTCACCGTGCCCATAACAAAAATTCTTGGTAGGCCCCTGCTCTGCATCACTTTGGATAAGGCTGTCCTCTTTACTGATGAATCAGTGTCAAGTCCTTAACAATGACTCATACTGGGCAAAATGATGTCCTACACATGTGGCTACCAAACATATTTAGAAAACATAGAATAAAAAATTTAAGGTAACTCATGAATAATTATTGTGCTGATTAGATGAGATAACATATTGGTACAGGAAATGAACAAACAGCCTCCGCCTACAGATTAGCTCCACAACATGGGCAACTACATCCATGTAAAACCTGAGAGAGCTGAGAAAGGAACTCTAGACACGAAAGAACAGAGTTTAGTGCAGCTTCTTGGTAGTCACATTTTTTTTAATGAACTCAGTTTTCTGGCAGCAAGCAGAGGCATAATTCCTTTAAAAGAGGGCTCCCTGGCTCAGCTGTAGCAGCAAATCTGCATGGCTCCTAGGAAAAGGCTTCCTGGTTCAGGCTAGTTGCACACACAGCTCTGGCTCTTTCATGAGGCTGAGCATTTGAATGGGATTTTTGAGCAGAGTGCTACAACTGGCTTACTGGCAACATAGACCCTATGTGTGCCTGGAAATGGGGCTGGGAGCATGGCTCACAGAGCTGGCACTGAATGGACCTCCACCATGTTGGACTGGGTAGAGCCAAAAGGCAAAGCAGCCTTAGTCCTAACCATGCCACTTAGCATTTTAAGAAGTGTTCCTGGACAGAAAAGGATTACAGATATACAACAGGACAGATTCAGACACAAAAGACCCCTAAATGAGACAGTGTGTTCAAAAAGTGTACGTAGGCTTGGGAGACAGAGAAAAAGAATACAGACAGTTATACAAAATGTAAATGGTTTTAAAGAGCAAAACAAAGCCTGTAAAGAGACAGAGTACAGACAGTCATAGATTAAAGGAGTAAAGAAAAATAAGCCATGTAAAGATGGAAAATACACAGAAAGTTTGTATTATGTATATGATTGTGTTTTGTTTTGTTTTGTTTTTTTACTGTAAATGAGCTAAGTACAGAGACAAATTTCATTGTGTGGGTTGCTAAGTTAAACCAACATATATATTTTAAAGGCATCTTGAATTCAAAATTTGGGTTTAAGGATATGTTGCTTTGGAAAAGAGGTTCTGCTTTTGTTTCCACAAAGGATGAAAGCTATAGAATCCTTACCAGCTAATATGGTTTGATGGACCAAGACCACCTGAAAGGTCTCCATGAACACCCAAAAATACTTCACCCAACAAGAAGCAGGAAGCGGTTTGGAGAGAACTATGCCCAAGTTCCCAAATATTATTTATAAATGTTTGTTTACATTTAAAGGGGGGATATGATATAGAGATGAATACTTTACATTGGTATGGATCTTGGTCTATTGACACAAATTTAAGGTCAATTTTGTTTTATGTATATTTCTGCTATTAATTAAGGTATTGTGTTTGTGCAGCTCATTTTAAAATGTAATGTATAATTAAGAAATACAGATTAATATAGTCATCTATAAGAGTCAAACTTACAGACATGTTAGCTAGATTTTCTAGATGTACAGAGATATATTTCAGATGAATAGTTATTCTCCAGATCTTTCAAAGACTGACAGAATATGACATTTAAAATGTTTTAGGAACTTAGGACTTTTCATGACAATGAGACACATCTGCTCCTGGCAGTACCAACCTACTTCAAGAGGATGATGGTCATTGAAGAAGCTGCTTATGGAGTTTGTTAGCCATTTGGATAAGAAACTGCTTTTGTCTGGACTGCTTGATGTTATACTGTATGAACTGAAAATGCAGGACCCACAGAGAAATGACTGCTGAAGTTGCCTAAAGAAGGTAAGACAGTCCTTCAGGGTTCCTGCTTCATGAAAGTGTCTGCCAGACATTCTGCAAGACACAGAAGAAAGTGACTAACAAACTGCCAATATAGATGGAACTGTCTTTGAAATTTCCTGCTTCATGGAAAAGTCTGCCAGATACTATGGGCCTGTAGACTGAAGATGGATGCCCAGTGTTACAGAAGAACTTTGGGTGACTGTCCAGGTAGCAAGAAATCTCTGTTAATTCTAGAGTTTTGGAAGTTGCTTTCAATGTACTTCCTGTTTACTTAGGTAATATTATATCCTTCTGGAGTCTTTAATGGAGTTGAAGAAAGTGAGTTATAATTATAAAAGATAGACTAGATATAAAACTTTAGACTCACAAAGATAGGAGATGATAGAGTGTTCTCTTTAATTTGTCAAATGTAAATGGACTAAATATTGTAACTATAATTCTTGTTTGATAACTGTTGTTGTATGTATGTTGCTACATTAAAGTTAAAACCTTTCTTTTTATTTAGACAGAAAATGGGTGGTGATATAGGATTCCCCTCTGTATGCTGTGAATATGTTTAATTGCCATTGGTTAATAAAGAATCTGCTTTGGGCCTGTAGACAGGGCAGAATAGAGTAAGGTGGGAATTCTGAACAGAGATGTAGAGAGAAAATAGGCGGAGTCAAAGAGACAAACACTGGGACCTTACTGGTAAACCACGAGCCTCGTGGTAAAGTATAAAATAATAGAAATGGGTTAATTTAAGATATAAGAGCAAGCTAGAAATGCAGTTAAGCTATTGACCAAACAGTACTGTAATTAATATAGTTTCTGTGTGATTATTTCAGATCCGGGCAGCTGGCAAATGAACAAGCAGTCTCCACCTATAGTTTTCTTTGATTTTTGTATTATTGTTTCTTGGATTTTTGTGTTTTGTGCTATAAGGCAATGACTCATGACCACTTACCATATATGGTATAATAGTAAAATAAAACATATTAACAGTAGACTTCTCTTAATTTGTATAATGTGGCTCTCCCCCAAAATATTAAATTACTTTAATTGTTTGATTTATTCTTGTGGTGGACTTCACTACACTAGATACTGTGAGAAGGATTCAGTTTATGAACAAAATGGAGAGAAATTTTAAAGAGAAAAACACAATATCCATGTATGTGTGTACAGAGAGAAAATATTCAATGAAGTGTTTAATATTGAATTATGTCACATAAAATTTAGACTGAAGGAAAGAAGAAAGATTTTGGGTGTGTTTGTGTGTCTGTATATAGGTTCATGTGTGTACATGTGGAGGGTATGCATGTATGTGTTGTGCATGCATGTGTAGGCCACAGATTGATATTGGATGTCTGCTTCAATTGCTATACACTTCGTTTTTGAGAAATGGTTTCTCACTGGGCCTGAATGAGAAACTCATTGATTTCAGCTAGACCAGATAACTAACAAGCCCCAGGAATCCTCCTGTTCCTGCTTTTCCAGTGATAGAATTGTAGCTATGCCAGCTTTTTATGTGGGTTTTTGGGATCCAAATTCAGGTCCTCAGGAAGCAATTCTCAACTGAGCCATCTTTCCAACCTCAAAAGAAAATTTTACTAACAATTAAATGATGCTCCAAAACCTGGTCTGAAAGGTGAAGCTTAAAGGCTATACAGGTAGGTGTGTGGTCTTTGCTAACTTAAACATAACTCCCATCATTCAATTGTTGTCTCTACATCCTTTGGAAACCTGGCCTTGAAACCTGCCATCCAGTATAAGGGCAAAGAGACAAATGTGTCCATTCTGAACAGAAGCGTCAGAAGGCCGGACCTTAGAAACTTCCTGCGCTACCATGTGAAGAAGCCGGGGCTAGCATTCTGGTTAACACTAGTCCTATTGGTCCCACGAGCTTCTTCCTTCTGATAATGTGGCTCCCCACCTTCCAAATGTTACAGTACTTCAATTATCTGTGTTATGCTTGTGGTAAACTACACTGCCCTAGAAATAAGAGAAATAATCAGTGAGACAGTTATTGAACCACAGAAACACAGCTCTTATTGACCAACAGCTAGAGTTAAACCCAATTCCTATAGCTGTTTCCACACAATTATAACCTAATCAAGCTACAAACTTCTGTATTTGTGTGGGTCAAAAATAAAACTAAAGCAGAGCCCTAAGGGCTTGGAAGACTGTTAAGGAGGTAAAGTGTTCACAGTCATGAAGACTTGATTTTGAACCCCCAGAATCCACATAAAGTCTGTAATTTCAGTTCCCTTGCAGTGAGGTGAAAAATGAGACAGGAGGATTCTGGCAGCTCATGGTCAGCTATCGTGACCTATGAAATGGCACACAACAAAGAGCTCCCGTGTCAAACAAGGTGAAAGGACCAGCACCACAGTGTATTCTCTGACCTCCATGTGCATGTCGTCACACACACACAACACCATCATACCCGCTCACATATCATACACACATATAACACACAGCACACGCATTTACATATCACATACACGTGCACCTGCACACACATCACACACACACACAGAGATACACACAAACTGACTTTCAAAACAATGTTTAAGCAGCAAGAGGATTTGCAAATTTTATACCATTCTGGACTTCATAGTGGGATCTTTCTGTTAAAATAAATAACTAACGGTAGGCTTTCTTCAGTAGTAACCATTTTAAGAGGGGGAAGGTTCCAGGATGAATGGAACTTAACAATTTGTGTGAGCTGATTAGGTGTTTTAAAAGGATGTCGTGGGGAGGAGGGACAGAAACCTCAGTCCCGCTGAACTTGCTAATTAACTGGATGGAAGCAGTGAGCCAGGAAGGAGAGCAGGAATTAGTTCCTTAAGGCTTGTGCTTCAGAGATGATTCTGGGGTCCTTGAGAAGGCAGTTCCAGGTTAGGAGATCTGTATCTCAAGTGAGAAAGAAAACAAGAGCAAGTGTCCTAATGTAACAGCACCAAGAGGTACACGCCTATTACCAGCTTCTAAGAGATCATTCTGACACTTGGATCATTCGCAGGCAGGCACTTGAAGGTATCTAGGTATCAGTTCCACCAGGAGAGAAAAAGACCACTACCACAGTTTTAGAGCCAAATTTGAAGTAAACTTTATTAAATATTGGACATGATGATGGACATTAGCCAGGTCCATAGCCAGGATTTCCTGAGAATGGCAGCAAATTAGGGCAGTCCAGTGCTTATAAAGGCAAAACCCACAAGGCTGCCCACTTCCTACCTTCCTCCAGTCCAGGACAAGCATACATCCTGCCTACATACCTTCGCCTACATGTGATCAAACACATCCGTGCAGTTGGGGCATCCAACCTTGTTTTACAGAAGTTAAAACATGTGAATTGTTATCTTACGTAAGGAGACCCCAAGATTCCAGGAAGTTATCTGTCCTTGAGCAAGTGGGGTTTACAGGTTAGAGGTATTTTTGTTTTGTAAATCTCTTAAGGACAGTAATTTAAACTTAAAACATAACTTTAACCTTCACATACAGTCATTCTACTCTCAGGGGCAGCTTGACCTGCTAGAACCCAGACTATGTTTCTTCAAGTAGTCAGTATCGGAGTGGGATTGGGGGAGGGTAGACAAAATCACTTGCCTCGACAACCTATAGTTTTTGTATCCCTGCTTTTAGGTATGGGCAAAGGGGGGATTAGCTCTGAGAAACCTATCTAAAGTTTCATCAACAAGAAAATCATTGTCATTTGGCACTTTATTTTGGGAGGAGTAATATACAACAAAGCTTAACTAATGTTTCAATCAGACCACCAAACTGTCCCCATGGAAACTGCACCACTCTTCTTCCTAGACCCAAGACTGTTTTCTGCACGGATACCTCAGTGATGATGGACCTGCCATTGCAACTGTTGTTCCTGCAGACTGTGGTCAGCATCACCGCTGACAACCCCTCCAGAAAAGACCCTGTGTGATCTCTGCCTTTGAACATTGTTGCCCTCAATGCAACATGTGACTGCCAGAGCATGAGTGGCATTCCCGTGACCTAGCCTTTTGTCACCATCTCTAGATTCTACATTACCATACTTTCTGCTTAACATAACAGGCTCTGCAACTGTGGCAAGGGTATTCTGACATCGCTATCTAGGCTCCAAAGGCAGAAGCAATCTCTATGCATTTGAGGCCAGCCTAGTCTGTATAGTGAGTTCCAGACCAGTCAGAGCAACAGTGAGACCGTGTCTCAAAATAACAACAAAAGCCATCCAGGTGCCATAATGCTGCATATCCGGATTTTTAGTGATGTTGAGAACTGCACCCAGTCTTACCCTCTGCAGTGAGGCCTCCTTTAGTAAATGAGTTCTGACTCTCCCTTTCTCATTCTTGGCTAAATTAAACAAATGCACATACATGGAACTTGGCAAGGTAATTAGCATTTTCACTGACTCTTTAGTTCCTCACTGGTCAGACTTCTTAACATCAACAGTCATTCAGAGGTATTTAACAGCTTTCATTTATTCTTGGGGTCTGGTATGGAGCCTCACCCAAAGTAAGCCTTAGAAAAAGCAAGTCTGTGTTCATATGTCAGGTGATTAAAAGAAAAGGTAAAGTATGGATTTTTTAACATGATAATGGTCATTTTTTATTAACCTAAAAACCTTTCATCATTCTGCTCCTTATAAGATGTTTTCTCAGAAAAAAAGAACCATTAAGATAAAGAGATTTCATACGCCGCATATTTCTTGAAGACTGTGGAAGAATGTTTTCAGAAAGAAGTTAAACCCTTTTTCTTCATGTAAACTCTTGACACCGAGTGAGTGAGGGTGTTTTGAGGCCTTGTTTGGAGCTTCTAGCCGGAGGTTTCTAGCTAGAACTTTGAATAAAAATGTGCTTTCCCTGCTGGATAAAGTCATATTCCTTAACAGAGAACATGGGTTTGAGAGTGGAAAAATGTGCCTGAGCAGTGAGTAGGAAAGAGGAGCCTGAGGGGCAGAACCTTAGGGGTGGGGGATGCACAAGGAACAATGAAGAAGAAAAGGAATATCGGCTTAGGTAGACAGATGAGCTTAATCAGCTCTGATAATGGTCAAAGAGATGACAGATGTCATGACCAGATCTGCCTCACATCCAAGGCTGTCTTGAGTAAGTCACGTAGGAACAGCAGGAAGGGTAAATGCATACACAAAGATGACTGGCCTCTGAACCTTTCCCCAGGTGAGTGGCTGGGGGAGGGGGGCAAGAGTGTATTTATTCTAAATCTGACACAGATACTCGGTAGGCCAGCATTAGAGAAGAAATGGTAATGTGGGTTGGGTCTCTACCATTGGCCTTTTGCCAATGAAACTCAAGAAATAAATTCTTCTTACATCTAAGCAGGTCTCAGAAGTTACTGAAAAAGACATCTGGAGACCAAAGAGGCCTGAATTTTTAATTCAAATTTAACTACATGTTAGTCAAGGGGAGTTGCAGGGATTTCAGATGGAAGGTAGAATGTGGATGACTGGCAAATATCATAACAACCAAAGAACAGAGAGCTCTTCCTCTGGCCATTCTGCAGATCCACCTGCTCAAAACTACACAAAGGAACAGTGTTGTAGTACTTTAGCGTGGGACCACCAGCCCGCAAATGAAGACATGGAGACTTATTATTAGCTATGACAGCTTGGCCTTTAGCTGAAGCTCATTCCTAACTAGCTCTTATAACTCAAGTCAGCCTGCTTCTATTAACCTACATTCTGTCACATGGCTTGGAAACCTCTACTCTGCACCATATATGTTCAACTTCTTCAAAGTCTCATTGGCATCTCCCTTGAGCACCTCAATTCATCCAAACTTCTCTCTCTTCCTAGAAATCCCACCTATTCTCCCCTGCACAGCTATTGGCCATTCAGTTTTTTATTAAACCAATCACAGAGACACAACTTTACACAGTATAGATAAATACTCTGCAACAGATAGCAATAGTATCACAAAAAGGAAAGATAGAATCCAGATTGGACAGATTTAAATGTAAAGTGACTAAAAAATGCATGAGAAAGGCTACATTCACCTAGAAATAGTTAGAGTCAGTCTTATACCATTAGGGTTAGGGTTAGGGTTAGCATTAGGGCATATGACATAGAGCAAGCTCGATTAGAAAGTTACCTCTTTTTTACGTATGAAATCTATACTTACCATGGCTATAACGGAATTTGCTGTATGCTTAAAAGGACTACACTTTCTCTCAGCCACAGTACACACTCTTAAAAACAGAAAGCCATGAACCACTGACTAAACTGAATAGTGAATTATTTTCCTTATGGCCACCTTTTCTCTAAAGCACACTCTACTCATAACTGAATGCTGAAATTTGGATCACTGGGCTGGTTCTAGACAATATTCTTGCTATGAGACAGTCCAAAGATTTCCATTTGAGACTTCGTTAACTGAAGTCTTGAGTAGTTAGGAAAGATAGATTAGTTATTAAAGTTGGTCTGTTTGTCACTGGGGTAAAGTCAAGGAGAGTAGGGTCATTCTCTAGCAGTGGGAGGATTGTTAACCTCCCATGGAACAAGAGCTGGGGAAATCTGAGGGGATTTGCTGAAACTTTCTGCGTAGAGTTTAAAATAAAACCTCTAAACATTTCCTCAATACACAGGCAGCTCCTATAACCAAAAAATTGATATTGCCTCAAACGTAAATAATCCTGAATTGAACAATCTCAATTACTTTCAGAATCTTGGGGGCTTTTGGCAGTTGACTTAACCCTTTGAATTGTTAATATGAGAAATCTCATGTACTTGAGATCCATCATTTTGTGAAGGACCTAGATAGACAAGCCTCTGAAATTGTTGGGATGCAAGGTCATCCCATTGAAGGGTTCTTGATGATAGCACCAGTGAACTTAGTTTTAGTTGTAGTTAAGAGCAGGAAGCATACTGAGAGCCATCAGCTAGCCTGTTTGAATTGGAGTCCTATACCATGGGAACTGAGGAAGCTAGAGGAGAGCAACACAGAGGACAGAAAGGAGTCTGACGAGAAGCAGGTTCAACTTATTACCTGCGTCACATCAAGAAACAAATCACTAGGTGAACAATTACAAAACCTATAAAGTGGTCACCAGATTTGTCTTAAAAAATGTTGTAGAATATTATTTTAAGGTGTGGTACATTTGCTTACACTCCAACATTTGTTTAACTATGTGAAGCTGTGATTCCTTGCCTGTCTAAAACACCTGATGGTCTAATAAAGAGCGGAATGGCCAGTAGTGAAGCAGGAGAAATGATAGGCCAGGCTAGCAGGAAGAGAGTGACAGGGACCGTGGCCCCAACATAGAAACTATTTACCTTACCCTAAGTGTATTGGTACGGAGGCGCGTGGAAATAACGAGACACAGTTTACACAGTCATCTCAGAAGGGCATCTCAGGCTTCTTCCATCCTGAAGGTCTACCTGCATTTATTTTACAAACACCTCTTATCCCCCAGGTAAACCAAGGTGGAATCCTCATTAATATTCCTTTTTCCGGGGGATGTGTGCTAGCGAAACACCTGCAACTTAATTTACCAGCTCTGGAATCAACACTTCTTCCCAGGCGATCTACACAACAATAAAGGGGAAGGAGCCATACCTCCTGGCCTTTGTCTTGTGGGCAGCTTGACAGATCTGCAGCTGCCAAAAAAATTCAGCATGGCCAGAGCCTGCCTACAAATATCTTATATAAAATATGGGCCCACAAGAGAGAATAAATAAGAGGAGAACGCTGGGGAAAAGGAAAAGGAACGAGCAAGGAGAGGTGAATGTCAGGGGCCAGCCACCCAGCCAGCCATGAAATAAGAATGAAAGTAAGATTACACAGAAGTAAGAAAAAGAAAACGTCCAAAGGCAAAAGTCATTTGGGTTAATTTAAGAAAAACTAGCTAGAAATAAGCCAAGCTAAGGTGGGGCATTCATAAGTAATAATAAGCCTTCAGGTGTATGATTTATTTTAGGAGCTGGGTGGTGGGCTGCCAAAAGAGTATAAAAAGAGTAAAACCAACAACAACATTTTGCTGTTCCAACATGGGTGGCTAGAGTAAAAAAGAACCAACAACAAAGAAATACTTTAACTCCTAAATAAAGTAAAAGCACAAATTATTTAAGCAATTACATCATTTAAATGTGAAATTCAATTAGTCAACCAAGAATCATCAGCCTTCTGTGTGCGCACATGCCTGAGGGGTGTGTGTGTGTGTGTGTGTGTGTGTGTGTGTGTGTATGCATGCATGCACATGTGTGTGTGCACATGCACGCATTGGAGATTGAACCTAGGGTTTTGTCCATGCCAGGCAAGCATCCTACTAAGAAGTTATATCCCCAACCTTTTTTGAACTTTCTATTCCGAAAGTCCTCATTAAATTCATAAAGCTGGCCTTGAATCCATTCTGTAACTGGGTAGACCCAAGGAGTTATAATCTTCCTGCCCAGCCTGTGCTCTGCATGCCTGGTCAGTCATCAACCCTCCTAAGAACAGTGTTCTGTTCTTAAGTAGTACTATACAAAAACACTAACAAGGCACCTAATTGCTATAATTTATAATGCAGGACATGTCACCCCCCCCAAAGCCAGAGACAGTTTGCTAAGACATATCTGAAACTCAACAAAACACCTATAAACAATGAAGTATTATGTTGGGATGTGAAACGTGGAAAGCAATGCTTCCTAATGTCCAACAAATTACTAGACTTGACAATCAGCAATTTGGTGTACAGCAAAATACGGCACACTCTTCCTGAAGGCCAAATGACTTCCAGTACACCAATATGCAACCAACATTGAAATGGAAATAATTTTAAAACTTTGTCATACATGCTTCATTGAAATACTTTCAGTTTTCATTTGACTGATAACTAATGATTCTGAACAATTCTATATGTGCTTTTTGAACACCTGTGTATAACCCCTTGTTAAATGACTATTGAAGTATTTGACCAATTTTTTTAGTACTGAGGAAAAAAAAGCAGTTTACAGATTATGAGTACAAATTCTTTATCACTTTTTTGTATTATAAAGTACTAGTACTCCACATTGGTTTGGTTTTTTTTTTTTTTTTCTCTGTTGCTTTCTTATGGGGCTAGGTTTGGAATCAAGTGCATTGTGCATGCTAGACAAATGCTCTGCCACCAAGAGACATTCTCAGACTGTGTTTATCTTATTGACTGTGCCTTGAAGTGAGTAGACACTTTTAACTGGTTGATTCAGTTTTATTCCATAAAAAAACAATTTTTATATTTTATTTAAGAAATTTTTCCTACCTTAATGTGTCAGAGATATTTTAATATTTCTGTTTTCTCAAAGCTTTACATACACTAGAAAGTCAAGGCTGAGAGCACACCACTGAAAAGTATATAGAGGAAACATATATCTTCTAGATTAGTCGTAGGTGTAAAACATAGAAGCAGCGTTCCGGTAGGCTGTTATTGTGTGCTGTCAAACATACACCCAGTCTATGACCCAGCAATTCCACAATTGGTATTTACAAAAGAGAGCTGAATAAATGCCCCCCAAATTATACAAAAATGTTTATGGGGCTGGGGAGATGGTTCTATAGGAAAAAGTACTGACCTTGTGAGCACAGGAACCTGCTGATCTTGATCCCCAGAACCCTCACTGAGAAACCAAATAAAAGCTCAGGAAGGGGCTTGGCTGGGAAGGCAGAGGTGGGGAGATGCCTTGGGGCTCACGCAGGAAACTGCAGGCTGTGAGAAGCTTCACCTCAACAAATAAACTGGGGGTGAGTAAGATGGTTTGGAGCATAGAGGCACTTGGGCATCGTGGGCCTGATTACCCAAGTTCTTTATCCAGATCCCACAAGGTAACAGAAGAGTGAGTCTCAAGAGTTGTCTTCCAAACTCCATACATGACCTAGCACATAAATGCCTGCACTCAAACACATGTACATGCATGCATGTGCATACGCGCATGTTAATTAATTTTAAAAAATAAGGTGGATGTCACTTGTCGAACAATAGCCAAGGTTGTCTTCTGGCCTACACACACACACACGCACACACACGCACACACAATGTTCATATTAGTTATAGTCCCAACAGCTTAAACTAGAAACTATACCACTGCCCTAAACAGGCAGCAGATAACCAAATGCTAGTTAAAGCACACAACCATGTAGTTATGTCTACAGTGGCATTCATGGATCACAAAATGTTAAGTTAAGCCAAAGATAAGAGATAGATAAGAGTTTGGCTACTGTAATAAAAAGCTGAATTAATCACCATAAAAGAATTGTTTGTCTCATGGGCTCGGCTCTTGTTTTCTACAGTTAGTTGACCCTATGGCTTTGGGTCAGGGATGAGGCAAATACGTGAGTGGGTTTCACACAGCAAGGGAAGCTGCTCACTTTATTTCAGTGAAGAAGTGAAAGTGAGGAAGGGGTCAAGGTCCCAATGTTTCCTTTGAGAGCAAACCTACGGTGTTCTTTCTCCTAATATATTCCATTTCTACTCCTTTCCAAAAGAGCCGCGGACTAGAAACCCTCCTCGGGAGACACCAAAGATAGCAAGTACATAATGCACAATTTCAATTAAATAGCATTCAAAACAGGTAAAACGAATTGATATTGGTAGAACTTTTAAAAGTCATTGTCACAGGGTGAGGCCATAAAGAAACAAAGGAGAGTTTACCAAGGTGATGGAAATGCTTTACAACTTGACAACAGTGTGGCTCACCTTGTTATTGACAATGGTATGAGTTATGCTTATTAATGCTAATGGTGTATTAATTAGTTATGTTGTATGCTTAGAATCTGTATATTCTACTATATTATCACTTGTAAATATAACTCAAGGAGTAGGTAATATACCCAGTTTTGGGAGTACATATTTGCCCTAAATGTCACATCAGCTGAGAGACATGTACACTTTCTAAAGTCCAATTATCAAGCCACATTGTAGCTCAATGGTTCTCAACCTTCCTAATTCTGTGGCCCTCTAATACAGTTCCTCTTGTTGTGGTGACCCCCAAGCAGAAAATCATTTTCGTTGCTACTTCATAGCTGTGATTTTGCTACTGTTATGAGTTGTGATGTAAGTATCTGACATGACACACAGGTTGAAAGCCACTGCTGTCGCCAGACATAGTAGCTCACGCCTGCAGTCCCAGCACTGTGGAAGCTAAGGATGCTTTGCCACAAGTCCAAAACAAGCCTGGCCTGCATAGTGGGCTCCAAACAAGTCTGCTTTGCAGTGTGAGATCTAGCCTCAAACAAAAGACAAAACAAAACCCAAAAGTCACATCTCTTTCTAAGACTTATGAATGCTAGGGGAGGGAGAGACATTCTCTTCAGTGATGGAGTCAGAAATGAGGGGAACATGCACCTACACCCCACTTCTACTCACAATCCTATACAGAACCTTAATGAAACTCACTGGGGGACAACACAGACACACACACCATGCTACAGCCCTGGAAACACACCAATAAACTACACACATACACACACAATGTAGACAGAAGTGGGGCTCCTTAAATAGAGAAGGGGACTAGTTGGGCATGAGAAGAGTACAAAAGGGAGTAATGGGGTAGAGGAGAATACAATGGAAATACATTATGTAAATGTATGTAAATTTCATAGGAAACTAATATACAGCATATGCTAACAAAAAAAAAACCAAAAGGAGAACGTGAGCTATGCACAAGCAGTCACCCCTTTCTGCTTCCTGGCTGTGTATGCAATGTGACCCCACACAACCGCCACCAGACCTGGTCCCGTCCATCATGACAGACCATACATAGCCTTTGGAATGAGAAACCAAACAAATCGTTCCTCCTTTAAAAAAGAAAAGCTAAACTGAGGGACTTCTGGGAGCCTAAAGAGACGCAGCCTCATCTGCATCCTTTCAGATGGAGGTGACATCAGGATGGGATGGTGCAGGGAAGCAGTCTCACTGCATACACTTTAACTCAGAGGGAACAGTGATACTGTATTCTCTGCCATGTTTGATCTATGCCAGTGTGAAGGGCTAAGAATTCATTCTTTCTCTACCCATAGTTGTAAACACAAAATACAATGTAAGAGAATTTTGTTTATAAGATAAAATGATTGGAAAGTGTTCTTGCTAACTGTAAAATTAAATTTCATACACTCCATTTTAACCAAAGCCCAGAGTTCTGCTGAGCCTCTGGAGCAGCCTTGAAAGTATATAAGAAGCTAGACACCTGCAGGTAAAGCACAGACAAACCAAACTGTTTGGTTTTATGGACAAACTCGGCCTTACTTTTCTAGCATTGCTTCCTAGAAACCTCAGAATGTTAGGATGGGAGGGGTGGCACTGGCAGTACTTCTTATGATTAAAAACACAACAACAAGTTGCATCTGGCAGGAGAAAAGCTATAAGCTAATAGAAGCGGGTAGAAAACCATAGTTTCGGGACTTCCGAGTTTGATTCCTGAGTATAGTCAGGCTCAGTACAGAGACTCGGAAAAGGAAGCCTCAAACACTGTTACAAGAGATGGATGCTCCCATTGGAGGCAGGAGCCTCTAAGCCACTGTGGACCATGTATATATGTCTCATTCCCCTTGTGCCTGAACTAGACATCTGGCAACCATAGGTCGCCTCCTGGTTGGTGTGAAGATAGCTGCAAAAAATTTCATGCGCAATGCAGCCCTCTAAGCACTTCCTGCCCTACATTCTTCTGTTTTGTTCTTTTGTAGTGTGTGTGTTACACATTTTTTGGATATCAGAAACCAATCTTAGAAACCATCCACCTTAATATTTTTTAAATACTATCTTATTTTTGTGTGAGTGTTCTGCACATGGAACTTGGTGCTCATAGTTGACAGCAAGGAATTTACCCATTTCATCTCCCTATTGCACTACATCCATCTAATGATCCCAGTGGAAGTCTAGTGAGCCTGGATTTCCAGAAGCTGTCCTGGTGGGCACTGCAGTGACTCAGTACAGAACAGAGAACACTTAACAGAAAGGTAGCAAATAAATATGCCTTTCATGATTGATGGCAGAGTCACTGCACTTGAGGTCATGTTCATTTCTGTCACCATGGAGCTGTCACTGGAAGTCACTCTTCAGTGTCACAACTATGAACTGTAGATGGCATATGACCCTGGGTAACAGTAGGACTGCCTTGAGCTTAAAGAAGTGCTTGTGACCACTTTAGAAGAAAGGTCCTAAGAATCTAAAATACCATTTGGTTCAGGCAGAGCAGTTGGCTTTATTAATATTTCCTCGTTTATAAAAGTAATCTTCTATTTTGTTTTCCTCATAAATACATACAAGAACAGTTACTAAAATAATAAGTTTGCACGTGTTTAAATGAAAACTCTGCTGTCTCTTCTATGCCTAGTTAACTACACCCAGTGATCAAACACAGCAAACCCAAAGCAGCTGTCACATGCTGGGAGAGAACTTGGTGATCAGAATTAGATTTCATCATTCTTAAGCAACAATGGGAGAAAAAGAGGGGCAGTTGGGCATAAATGTGCTTGAGATGAACTTTAAATTATGTTTACCCATCTGCTACTCTGTCAGAGGTCAGAATTTGTTCAGTATTACTGGTTTTGTAATTGCAGGCTTGCCTTGAACTACCTGTAAGGATGATTCTAAACTTTTGATCCCATCTCGACTTTCCAAGTGCTAGGCTAGAGACAAGTGCCACCATGCCCAGTTCACGCTGCTCCTGGGGATTGAACCCAAAGACTCTCAGCAACAACTGGATGCACAGAGCTAAACTGCTGAAACTTGTAACTGCTTTCCCTTGAGTTTTCAAGATAAACTATTTTCCTAGACAAGCTTTTAATTAAGTCTAATACCGTAAATACAATAAAAAGCCTGGTAGTAAATGACATGCTCTCCACAGTGGCAGCCTCACCCTGAGTATGTATGTATTTATTATTTAAACTCAAGCTATCATGAGAGTTGACCTATTCTACCCCCTTCCAGTTCTAGGCATGATCCCACATGCTCATCTAACATGCAAGTGTGATAGCCTGGGTTAAATCCCCAGATCCCATGGTGGAAGGAGAGGACCAACTCGTGAGTGTTTGTTTTCCTCTGACCCCCCCCCACACACACACCCCATGATACAAGTGTACTTACACAAAGAGGGTGGGAGGAAAGGGGAGTTGGGGGAAAAGGATTTATAATGAAATAAAACAATATAGTATCCTTTCTCACTTTTTCTCAAAGGTATCATCTCTCAGCCACGAACTTTTCTGAATCACAATGAAACCTTGAATTTTATATCTAACTCAAGGCACATACCAGCTGTGGAGTCTATTTTATGTCTGAATTTCAATTTCTGACTTACGTACCCCACAGCCAGATGTTTGATATTTATATCATGGGCAACAAAAGCAAACCTCTGGTACAGTATTACAAAGCAGGACTTCCCTGACTTCAGACATCGAACTTAAACTTCCCTTTTAGCACCTTGATCTTAACGGTGAGAATTGTGTACATTAATAACGACTGCATTTGTTCTACTGTGGGAGAAAAAAATCAATATCTTGGTAGTTAACTCCCAGTCTTCTTCCAGAAATGCCACACAGAATTTATCCACAGGCTAGAAAAGTGCTTGCTGTGCTCTTCGGGGGACACAGGATCAGCACACAGCTTACCCATAATGTCAGCATTCAACACCAAATCCCTTGAATGCAAATATTTGTAACCCAATCTTTCGAAGGGGTGCTTGCTGAAGATTATGAAAAGTCATAATTTTAAGAGTGATATTTTCTTTAGCATTAGGGATTGCAGTTGAGCAGCACTTGAAAAGGATTAGGCACTTAGAAAATGGATGAACAAAACTAAATAAGCCACCACGATTCAATCTGAGTGGAAATTAAAAAAAAAAGAACCCTAAAACAGTTATCGATTTCCTGTTTATTAAAAAAGGAAAGAAGTTTAAATACATATTTTAACCTCAAACACATTCTTTAAGCTGGTACTGGGTCTAAGAATGAAGATCAGGTCTTCAGTCTTTATTAGCTAATTTTAACATGTAACGCACAATGCATTCACCCCCACGCTCAGTCAAAACCTTTATGGAGCACTGAAGCAGCCTGCATGATTGTCTTCTTCTAGAAGCCATGATTTTTCAGCTTGAAGGAAGACATGGTTCTCAAGCTCCCCTTTCACTGAAGCTTTAGGGTAACCACAAAATCGACAGGGGGGCTTCCAGGTTATAGCCTAAAAAGACAACTGCTATCTATTCTTCATGTTCTCTCCCCAGCCTCCTACTCGTTGCTATTTACAATGCACACAAAATGAGCCCCACATCTGAGAGAGAAAATTGGAGGCACCATTCATGTCTGAGAACTTTATGGACCAGACCCCCTACATCTAGACAATGAAGGAAAAAATTAAAACCCTATCTTTCTGGGCCAAATGTTATTTGGTATTTTGTATTAAACATGGTAAAGCCTAATCCCAATGGTACTAGAGCAAACTCTAAGGTATTAAGTACAAAACTAAATGCAAATTAGAAACATAATTCTTAGAGACAATCTGTTTGAAACTGAGCAATGTAGAGAATGCTAATGTGGTTTATGATTTCTTTACCACTGAGGTTTTTGGTTTTGTTTTGATTTGTTTTGTTTTTTGTTTGGTGTGTGTGTGTGTGTGTGTGTGTGTGTGTGTGTGTGTGTGTGTGCATGTGTGCACATGTATGTGCATGGGTGTTGCCACACACTGCCACCAACTGAATCATCTCCACAGCCCACAATTTATGTTTAAACTAACTCCCTCCTCTGGTAACCAACTTCCACTTTCTTCTGGGGAAATTCTTTTCCTATATCAAGAGAGCAAATTTTATCCCATTTCTGAGACCAGACAATTAAGTAGTAGCCCTCATAACTGATTCAGGGGTGAGCTCATGAATTCAAAATCTGACTGTTGTAATTAGTGTTACTCCAACATGTTGCATGATAAAGCACAAGTCAGTGCTTATGCAGTAAACATCTGTTATATTTGCTGGTCCCAGCTAGCTTTGCAATAAGGCTGGACATTGACCAATGACTATTCTATATCTCTCATCTCCTTTGCCCCAGTGAATAATCAAGCATTTCTCAAGATGTTACAGCACAGAAGAACTCAAGATAATCCACAGAATTCACTTACAATGTGTCCATTAATATCTCAATGGAATAAAATAATATATTCAAACCACTATAGTGAATTATAAAGTTGAAAAAACTAGAGAGGGGATGAAGAGATAGAAACAAGATGCAACTTACTCTGAAGACATTGTGTGTTTCCTCGGTTTTAAGAGGCATGGTACGAGAAGGTTCTGCAGGTGTCAGCCTTCCTATAGGAGAAAATGGGATAGTATATAAAGACAGGCAAGGATGTTGTCTTAGTTAGGGTTACTATTGCTGTGATGAAGCACCATAACTAAAAGCAAGTTGGTTTATTTGGTTTATACACTGTCACATCACTGCTTATCATCAAAGGAAGTCAGGGCAAGAACTCAAATGAGACAAGAACTTGGATGCAGGAGCTGACAAAGTGTTGTATACTGGCTTGCTTGGCCTGCTTTGTTATAGAACCCAAGACCACCAGCCTAGAGATGGCCCTACCCATCCATCCCTAGTCAGGAAAATGGTCTACAGGTTTGCTAGCAGCCTGATCTTATGAAAGAATTTTCTTAGTCACGGCTCCCTCCTCTCAGACTATAGTTTGTATCAAGTTGACACAAAACTAGCTAGCATAGATGGACATCTATGAATGAACATGTTGAGTATATTGTTCTTTACTTTAGAAGTGGAACCCTGTTAGAAGAAAATATCACAACTATACATTAGTGAAGCTGTGGGGATTATGAAAGCAAGAACAAGAAAGAAATGTCAGCTTGTTAGTAGCAGGAATTCATGTGGGCTGAACTTTACTAACAAGTGGAGATGATTTTTTTACTATCACACAGACACAAGAAATGTTCAGAAGAAAGAAAGCGATGTCCTCTCCAGTGGCACTGTTGGCTTATTTATACATCTATTTCTCTCGCTTTTCTTCTTGGAAGCCAGAAAAAATAAAAATAAAAACAAAAAGACATTTTTTTTTCAAACCTGTTACCAAAAGATTCTCCATAAACAAGTATCTGCTATAGATAATGTCTTGCTTCCTGAGCGAAGGGAGAGATGAGGCTTACCCTCAGACCTTTCCCACATCCTTCATCCCTATTTCCTCTCCTGGAGGAAAATGCAGCGCCTAACTAGACAGGAAAGCAAAGCACACAGGTTGACAATGACAACCGTGAGGACATTGGCTCTGTTGGTCTTGTTCAGACACACAAATAAGCACTTACTTGATTCAGATACTGTTAATTTGGGGTTTTGTTCCTTGTATATCAAATGACTCGTAGCTATTCTAAACCCAAATTCAGGGTAATGTCTATTTTAGATCAAGCCTAATTACAGAGATAATCTTTGTTTATAGTATAGATTTGCACACGTCTGTGTCAGTAATTTGATGGTCTTATTATCTTTGTGTATGTGTATGCTTGTGGGGGGGGCATGCACATGTGCCACAGTGCACTGTGGAGGTCGAAGGACAGTGCTGGTCCTTGCTGCCACCCTGCTTGAGGCAGCCTCTTGCTCACGCTCACTGCATATAGCAGAAGAGCCAATTCACGAACTTCCAGGAATCCCTGTGTCTGCCTCCCATCTTGCCATAGAACGATTACAGACATGTGTTACCTACCCGGGCTCTTATGTGGCTTCCAAGAATTCAAATCCATTTGAGGAACAAACTCTTTACCCACCATGCTATCTTCTCAGCCTGAATTCTTAGTTTTGAAAGGATTATATGTAAAGATAACCACTCAGGTCCCTCTGTGTCTGCCTCTTGGATTAAGGAGAACTGAAGAGCAATGTTTTGGAGGGAGGGCTTCTATATATATTGACGGGGGTGGAGGGCAATGTGGTTTCTCAGCTGTTTCCTACAGGTGCGGCTCCCTCCCTTAGAATGGGAGGACTGAACCACCATGCTGGCTATTCTCAATCAATTTTTTATTACTTAAAACAGAAGATCACTATTCAATAAATAAATGAGATCTTATTATAAAAAAGTGGAAACTGACTTGTAACTGTCTAAACGCTAAATAGATGAAAATATTCATTCCTGTTGGGAGAAAGGCACAAAGCCATCCTGAGTTTCTAGAGGAGGATGCCATCTGCATTTGTCTCAGAAAACTCTTTGAAGAATAAACTGAGAAACCAGATGAAAGATCTGCAGACATAACAACCAAGGATTCCAGCCAGGATGAAAGAAGGGGCACCAGAATAGCTCGTAAAAGAAAGCTAGCCACAGTATACAAAATACCTATTTTTAAAGGCCAGACCGTGGATTATACAGCATGTAGTTTTTAATAGAAAGGAAGGCAAATGGGATGAGGCCCACGGTGCCCCTGGGTTCTGCGCCTAGAGATATTTTCAGACTGTGTGCAGAAAGGCCAAGCTGCAGTGAGGAGAAAGAGATTGCATTTGGAGATGACGATGGGACTGGAATTTGTAATAGATAGTGTTAGAAAGAGAGACCTAGACATAGAAGTGTTTCAAAATTTTCTGTAAGTGTTTGGCTGAAGATGAAGCTGAACATGTGTCGGGTGAGACCCCAGAGAGCTGGGGGAAAGTATCCAAGAAAGAAAGAACAACCACTGGGACTAGAAGTTGAACGTTCACTGGAACTCACAGGAATGGGAGTCGTCTTAGTTTTACTCAACTCAGATAGAGAATCTTTCTTGAACCTCTGTGACATACAACAGAGAGGCCAGAAAGCCATTTTTCAAGGGTGGGACAACTATAAGCATTTAGAAACTGAGTTTAACAACAAATTTGGCATGGATGGAACTGAATAGCACTAAAATAACCACTCATAACAAAGTCCAAGCTCCTCTAAAACTTCACATATTCAGTGTGTCAATTTCATAACACCGCTGTAACAAATTAAGGCCCATTTGTGGCCTAAGACCATATCCACCTATTGCTTCATGGATGGATAGGCATGGTGGTTTGAATAAGAATGGCTCCCACATGCTGAGATTTGAATGCTCGGTCATGGAGTGGCATATTTGAAAGGATTAAGATGTGTGGCCTTGTTGGAGGTGGGCTTTGAGGTTTTCGAAAACCCAAGCCAGGCTCTGTCTTCCTGCTGCCTGAGGATGGAGATGTAGAACTCTCAGCTACTGCTCCAGGGTCTGCCTGCATGCCACCATTCCCTCCCCTGTTGATAATGAACCAGCCCTCAGAAGCTGTAAGGGAGCCCCAACAAAATGCTTTCTTTTATAAGAGTTGTTGCGGCCATGGTGTATCTTCACAGCAATAGAACATTGACAAAAACAGTAGGTAAGAAATCCAGCACAGTGTGGTTCAGCTGAATGCTCTGTTTAGAGTCTTCTATGGCTAAAATTAGGAAATCGGTAGGATGCCGGAATGAGTTTTCCAAGTTTCTCAGGTTGTTAGCTGGATATAGTTACTCACAAATTTGACTAAGATTCTGCCTAGTCGCTTCCTGACAATGGTGACTTACATCTCTCAGATTCTCCCAGTTGTGTTGGCTTAATCTTCTGATGTGTCTCTGGCATTAAAGATTTGTGCTTTTAAGGGTTTATATGATTAGATTCTTATTCTCATGCTTTACTGCACCTAAGACTCCTCCTAATACAGCATTTTCCATTAGTACATCTCAAACAAACTTAAAAGCCAAATGAAATATCTGTACATTTCCTTAGACTTCACAAATTCCTGCTTGTTTGTTTGTTTTTAAGGAAATAAAAACATGGTTTATTCTGAGACCAAATATGAATAATCACGGTCTGGAGGCACTAACTTAAATTTCTCCAAATTCAATGGAAGCTGGTTCATGAAATTTTTACAGTAACAGAGCAAAGCAAGTAGGATATCAAGTCATTTTTTAAAACACATTGGTGGAAATATCAGAGAAGCAGATTACAGCCAGGTGGAGAAATCCCAGGCATAGGCTTCAAAGGCTGTCTGGTAGCATTCTAAGTTAGCACTTTGATTGGTTCAGGACAGAGTTTTGTTAGATTAACAGAGTCTAAAAATTTATATCCGAATATCAGAACACTAGCAGAGGCAAGCAAGAAATAACTCCTTAAGGGCTAAAGATAACCCAAAATATATAGTAACTGGGTTCCAGACCTGTAACAGTCCAACTTCTCCATAGTTGTGGAATTTTAATCAGCCAATCAGCCCTTGTAGACACAGCTTCTTTCCAGGAATTCTTGTTCACAATATAATTCAATGTGCATAAATGCTATTGGCTATATCATCATCGTCATCATCATCATCGAAACTTTATGTCAAAGCATTACTAATTGAAGACATAAGTGTTCTTCTCTTCTTTGAATATATTCAGATCAATCTGACATCATTCCCCTTCACCTGCAGAACTTCCTATGTCAGTCCTTGCAGTGTTGGGAGCAATTTCTTTGGGCTTCTCTTTGTCTGAAGAGGTCTTTATTTTCAAAGCTACACTGTGTAAGTAAAGAATTTTAGGAGTCTGTCACTGATTTCACCTCTGAAAGCCTTTGTTACATGTTCCGTTCTGGTTTGCGTGTGTGTGTCGGGGGGAGGGGGTTATGGTTTCTAATAAGAAGCCAAAAGCAGTTCTTACCCCCTCCTTAAATATGACTCTTCTCAGTCTACTTGATTTTTGTCTTTCCTTGCGCATTTGAGTTTCCATTGGTTGGTGTTCTTTTGTCTAATTTCAGGTTTGCTGACCTTCTTGGATATGACTGATACTTTTTATCAGATTTAGAAGTTTCTTTGCCCCAGAACTGCAGTCACACACATTAGTTAGTGTGGATGCTGTGGTGTCTGAAATCACGACACCTCTGTGTTTTGTTCTCCTGTGTTTTCTCTCTGCACTTCTTTTCTTTCCGAGCACAGATCTTTTCTTCCGCAGTGTCTAATCTGCTTTTTAAACCTGCCCGATGAAGATTTCTTTTCAGGGGTATTCTTTGCAACAACCGGAAACTGGGAAACACCCCCACTTTCATTTTCAAACAGAAGGGTTGTGCTTATGATTTCTGCATCCCTGTAACAAAAGCCCCTCACAGAAACAGCTTAGGGCAACAAAGGTTTATTTGGTCTCATGACTTGAGAAATATTTCAGTGCCTCCCAGAGCAAGGATGGCATGGGGCAGTGGTGCAGTGCTTGCCAATATAAAATACATACCAGAATGAGGATTCAGTTTACTGGTACGGCGCTTATGTAACCCAACCGGATTTGATCCCCATATCCATATACACCGTGACACAAAAATAAGCATACGTTCACCATATCATCTAACAATTCCACCCTAGTTATATACCCAACAGAATAAATAGATAAGATAGGCCTACTGTCCTTGAAAACTCATCAATGCCTCAGAAAAGTGATCCGTACCCATGTTACTTAAATGAAGTAGATGAATCAATAACACTGACTTTATTATTACCAGTACACACATCATACACACTACACACACACAATTCTGGTCCTACCCCAAACTCCCTAAATCAGTACCTACATCTGAACAAACCCCCCAGATAGGTGAACCTGTTATGGCCCAAGGGTATGTATGGGTAAAGGTCTTTCCATGTAAATGTGAGTTCGAGTTCATATGCCCAGAGCCCAAATAAAGCCAGTCATGTAGTCTGTAATCCCAGCACTTCTATGGCAAGTTGGGATCTGAAGACAGGGTGATCACCAGAAACCCATCCTCTGACCTCCACACACATGCTAGGGTATGGACAGGCCCCACACTCTCACACATCACACACACTACGCACACCACACGCACATACACACACTTTTGAAAAATCACTTTTATTGAGTAGATGAGTAGAATCCAGATGCAAGGTATCTTAGCAGTTAGCACACCTCCAATTTTAACAAGCATGGAGATATGGGACTTTTAAAATTATTTTATTACTATTATTATGTGGGGACGTGTCCCCGTGAGTGAAAGTGGGCTCATAGGAGAGCTTTGTGGGGGACAGTTCTTTCCTTCCCCTAGGAATGGAACTTGAGGTTGCCAGGCTTGCCATAACAGACACTTTAACAGCTAAGGCACCTCAAGTCCACGGACCTGGGGGTCTCATACAGCGGAAGGCACCGAATTAGGGAACTCCGGGTAGGACCAGAGATTCTGCATTTGTAACAGTGTCACATGTAGTCAGTGTCCCTGAGTCGTGTACTATACTTCAGTAGCTGGGACACAGGTGACTTTTCTGAGACGTGGATTAGAGGTTTTTACCTCAGCAGCCTTGAGTTCAAGCTCCAGTTTTTGTTTCTAAGGAACTGCAATAAGGCGTTAGTCACCAGTAAGCTGCAAGATGAGAGCCGTTTCCTGTTTCTCTTCTGCGGGCTGTTGTGAAAGACTACTATAGAAAACGTAACTGAAAGTGTGACGTAGACTTTTGGCCTAGGGCCGGCTAAGAGTCAAGCAGATGATGAGAGTAAATTTACACCCTAACGAGAGAAAAAAAGTTTAAGAAGGCGGGCAGAAAAACAAGAGGCGGGGCCTCGGGAAGGTCCTTGCGGATGTGCCTGGGATGTACCACATCGTGGGGAGGGGCGCCTCACCCAAACAACCTGAAGGAAAAGAAGCTCTGTTTCTAGGATTATACCGAAATCGAGATATCTGAATTATCAACTTTTATCTCATTCTTTAGTCAAGCAACGCTGGAGTTCAAGGTCAGTACGTGGTTCAGCTTCCAGCTTCCAGCTTTGGAAGCAATCCATTCCCCACGCGCGTGTGTGTGTGTGTGTGTGTGTGTGTGTCTTTCTCCCCCGCCCCAACCCCGCGCTCCCCGTGAGCCTGCTCCTGCATCCACGAGTGGATGAGTTTGCAGGGGCTGGAGGGAGGCGGGCCGGACGGGTCCATGTGCGCCACGCGGAGGGGCGCGAGAGGCGCGCGGCGTGGCCGGGGGTGCGCGTGGGGGTGCTGTGCGGGCGCAGGTGGCCGAGGGCGGCTGCAGTCCTCGCGCCGGCGCGGGCACGTGGGGCCCCGGGACTGTGAGGTGGCCCCACCGCTCTCCCCGTGGGCGTCTCGGGGTGGCGCAGGCGGCCGGGGCGGGGCGGAGCGCGGTGCCGTCTGCGCTGCGGCGGCGGCGGAAACAATAGTGCGGATCGTGGCGCGCGGACGGCGGCCGGCGGAGCCGGACGGTAAAGCTCCTCTCCGAGCCGCTTCGGGCGCAGGGCCGGTGCCGGGACGGACGGGCGGGCGGACAGACGAGAGGACTGTGTGCCGCGGGTCCCGGGTCCCACTCCGCGCTGGCCACCCACGACCCTCGAGTGGCGCCCCCGGGACCCTCCGATCCGTGGCTGCCGGGTCTCCGACGTGACCCATCGCTTCCCGGGTGTCCGCGTCCCCACGTGCGTCTTCCCGCGGCGGAGCCGGGGAGCGGGGTAACCGAGTTAGCGGAACGCCTCCGGGCGCCCTCCGAGAAGTTGGCAAAGCTGCGTCCCAGCGGCTCCTTGTGGTCGCCCGGACCGACCCGAAGTTGGTTGACAGACCTAGTGTCTGTGAGGCAGCGACCCAGGCGAGCGGCCGGTGTCTCCTATGGGCAGCCTTTTTCCATGCTTTGCACAGTAAAACTGGGATACAAAACTCCAAGCATGGCGATGCTTTCCTGGAGGGGGCTGTTGCAAACGACACGGTTTTAGTGTTTCTGTGGGTACTGCAGGCCTTAAGCAAGTTCTTGCCATTGTGTAACTTGCCTTTTCTGTTTCTTCATAGGAGCACTATGAACGAAGAGGAGCAGTTTGTAAACATTGACTTGAATGATGACAACATTTGCAGTGTTTGTAAACTGGGAACAGAGAAAGAAACACTCTCTTTCTGCCACATTTGCTTTGAGCTAAATCTCGAGGGTAAGTAAGAACGCCGTGGTTTGGACTACCCGCCATGAACTTTGTACGACTTAGGCTGAAGAGTTTGAAGGTTGAAACTGTTTGAATGCCCAGAGATTGTGCTAAGTGATGACCTGCTAAATGTTCCTGGAAATGAAGCCAGAGTTAGCATAGTAATGAACGGAGGGAAATGTTTGTCTTTAAAACAACGTTGTTAACCTCATTTTCACTAAGATGAAATGAAGTGCGGGTATTGCCTGGTAAACATGCGACTTTTTAGCCCACTGTCTCTCTTGTATTCAGAATCAGCATGACTGTTTACAGGCAGATGTTGATTTTATTCCTTTCGGCCCATCTCCTAGTCACTATATTTCCATCGTGTGAAAATAACATCCCTTGCTTTCACTCATCTTTGAAAAACAAAATGACTTTTTAAATTTTCTTGATAGAAGTATTACGGTGAGAAAATGGTAAAGAAACTTCAGAAATGAAAGCAAACCTTTTGCTGAAGGCTAGGTTGGTGCACAGTTAACTGGGGCCTGGATACCAGTGGCCTATTTCCAAGAAATATGGGGTGTTACCTTACTCCTTCATAGTCATAATGAAAGCCTGAATCTTTTTAGGTCTGTATGAATCACACCGAAAGTAAATCTGAAAATTCCCGAAAAAATAAAACTTGTGTTTTGAGTTTTGAGGTTGTAATATGTCAATGGGGAAACCCTTACTAGATACTAGATATTCTCAAATATCTAGATATTTGATGTTTTAGTTTGAAAACATTTCATTTTTGTCTTGGCCTATGTATTTAAAGATTTTCATGATCATTTATTTATTTATTTCGACAAAGAGGTGCAAAATGCCCTTATTCTCTCTCTCTCTCTCTCTCTCTCTCTCTCTCTCTCTCTCTCTCTCTCTCGTGCGTGCACGTGATGTGATTGTAGACTTTACTGTTCCTGTTAGGACTTGTTACTCAGAAATGTAGCTTTCAAATAGTGTGTCATGGAGCATCATAGAATGTCTGTGAATTAAGTAGAATGCCTGTTACTTTGGCTTTAGTAAGTGTGGTGCCTACAGCTAGTTTTAAAAGGATGACTTTATGATCCTTGAGTAGAGTTTATATTACCATGCTCTTCCTGTGTACACTCATGCTCTTTGGAAACAGGGTTTTCCCCATGTGTTCTGACACCTTGCAGGAGTTTACATTTTAGAAGGGCAAAGACATCAGAAATGATCAACTGCGGGCTCTTGTGTTTTCTCTGGAACACACAGGTCTGGCTGGCGGGCTGTTCCAGCTTGCTTAGGGGTGACAGCAAGCTGTTGCTATGTGCCAGGCAAATGTTGGCTGGGAACACATCTGTGCCAAGCATTGTACTAAGCGTCTTACTGGATTATCTTCATTCAAAATAGCTCTGGGATGCCTGCTGTTATATTATTCACTGTGACGGGGATGGGATGGAACTGTAGACCTCAGCAATGCACCTTGAAATCACGTAGCTTGTAATTGATAGTCCTGGCCTTTGAAGCTAGGCCATCTACTTCTCGGGGATGTGACCTTAATTCCATTGATCTGATGTCAATAGGTAGTTAATTGTAGGATGGATGCTAGAAATCTCTCCTCTTGAATCCTAATTGGTTTTGGATCAGCCAGCTTTCCCTTCCCAGTGCTTCCTGATAAGTAAATCACCATGCCATAATAAAATTTTATTGCAGAGACCTCAATTTTCATAATTGCTTTTCTAGTCCTAATGAATATGCCTTTTAACTAATTGTTTAGTTCTTGATATGTAAGCATGGCACTATCCTGTTTCTGAAATAATCATTGTCTTTTCTGAAGTAATCATTGTGCATCAGTCCAAAAGACAAAAACAGTTCTCAGTCTGGATTAGAACTATTTCATCTTCTCTGTGTATTGAACTTAGAGTTAAATTCTTTTCAGTTTGTCTATAGTGTTAGTTTCTTGGTCACTAATATAGTTGCATTTTTATTGCACTGATGAGCATTTGTTATATGTGTTTAGTTTGTTATTGTTGTAGGAAAATGGGGGAAATTTTCCACAAATGTCAGTTTTTATATCAGTAACCAGATTAAAAAAAAAAAAGGCTAATGGAGGGTTGGCAAGATGGCTTAATGCGGTAAAAGCACTTGCTGCCAAGCCTGAGACCTGAGTTCAATTCCTGGACCCTACATGGTGGAAGGACAGAATCAGTTCCCTCCAATTGTCCTCTGACCTCCGTGTGTGAGTTGTGGTATGCATACACACACACACACACACACACACCACACACGCACACACCCCCACATACACCTCCCCACCCACATACACACACCACACACACACACCACTTACACACACACCACACACACACACACACACACCACACACGCACACACCCCCACATACACCTCCCCACCCACATACACACACCACACACACACACCACTTACACACACACCACACACACACACCCCACATACACACACCACACACATACACACGCACACAGTGTTTTTAGTAACCAGTAGAAAAGGTGATGTAACTGCATATCAGGAAAAGTGTCGGGTATAGTCCTCCTCTTGGTTAGTGTCTTAAATTATTATTATAATTTTTTCATAACTGGAATGTAAAAGGGACACGTTAATAAGACATTTAACATTACTAATTTGGTGTAGTTTTCTCTGCAGTGTGGTAATGTCGCTGTTGCTTAGTTTCTTAACTAAAAAGAAAAACCTTTAAATTTTCTCTCAAGCATTTTATATACTTTGGATTGTTTACATCAGATGAACACAGGTCTAATAATGGGCCTCTTGTTTAAAAGCTGTGCACATGAATGTATTTCTACAACAAAAACAAAGGACAACAGGGAATTGAAAACAGACAGTCTGATCTTACTGGAGGGACTTTGTATTCTAGGCATGGCTCTGAGTTGTCTTTTTCCGTGGTTTCACAGTAATTAAAAGGAAAGAGGGTACTAAGTGACTTTTATGTTCCTAAGGCATAGTCCTATTCTTCAAAAGCCGAAAAGTGTATTTCAGGAACTTCAGTCATTAACTGTTCACACCCAGAACTCACCAATAGGATGGTGTGTGCACTTCTAAGATAAGGAGACAGATGCACAGACAGCAATGGCTCAGTTTGGGCCTGAGGTGCTCTAAGAATTTTGCATACAGTGTTAATGATCAAGTACACTCGTAGACATCTAGTTCGTTGTGGTAAATTCTCTAAACCTACTTAATAACCAGATCACCACCATTCCCTAAACTGAGGCCAGAGTGTTAGGAGCCTGGAAACAACTGTAATGTATCAAAGGTAGGAACAGTCCTGGGAGGGGATCCTGGGAGGCCACAGCAACTCTGAACTCTCTGGCTTCCCGGTGAAGTACTTAAGCTTTCTTTCCTATAGGGAACAACTTTGAGATAAAACGAAACCAGTTGCTGTTACCCCAACAGTTTGAGTGCTGTTAAAGCCCGGGTCCTCCAGAGCTGGAGTTTGCTAGCTGATGAGTAAGCATGTGTCTGGCTTCTCTGTGTAGTCTATCATCTATTTCCCCTCATTTCTTCACAGTGCCTACCTTTACTATCCCTCGATACCTTTGTTCCTCACTAGTTGGCGGTAAATCCTTACTTCTGGTTGAGAGCCGGAAGTGGTTCTTTGTTGTTTAAGGTCCTGTTCTTCCTCCACAGCATACTTTAAATGCCAGCATCTTTCCACTCAAGCAGACTCGAGCCCCTGCTTGAGGCCAGGAAGTAGCAAACTCACTCTAACACCAGCTTGTTTCTCTTGTTTCTCATCCCATGGTGCAACACCACATATTAAGGTTAACTAAACATGGCCGGGAGAAATGGCTCAGCCATTCAGAGTACTTGCTGCTTTTATCGAGGACCCTGTTCTGATTCCCAGCACTCACAAGGTGGCTCACAACCATCTGTAAGTCCACTTCTGGGAGCTGCTGTCATCTTCTCTGAGCATCAGGCACACACACAGTGCACATACATACTTGCAGGTAAAAACCCATACACATAAAAATAAATACAAATCTTTAAACGGTAAGGAAATAAACATGCCATCTTTAGTTAACCTGAGTGGAAAGCCTCATGTGGTTTCTGTGCTTGTAATGATCTTTTCCCTCAACTGCTCTTGCTATCACTGAAGATGACTGAGGCTTTGTAAAGGGTTTTGTTAGTAGACCCTTAGATGTAATGATGAGAGCGGAAAGTAGGTTTCACTGGTGATGAGCTGAAATTATAGACTGTTTCCAGAGAGAAGTAGCTGATACTAGACTGGCACCTGGCAAAGGCTTCTCTTAGCCAAACTCCATGTGGGCAGAATTAGGTTCAGTCTCTTACCCCAGACCTAGGGCCTTGAGTACCAGCCTCAGTACCCCCTCGGGGCTCAGAACTGGATGTCTATGGCAGGCGAGGATCTGAGGGTAAAATAGATTAACTCAAGTACGTTACCTCTGCATCTTCTTTATTTTTCATGCAAAGGGAAAAAATGAAGTGAAGGGGGCGTGGAAGTGAAGAGGAGAGGAGGAATAAGAAGAGTAACGGGAAGAAGTAGAAGTAGTAAGGAGAGGAAGAAGAAGAATAAGGGCTGATCTCCACGAGGTTCCTAGTTTTTACAGACATAGTTGGAAAATTCTATAGGCAATATAGAATACGTATATCAAAATCACAAAGAGGGATAGATAGAACCTGGCAAAGCTGTACTCTGGAACAGGTGACAGGACCCAGGGAAGAGCCAGCATTCAAAGGGAAGTACCTGACATTCCAAACCATTAGATAAAGTTACTAAACATCCCTGAATCCTGGATTCCCCCATTCTCCTCATCTAATCTCTTTGGTGATAACCAGCCTTGGGGACGCCCAGATTTGTTTGTTAGCAAAGGTGGGGCCCTGCTGCCTTCCTCCTCGGTGCCTGTCGTCTATAGAAATTTCTATGTGGTCTGTTAGCAGGTGATTATTTGGGATTGAGTCTATGTAAATTTAACTGTTAGACCAAAGAGTGAATGCCATTGCTCCAAGGTTTCCTGGTGTGGAGCAAGGTCACTCCACTGCCCAGGCAGAAGTTACACTGCCTAAGGTGTTCTAGGAATGAAGCCTATTTCAAAAGGAAGAATCACAGCTTCACAAGGTTTTCACAGATATGACTTTTCCATAAAACAAGTGTTCCTGCAGCTCTGCAAAATGGGTTGCTCCACGTGGACATGGATACACTTCCCATGGCTCTGTGAATTGGTCTGTCAGCTGTGCATTCCCTGTAGAGTCTTGTGGATGCTAACATATAGTAGCCTATTTTCATTACTTAAACTTTTCTCCTTTACTTATTAGTCTCAGTAACTTAAAAGTCTGAGTTAAGTTTAAAGTTTGGGTTACCCACAAATGTTGGTCATGCAGGCTTGTTTGTTGGGATTTGGTTTGGTTATATGTGACAGGAAATTGAAATATAGTGAAAATAAAGTGGAGTGGGTAGTTGCATTTGTCATATCAAAAGAAGTTGGGAGCTGGGGAGATGGCTCAGTCCGTAAAATGCTTGCTGGGTAAGCATGAGAAATGTTCGAACCCTATCACTCAAGTGATAGCTATGCTTGGCGGCACGTTCCTTAGTCCTAGGGCTGGAGAGGCAGAGAGCCTTGAGAATCCCGGGTTTCACTGCCCAGTCAGGCCCGCTAGTTGACAAGATCCACATTCAGTGGAAGACCCTGTCTCTAAAAATAAGGTGGAGAGGGACTGAGCAGAGCCCCTGGCCTTGACCCCTGTCTTACACCTGCACACATGTGTACCCTAACATGTACATACGCGTGCCCCAAAAGAAGTTGAGTTAGGAACTCTGGAGTTGGTATCTCCACTCTGTGAGCAGAAAGACTTGAGCCTTGGTTTTTGTCTGTTTCACTTTCCTTCACACGTAGTTTCCGTCTTCAGGCTTCCGTCACAAGCCAGGGGAGGCTGAGGTTACTCTAGCCATTATTTACTTATTCCAGAGAGAAGAGAAAGGACTGTGTCAACATTGCCTCCTGTGTGGAAAGGGAACTCTCCCTTCGTGCCACCAACCAGTTTCCTGCCCTTAGGTTCATTATGTTCAAGAGTTTCTACTCTGAATAAAATAGATGTTCTACAAAGAAAGGTATAGTGTGTACTGAGTAGGCAACTAATAAAATGGGCCACAAATACTTTTTTTACTCCAATACTAAGGTTTTACTATATTGAAGGCAAACCGTGTTTCCATTGTGGTTGAGCCCAGTTAGTGCTCAGATGAATCTTCTAGCCCTGGGGCTGGATTGAATGAGAGTTCTTTGGATAGTGGGTTGCACTGTGAAGACCAACATGGAACCATACTTAAAGTGGTCTGTAGTGGCATTTCACTTGTATTTTAATAAATAAATCTTGCCAGATGATCAGAGTAGAACAGCACACCACTGGTCAGCCTTACACCAGGCAGTGATAAGATACACCTTTTATCACAGTTGCCACACTGGTTGCCATAGAAACTGGGCAGTGCATGCCTTTAGTCCCAGTGGTGCACACCTTTAATCCCAGCCCTAGAGAGGACTATAAAACGGGAGGAGACAGCTCTCAGATACAGTCTCATTCTGAGAGTCCTGGAGGCAGAGTCACCATTTCAGACTGAGGTCGAGGTAAGAGCCATTAGCTGTCAGTTTTGCTTTTCGGATCTTCAGGTTGAACCCCAGTTTTCCTTTATTAATCGTGCTTCAGTGGGCTTGTCAGACAGCTGTAAGAAGTTTTGATTTTTTTTTACCTATCTCAGCCCATAAAATGTCATAATAAATCCAACTCCCCAGGAAGAGTGCCCCAGATATGATTAGATTAGAACGAATAAAATTAAACCTGAGTAAGTTAGTATATTTTAAGCTTGGGACTGTTGTGTGGCTTCTCTCTGCCTCTGTTCAGAAGAGACTGATGGAGTAGCCCCTTTTCCGCAGGCATCTTTGCAGAGGCTGTCGGCAGCCGAGACCGAAAGCCGTCGCTCCACTCCTGCTCTGGAAATGAGCACCTGCTCCAGGTCTTCCATTTTGACCTGGCCACTTTCTAGTTGGGTTTCCTTCTCAAGATGCCAAAGCCAACACTGCTGTCTTGACTGCCAGTTGTCACCTGCAGGACAGCCTCACAGTTTCCCTTGTTAGTCTCGATGTGTTATCCCAGGGTACATGTCAAGAAGCTCAGCTGTCCTTGTCATGTGTCCAGAAACGCCTGGCCATGGAGCACAGATCATTGTCTTTGTCCTGACGATTAGAATGGAGCCAGCCGCACAGTGGCTGTTGCTGTGACAGGGAGCACGGGTTCCGACTTTGTACCTTTGAGGTCCGAAAACCCCATGCAGTGATACATACTCCAGAATCAGACCGACAGGTGGGAAGCCCCACTACTGGCAGACCGAGCAGGTTCCTCATCTGTACTATTCAGTTTGTCTAGAGGTTCACACTCATCTCCATATGCAACAGGAAGTGACTAATCCTTCCTCTCGTTAGTGGAGGACCTGCAGCAAAAACATCATAGACGTGCTGGGCAAGTTAGAGACCCTAAACCTTATGAACTGATATTTAGGTATAATCTAGCTCTTATATTGCAGCACAGACATGTAGATTTCTCCCATCTTGGCCATATAGAAAGAACTTTATCCTCGTTTGTATGTGACATAATGAAGGCACTGAGGTAAGTGAAGTTGGCCTTCAGTTACACAAATAGTTAAAAAAAAAAAAAAAAGACAGAAAGGGGCTCATATGCAGGTCTCTGGTGCCAGAGAAGTTACACCTACAGCCCCTGGGTAGAGGGTGTTTCTCTGACTTTCTTTGCTTTGCTTCAACTGTAGATCCAGCCCTCTGGTGGTGACACCTTCTCTATGATAGTGACACTCTCTCTGGAACAGCAGCACCTTCCCTATGATAGAGACACTCTGTCTGTGATGGTGGGACCCTCCTGTGATGGTCGCACTCACTATGATAGCGCCACTCGGGGTTTTCCCATTCCCTCTGGTCCTACAGGCTGCTTTGTAGTGTGCTGTATTTGTTTTGTTCGAGGATATATTATTGGTGTTTTACTCAAGCCCTCCTAGCCTCACCCCTGGTCTTTGCGACCCCGTGCATGAAGCTGTCTAGCAGATTGCCTTCTATTTCTCTCCCCTCAAATTGTCTATATTTGCAGCCAATTTTAGACACCTTCACTTACATAACGCATGAACACCTGAGACTGCATGTCGAAAGGTAAATTATTCTAAGCCATATGTCATTTTGGAATGAATAGATAAAATAACTGAAATCCTCCCTGTGTCTGCAACCAAAAGCATTGCGGTTGGCGATGAAGTATGGAGGTGGTAAAGACTTCCACACCTTGCTGGGTTATACAGGATGGCATCTCCACAAAGTGACTGTGCCTGTTTAAAATCCCCTAAGAAGTGAAATTCCTCAGCTGGGCAGAGCGGCTCATGCGAGTAATTTCAGAATGCGGAGAGTCTGAGGCAGGAGGATTTGGTACATTTGAGACCAGCTTAAGGTACAGATTCAGAGCCTGTCTCACTCGGATAAAACAATTGCTTCAAATGAGCAGCCTGCTCGCCCTCCCTTCCGCCTACCACCTCCCTTCAGTTTATTCTTTTCTCTTGTTTCCAGACAGGACTTTGCTATGCAGCTTTGGCAGACTGGAACTCACTAGGCAGACCAGTCTGGCCTTGAACACAGCAATCCCGCTTGCCTCTTTCCCACCGACAGGGAATAAAGGCTGCACATCTCCTCCCCTGCCCAGCATTGTTCTTTTTATTCCACCCTTCTCTTGGTGGTCATGTGTCCACTTCACTACTCTAGGAACTTGTGTGTCTGTCTCCTGCACCCTTTCCCTTTCCCTGTATAATTCCCTGATGTGGGATTCCCCTCTGTATGCTGTGAGCCCAGATTGGAGTCTGTTTGACCAGCAAGTGTTCAGCCATCACAGAAGGCCTAGCAGAGCAGTTGATGAGTATCTCATATGTGACTTAACCTGGAAGAACTTTAGAGAATTGCCTTCAAGGGTTTTATTCCAAACTGACCCAGGAGGAAACCTGTCTATTTACCGAATGTGTGAGAGCTTCCGGAATCTCCTCACAAGCTGCAAGTCCTACTAATAGAACAGAAGAGCTTTATCTTCCCTTCAGAATAACAGTGCAGTGCAACTAGTACTAACCATCATGTCTAGTTATCTTAGTTAGCTGGAAGTATAAAAGCAGTGCTTTGCCGCAAACAGGTTTGAGCAGGCTGTCTTGGAATGCTTTGCTGGGTTCCTTTAACATGGGCAAACAAGACCTCTGGATGCAGCGTCAGCAGAGTGGACACTCACTGAGTGCTTTTAGATCGGTGATGGAAACAAGCCTGTGGACTGTGCAACTCAGAGTACTCTGTTAATAATAATATTATAGTTGTCAATAGTATAAATGCATAAAAATGACTTTCCAGCTCAAAGTCATGGTTGAGTCATCATCCCATTAGCCAGGAGTGAGATGAGACATTAAATCTAAATTGAAAGTCTTCAGTGCCTAGGACAGAATTATTTCCAGCAGTGGATACAGGTGTCATGGTTGAAATTATGAACAACAATTTTTCCCAGAAAGTTGATAAAAGTAACTACCCAGGTTTAAAGGTGATTTCTGTATTTCATGCACATGTAATGGCCTGTGAAGAAAACACAGACAGGCCTCATCTCTACGGAGCCAAAGCACAGCTTTCTGTTGGAGGTTTTCCATCCCTGCGTCCATCCCCTCCAGCAGCAGCAAGTGCTTGCACCAGCCGTACTGGCTGTGTTAAGCCGAAAGCAGACAGTGTGCACTCTGTGCACTTAGCAACTTCCCCGGTGCCCCTTTCAGTCTTTGGTTGTCCACCAGGGTTGACAGGTAAAAAACTTCTACTGTAGTTATAATTTTACTTCCTGAGGGGGTGGGAGGACCTCCATCCATCTGAGGATTAAATATTCTGCTAGATGCATTGTTAGCAGAGAAAGAATTCTCACAACAGTTTTAATACTAATAAGTTTAGGAGTGTGCCTTTAAGTGTCTTAGTCTCTCTGTTTACGTGGTTGATTGGAACGTGGCACAGCCCCTCAGCCTAGTTTGTCTTGAACTAAGGGACACTAGTGCCCGTTTTCATCATCAACTCTGCTTCTTCTCCAGAATGCCTGTGACGTCTTAATTTCTCCAGTTTAAAACGTAAACCACTTGTTCCTCCTAAACAAAACAATCCCAATACAAGGAAGCAAAAGAAATAGAGGGGTTCATAATCCCACGGATTTACTGCTCTCCATCTTTCTCCTGCCAAATTTTCTGGGGTGAGAGCACGTGAGTAGGGGGAATTGTACTTAGAAAAGGAAAGGTCTTGTATGCACCATTACTGTCAATCATATTCATTTGCTTGCGACATTGGGAGCATCCTTTCTGTCAGTGGATAACTTCGCTCATCAGCTTTCTAAGGTAGCAACATCCCATGGAGGACTGTCTAACTAGTATCCAGTTTACGAGTGCTGAAACACTGGCACAACTCCTTTCCTTGCCTACTTAAATTCTTGCAGTGATGGAGCTTAAATTCCCAGCAGAAGATTCATTCATTGAAGGTAGGCCTATCATTAATTTTAATACCTATCCACACTACTAAATTGATAGCAAACACACTGTCATTTAATAATCATTTTGTTTCATTGTGCAAAAAGCTGGTTTCCCTTAGTTTTCTAACATGTTTGTTTAGCTCAAAGTTTTTTTGCCCTAGAATTATGAGAATGTAGTAATGACAGATAGCCACACTATGTAAAGATGTTTATCTCCCCTAAGATAAAATGTAAGTCAGTATTTGCTGCTCCAACATTACTAATAGGTTCCTACCTTCGTCTCCACTGAAAAAATGTTATTAAAGAAGTATGTATAACACTGAGAACCTAAATTGTCTGCTGCTACAATGTCACATCTGTGTGGCTCATATTGTTCTGAAATACAAGTTAAAATTTTAGCTCTTGACAGCATAATTAAAGGATGTTATAAAACACTTAAAAAGTACTTACCTGGAGCTTGAGGGTCATTGGTTCAAACATAATTTGTCCTATAAGTAGTCTGGGGTCTCTTTATCTCTCTTACCTGTAAGGAAATCAGTTTCTCAGTCCGAACCCTAACTGGGGAGATGGCGATGCAGGAGACGAAAGACAGTTTGGACAGTTACTGCGGCTCTTACTACTGGGGCTGGCTGGCTTGTTCCCATCCATGTGGTTGCTGCTATGAAAGCATTTTTTGGGCTGTCTTCAAATGACATTCATCTTTTTAACTTTACTGTTGAGATACTGTCACTCTTCCTGAAAGGTAGTGTCCCTGTATGCCACATGTAAGTGGATATTTAAACCTGGTATGTCTGTTGTATCATAGTTATGCTATATTGTATCATAACTTAATTTATTTTTATATTGATGTGGGATTCCCCTCTGTATGTTGTGAATGTCATTGGTTAATGAAGGAACTGCTTTAGGCCTATAGCAAGCTATAGGGGAATAGAGCTAGACAGGGAAAACTAAACTGAATGCTGGGAGAAAGGAGGTGGAATGAGAGAGAAGCCATGTAGCCCCACCGGAGCCAGATGGAACTTTACCCGGTAAGCCACTGTCATGTGACAATACACAATACACAGACTAATGGAGATGGATTAAATTAATATGTAAGAGTTAGTCAATAAGAAGCTAGAGCTCATGGGCCAAGCAGTGATTTAATTAATACAGTATTTGCGTGGTTATTTTGGGGCTGAACAGCTGGGAACAAACAAATGGCCTCCTCCAACATTATATGATAGCCTCACATACAAGAAATAGAATAAATGTTAGAACAATGAATTAAAATTACTTAGTGGAGCATGTGAACATGTATAATTATTTGGGAAAATTGGATTGTAGGCTTAAAACTTTGTATGGTGTAATTTTATTTGAATATATTTTATTTGAATGTGTTTATTTGTGTGTGTTTTAATGTACTTGGAGAACAGACCTAGTCTTTTTTATTCTGTGTGTTTGCAAACTTAGTGTCCTCCATTACGGTGAGGCTTGGAAAAGATGGCTGAGGCTTCCGGCCATGTCCCCATTCTAATTCTAGTCTAATTCTCATAGTCAGGTGTCTGTGGACGAGTCGTCCTGACCTAGTATGGCCAGGGTGGGTGAATTTCAGTGTGGACTTCCTGGGTCCCACTGACCTCATTTCCGATATGAAGTAGCTATGTGGCCGGTGTTTGCAGTATGTAATGGCTTAGCTAGAGCATCCGCATCACCACAGACTGGTTGAAAAGGTAGGTATTCAAGTTAGAGAGTGGAATCGAGTGTGGGTCTGTTGTACTCTTTTAGTAATAAACAGTTGTTTGGTAGGTGTTTTCCCAACGTTCAAACTGTTCGAATGGAAAAGTAGAACACGCTGGGAAAAAGGTGTTCTCCTTTGCTTTGTTTTTGAAATCATTTGCAATTTATACACACTATCAATACATAAACACAGAAATCATTTGCAATTTGTATACACTATCAATACACAAATCCACTTCTTCTTTGGCGTCTCTGTTATTTGATGCTGAGGTTTATATTTTGACATAATTTCTCTGAACTCTTGGCTTGCTGACATCTTCCCTCGTAATTCATTCATTGAAATAAGCTGATTTGATTACCTGCTTAATCCTCTTGACACACAAAGTCTTCAGCCTGGCATAACCAGCCCTGAACTGAAATCTGCCACCTTGTAAGACCACCTATTGAATGTCATTCTTAAAGTTGTCAGTTCTCAAACATGGGAAAGCCACTGAGTCCACCTGTGCACTGGCTTAATGTGATCGCCAGTAATTCCACCCGCCACCCAGTGCAGAAATATCCAGTAACCTTGCTTTCAAATGCTATGCCGGGACCTTGAATATGGCAGACTTGTAGTCATCTAAGTGGTACTTGAGTTAGCTACACCTGTGAGGTAGAAGATTCTCATTTATCACAGTGTGCCTGCAGGCACAGGGAGTGCTACTGAAACTTTCTAGAGGGGAGCCTACCCTGTGGAATGTAGGAAGGACCTGTTCGGATCCATGCCTGCCTTCCCACCTTCAGCTCCATGTCTCACCATGACAGCATAGACAACCTGAACATCCTTCCGCTTACGGCAGTGCTTGGCAACAAGAAAATGGTAGTTTCTTTTTGAACCATAGCCTGCCTGCTGCCTGCTGAACAAATGCTTAGTAATATAGTTAGAGTGGGTGTGTCAAAGTATTGTTCTAACCAGTCCATCCAGACAAATACCACTGTGGCCGTAACATACGTTGAGGTGACCTGACCTGGCTCCAGAGCCTTTGAAGTCACAGATGTGCGTGAATCCATTCAGGCATTGGTATGGACTATTTCAATTTGAAGAAGACATTTTCTGTTCTCATGATAGTTGCTCCCCCTCAATATACACCAGTACCTGGGAGACTTGATTTAAAAGCAACCAAGAAATCAGGAATTGTATATGAATGTAATGTTTTGTTTTCTCTCTCTCTAAGATATTTGGAGATATAACAAAAGTTGTGTAGTATGGACTCGCTTAATGTGCCACCCCTACTACTGACAGGGCTTCTCATGTCCTGTTTATTAAAAATGATAATCTGCTCCTCAGGTAGACTTCCATTCATTTTAATCTTCCCTGATAGGACTGTATGCATATCTAATCATTTTTATAATTAACAATTGCTTAAACAAACGTTGCATTATTTAACATATTGAGTATTTCTACTCTCTTAGCAACCAAGGTAAATTCATCAAAAGAAAACACTTTAAATCCTGGAGAATTATCTAAGCTGGGCACAGATATAATAATGTGAGATAATGTGAGTCTCCATTTAAAAAAAATTGGAAGCAATACTACTTTTTGCATGAATGAGTGCACAAATAATTGCCTTTTTAAAAGATGATATACTTAAATTATCTCACTGAATGTTATTAAGTTGGAATCTAAGCTATAATAAAACTCTCTTGCTTGATTAAGAAAAAAAAATTCCACAGTCCTGCCAGTAGGAAAACTCACAAAATCAGAACAGGGTATAGTTGGTAACTAGATATCACCAGGTTGTCAGATAATATGGTAATATGAGCCTGTGAAGTAAAGCTGTATGCTATCAGTGGGGACAGTGTGTGAGACCATGTTTCTTGACAAGACCTGCTTGGTTGATTGCACTGTTAGTTAATCATAAATATGACCTACAAGAGGTTAGGATAGATGGGTTGAGAAATACAACTTTTTAAGAGTTGTACTTGTTTTGGCATTTATAGCTTTATAAAAATGGGTTTTTTGGAGTTTCATATCTTTTAGAAAGAAGTATTTTAGTCCCACAGTAAGCAGATTAAATAAAAACCCAGGAATAGCCTCCATTTAAAGAGTAACAGTGGTAGTTACACATAAATATTGACATTTGATTAGCTTTTCCCCCTCTGAAGGCTTTGATAGATGATTGTATTTGAAGAGAGAATTAAAGAATGTCATTGTGAGGACAACCTGCCAGGTGGGTAATCAGGGAAGTTTTCAGAACGTAGAAGAAAGGTTTAAGTAAGAATTCACTGTATTCTGTTTGTTTTATGTTGCTGTGATAAAACATGTTGTCAACTGTGTCAGGCTGACAGCTGAGGCTGTGACCTCCGTCCCCTGTCAGGCTGACAGCTGAGGCTGTGACCTCCGTCCCGTCAGGTTGACAGCTGAGGCTGTGACCTCCATCTCCTGTCAGGCTGACAGCTGAGGCTGTGACCTCCGTCCCGTCAGGTTGACAGCTGAGGCTGTGACCTCCGTCCCGTCAGGTTGACAGCTGAGGCTGTGACCTCCGTCCCCTGTCAGGCTGACAGCTGAGGCTGTGACCTCCATCTCCTGTCAGGCTGACAGCTGAGGCTGTGACCTCCGTCCTGTCAGGTTGACAGCTGAGGCTGTGACCTCCGTCCCCCGTCAGGTTGACAGCTGAGGCTGTGACCTCCGTCCCCCGTCAGGCTGACAGCTGAGGCTGTGACCTCCGTCCCCCGTCAGGTTGACAGCTGAGGCTGTGACCTCCGTCCCGTCAGGTTGACAGCTGAGGCTGTGACCTCCGTCCCCCGTCAGGCTGACAGATGAGGCTGTGACCTCCATCTCCTGTCAGGCTGACAGCTGAGGCTGTGACCTCCGTCCCCCGTCAGGCTGACAGCTGAGGCTGTGACCTCCGTCCCCCGTCAGGCTGACAGCTGAGGCTGTGACCTCCGTCCCGTCAGGTTGACAGCTGAGGCTGTGACAGTTCATCCCTTGTCAACTTTGACACAGCACTTTAAACCGTAACCTTTCCTCTCATCTTTGTCCCTACAATCATATTGTTAATATTCAATACAAAATACAGTACAGCCGTAAAAATCCCAGTCTTTAAAAAATTCTATCACTTAAAAGTTGAGTTTCTCTTTAAAATTACAAAGTCTCTTAAGTTTGGGCTTTTGGAAAATCCATAGTTAATTAAATACTTTATACTCTAAGAGGGAAGAACCAGGGCATAAAAATAATCACACTTAAGTAAAACCAAAGTCCAGCAATGTAATTCCAAAATCTGGTGTCTCAGTGCCTGACATCCGGGGCTCACTTATGGGCTTGGCTCCAAAGGGCTGCGGCAGCTCTGCTTCTCCGACTCTGCCGTCCACAGCACACATGCTTACCTTGTGGGCTCAGGGCAGCTCCATTCCACACCTGCTGCTGTCCCTAGAAGATGCCCAGTCCTGGTCTCCAATGCAGCCAAGGGTCATGCCTCAGCTTCTCTCCTCGATACCTTCAATCCCGAGCGCTCCGATAAGAGAAGCAGTTATTTCTCCAATGTCAATGCAAAATGGTAAACTAGAGAAAACATAATCACTTAAAAGTTTATATGACAGGCATATTTTATAAATTGCGACTTTTCTATATTAAAAATTAATTATATGAAATCGTCATGGTGTTATAGTTTTACTTTTTGTTTGCTGTTGTGTGGGGCAGTTAAAGTACGTTTCAAAATATTTTCAAATTGAATTTTAAATTTTAGTAGGGTAAAATTTTACTATAATTTAACCAAAAATGTTAAAACGTTCTTGTCTCACTGGATAAGCAGAAGTTTATATGAATCAACCCTTGTTTTATTCTTATGTAAATTATTGTTTAAAATATATAATTAAGTAAACTTTATGGTTTTCTTGGCAGACTGATAGCACAGGAATCTCTCTGTATTAGTGCCACTCACCACTCCCTTAGATTGTCAGCCCTCCAGACTTAAGTATAGGGATGACTTCACTGGCAGATGCCCTTAATTATCCTCTAAGTAAGCGGCCCAAACTGCCTACTACCCTTTAAGGAAGATGGGTAAAGAGACTGCAGTGAAGTAGTCTGTACATGACAGTTGGTAAAATAAGGCCTTTATTGTTATTGTTGATGCTGCTGCTTTTTAAGTGTTCTTTTAACTTTCCCTGGTGCATTTAACTATGTCTTATTGCATGGCAGACACCAAGACTGGGAATGCCTGTGAGTAAACTAGATGATGACCCCTTTCTACACAGAACTTACCTGGCAAGAAATAAGAGCCAGTGAAAAGGCAGTTGTAGAATCTTGTGTGATAATCCAGCCTAGGTGTGCAGGTTAGAAAAACCTTCTTAGAGGTAGTGAGGACCAGATAGAAGATGTGGGTATTGGCTCAGGTTTGCAATGGGTGAAGCAGGATTTAAGATTTTTATGGACAGAGGAAGAGAAGAAGGAGAGAAGGAGGTGATGAGGGAGGGAGGACAGAGAGAGAGAAAACAAGGAGAGAGGGAGGAAGGGAAGGAGGGAGGAGCATAGGGCAGGAGGGGCTCTCAAAAGCAATGCTCCACTTTCTTCCTGGACTAGTCAGTGGTTCCCACACTCACAGAGAGAGTGGGGTTTGAGTGTTGAGAGTGGGAACAGGAGTTTGCTTTCAACATAATGAACTCGGGGAGCCTATAGGACCATCTGAGAGCAAAGGCTGTATGTTATACAGAGCATGTATGCAGGTGCAGAGCTGATTGCTGCACCCCGCATGAGGTTTTGACCAGGTCCCGGTACTGACTAGCATAGCCCTTTTATCCCTTACTTTTATGCGACTGATATACAAATTTTACATTATCTTACTAGTCACCAGACTTTCCATTTCAATTAATAAAATTACAGCTTTTAAAGCTTTTAAAGTTAAGAGAAAATAAGGAATCTAACTTTTCATGTCCCTTGAAATGTGGTTTTGCTTTTCTTTCTTTTTTTAACTTAGCACCCCGGTGGCTTTCCTTACTCCATTTTCACACATATTTAGACTGAATCATTCTGGCAGGCATTCATTTAAAACTGCACACGCCTGATTTACCTTCAGTATGGAAAGAGAACTGTTTGACTTTAATAGTATGTCTTGAATTATTAAAATGTATGGCTATTTTGAAAAACGTTTTGAATTTGAAAATATATCCTATATTTTAAAAAGCTTCACTAAGAAGATTGGGAGCTATAAAAGAGTAGTCAAAATATTTCCATTATTTTTAGTGTGTCATGAATACTTGTGAGTTGAATTTATATCAGCTAATATACTTAGGCTGTATGAGTAGTGATTGTTTGTGATTCATTTCTTCTAGAAGATAAAATTACCTTGGTAAGTTTTAATAAGTGTAAAATTAAACTGAAAAGTAGGCATTTTGATTTTCTTACAAAATGAATTGAAACAGTTCATTACGAATTGAAACAGTTCATTACATTTGTAAGGCTTTTCTATTTATATATTATAAATTTATATATTCTGGTTCTGCTGTATATTGTTCTTCCAAGTTAAAACATAACTAGTTAGTGAAGTCACATAGACCCTCAGACTTTACAGGATATTGCCATGGTGAGACCCTGTTGGTAAAGATGACACAAGCTTGTGCCATGGAATATGGCGACATCAGTCTGGTCCCAACCTGTATGTTCCATCCCTACTGCTAGAAGGTACAATCCATGCTGCTGGAGGAGAAAAATAGTCTTGTCCAGCTGTGATGAGCAGCTGCCCTGGCAAACTATGCTCACTGGTCAATAATGGCAACAATAGCATGGGGTAACCAATCATTTTCTGATTTGATTTAAGGCTAGTTCCATAAGACAAAACTCATGCCTGGTACCAAATTCATATAGTGGACCAAAAACTGGTGGCGGGGTAAATCATAGGCTTGTGGCTGGGTAGGAATAGTGGTGGAAGATAGGGGAGGAATTGGAGAAGAGGAAATGGTCATGGCTGTGGACCATTGATAAGATACTTTTCTAAAACACTTTCCTTAAAGAATATGATTAATATATGTTTTTGTTGGCAAAAAAGCTTTGTGGGGTACATGTGTTTGTAGTATAGTGTAATTGTGTTCAACACATTTGTGTGGGTACACAAGTGTGCGGATTCATCTGTGGGCCATGTGGAAGCCCTAGGTTGATACTGGGTGTCTCCTGGGATCACTCTACTTTATTTACCAAGGCCAGAGCTCACTGTGTGCTCTAGGAATCTGAATGTTGGCCCTCACACTCACAAGGTGAGTCCGTCCACTGAGGCATTTGCCCAAACCTTGAACATTTTTTAATTGAACACTATAAAAGAATGTTATGTAAGTATGGACTTCATGAAGACTAGTGATTGCTGGAAACAAGAGTTCTTATACTGTGTGACCTAAAATGCCACCGGACTGAGACTCAGACTGAATTATTAAATTTTTTGAAAGTCTCTGCTAGTCATAAAAATGTTCCTATTGAGCTGGAGCTGTGGCTCAGGCAAGTAGAGCCCCTGCTGTGTCAGCATGGGACCTGATTGTGAGTCCTAGAATGCGGGCCAAGATAGGCAGAGCGATGGAGAAAGGGGCTCATTGGCCAGGCCACCTCTCCAGATGTCTGGGTTTCAAGTTTAGAAAGAACTGTCTCAAGAAGTGAAAGTGGAGAGCAGTTCAGGAGAAACACACTTTGCTGACCTCGGGCCTACACATAAACACATCTGAGTGCACACATACAGTAAATAAATGAATGAAATATTTTGAATATAAAGCTAAATGGAAACACAGATTAGGCTACATTTTGTATTATCCGTGTCAATATACTTTAACATTTTACTCTAATTTGCAAATGCATTCTATCAAGAGTTCACTAAGATTTGTTTGTACTTAGTAATGTTTAATTAAGAAAATGTGAAATTTTTTTTTGAGTTTTCATTCTGTCTTCTTTTCACTTTAGGAGTACCAAAATCTAACCTTTTACATACCAAATCACTGAGAGGCCATAAAGACTGCTTTGAAAAATATCATTTAATTGCAAACCAGGATTGTTCTCGATCCAAGCTTTCCAAAAGTACTTACGAAGGAGTCAAAACCATTCTGAGTAAGAAGATAAACTGGATTGTACAGTATGCACAAAACAAGGATATGGATTTGGATTCTGAGTGTTCCAAAAATACCCAACATCACCTGTTTAATTTCCGGCATAAGCCAGATAAGAAATTACTCCCACAGTTTGACTCCCCAGTGCCAAAGTACTCTGCCAGAGGGATAGCTGGGAACGCGGGTGGCATCTCAAGCTATACTCAGAGAATCTTGGAGCACAGAGAAAGTACAGACTTCGGGCTTGCTATATTGCAAGACTCGGATGGACGGTGGCATCACAAACACAACCAGGCACAGAAGAAAGAAGAGACAAGCTCTGGTCCAAAGGCCAATGTCCAGAGCCAGAATCCACATTATAGCAGAGAGGAACGTAAGTAGTGTGGGGGAAGAAAGACAGAGATGCAGGTTGGGTGGTAGTTGGTTTTGGTTGGTTTGGTTTTCTTTTTCTGTGTGTGTGTATAGAATTTTAATGTTAGATTTATAGATTTGGTGGACATAATATGTAAGTGACAGAGTCATCTCAACAAACATGAGATGTCTTAAAAACTTCTCTGGAACGTTCTTGAGTATGTATTACATACTGAATTTCATTGGCACCATCATTTATTTTGCCATTTTTAGTCACCAAATGGAATGGAATTACCAAAGTGAATTGAAAAGTTCAGGGCTCCTACTGTTTCTGTAACTGGAACTATTGGCCAGTATACATTGTCTTGTTGCTAACCCCTTGTAAGACTAATTGACCAGGAGCGCAACTTAAAAACACACATCTGACAATTGATAAAAGGGCAGAAGGTAATGTGGGCATTTATTTTAAAAGTTAAATGACTTCTTTTGCCTGCACCTTTTCTACAAAATCTCTCTGGGGTGATTTTAATTGACTTAAATTATTTTAGTTCCAAAGGGACCCTGACTATGCCTTTAGATGAGTTCTTGACTCTTCGTGTAAAGGTTCTTTTACTAGATAGATGTTTCACAGTACTTTGGTGTTTTAAAACCCCAGATCGTGACTTATCCAAAAGGTAATCAGAGTATGTGTGAATGGGCAATGACTAATACTTCTGAAAACTGAAAGAGGAGATACCAGCATCCAGCGGTCTGATTATGTTCCTCTAAAAAACAAAACAAAACAAAAAAAAACAACTTGTTTCCTGTGGATGATGGAGGTGTTACTGGTAGTGGAATATAAAATGTGTTTCTTAGGAGGGTTTTGTGGTTAGAATTTGCTATACTTTAAGAACCAAAGAAGGAGATCTGGGGTTCTGTTGAATGCTGTATTGGGAATTAATTGCACATTCTTTGCCTAAGAAACGAACAGACACTTCCTTTCCTGGGTTGTCTGTGGTAACCATGAATGTATTTTCATTTTCAGTGAATTCAATGACTCTTGGTGAAGTAGAACAACTGAATACAAAGCTCCAACAGCAAATCCAGGGTAAAGACTCAGTCTCGATGCTTTTGGTTGTATGTGGAAACTGTTGCTACAGAATATCTATCCCCTGTGACTGGACATTGATAGCGTCCCCATTATTCAAATTTGGAGATTGAGATATTCAGACCTTTGGAGGCTTTTGAGACAAACAGTGAGGGAAAGTTCCATTAGGCCCTTCAGGAAGAATAATCCAAGTAGAATAGAGCCTACAACTAACCTCTGCTTCCTGCCACCATTGACTTCATTGTGGGCCACCCTCTGTACCAGGCACTCTGGAGTTTGCATTCCAATAGTTCCTTAAGACCGTAGTACTAGCCCTGGTTGTCTGTATAAACTGTGAGCCATTTGGAGATAAGCGTAGTGACCACTGCCTGTTGTCATCAGCGTCAACTATTACTGAAACATAGCTATGTTTTCCTGCCCGCTCGTTTCCATTGCTTTTGTCCCACCTCAACCACCTGTGTGGATTATTTTGAGATCCCTGACAATGTATTGTTTTGTCCATAAATATGTCAGGGTTTTGTTTTAAAAAAAAATCAGTCATATTCTCATTAATAGGTCTTTTAAAAAGCACTAATAGTTCTGTAGCATCATAATAGACATCAGCGCCTACAGGTATTCGCATCCCCATTGTATTCTGTATGGCTGTATTCTTTCAGCCAGCCATTCCCATTTAAGTGAGGCAGCACTTCGGAGACCTTTAAGTTGCTTAGAGAGAAGATGCATTCTGTTAGTAGCAGACTTAACTGCAAAACTTGAAACACACAAGCGTCTGCAAACAATAAGATAACACGAGTAATCCCAGTTTACATGGGTTTAGTACTTACTCCATGTTCTTTACAAGTCCTCCTCGTTTAACTCTTACAGTGGCCCTGGTACTGAATTTATCCCTAAGAGGATATCAAGTAGAAGGTATAGATGACTTATCTGAAGCACATACATACATGATCGTAGGAGCCAGGGTTTTGAAAATCCAGGTAATCTGTTTCAAGCCTCTTAGAGGAGTTTCTGGACCTGTATATTAATGAGCACGTATCTGATAAGTTATATATTGTTTGAGCCTATTTGTAGGTTATAATGGAGAAGTAGCTCCAGTGGTGGCCACTATTTCTGCTGTGTATACTAATAACCTTCCTTAAGTCTCGGTTATCTGTATGAAATAGGATGATCAACACTGATAGGTTTAGGAGTTTTCCTTAGTATCAAATTAATTTCTTGTTAAAATTTACCCAAGGCATTGCACCTGTATTTAATTAAAATAGAAGTCTTAGGGTAAGCTGTCTGTGCACTAAAACTGCAATTGCCTTTGAAATCCTCACAGAAGTTTTTGAAGAGTTAACTCAGCAAGTGCAAGAGAAAGACTCTTTGGCGTCAGAGCTCCATGTCCGTCATGTTGCTATCGAGCAGCTTCTCAAGAACTACTCCAAGCTACCATGCCTGCAGGTGGGACGGGCAGGGACGAGGTCACACCCGTCCATGAACAACTGAGCTGAACGCAGTTTCTGTGCTTTCCCCTCTGTTGGTCTGCCAAGCATGTGAACCTAGAAAACGCTGGAAGAAAGCTATGGTCCATTTTTGGGGTTGTACTTGAAAAACCTAAGATAATATTTATTAATCCAATAAAGCAGATCACTCTAGTCTAGGGTTAATCATTTGGGGACTCTTTCTTACAATTACTAAATGCCCCTCCCTAACTTTTACCATGTGTGAATCCTTAAATATCCTGTTACAATGTTTTCTTATTGGACATTTTCTATTGTAACTCAACTGTCAAAACAATAGAAGCCTAATTAGGTCTTATGTTAGTCTAGAACTACTAGAGATAGTTTTTAAGAGGGAAGTAGAGTTCATAATATCATCTTATTTATGAGCAGTATTTTAATATAAAATTTTATATATAAAATTGCTATTTTGGGTATTTTCCATTGTCTTTGTAAATGTGTATTTGCACTTCCATGTGTGAATATGTTTGCCCATACGATGATCACTGCATTTTGGAGATACAGTGTTTTTATAACTGTTATCTTTCTTTCCAAAGATAAATGTGTTTTGGATAGTATTTGGAGACGCAATCTACCTAGTTGAGCTGTTTTAAATATAACAGCATATGGAAGTGAAGTTAATCACTTTTTAAAGCAAATATCCAAGGAACTAAAGCACATTGTTGTTTTCTAATTAAAGCAATTCTGAATTAGCTTAGGAAGAAAATACTATCATGATCCTGTGTGTCAGTCTCCGTTAAAAGAAGAAGCCCTGCTCTGCTTCTTAACTCATGACTTTCTTCGATGTGTTCATTTTTGGATAAAGTAAATCATCTCTCAGCCCTGAGTCCAGTGTAACTCCTATTCTCAGACTGTAACTGTCCTGTTTGGGTGGGGGAAGTAAAATTATTACGTGTGCACATGAAATCCCAATGGTCTGTTCACTGTCCAAATTCTCCTGTCAGCATCACTGAAATTAGTCCTCAAAAAAAAAAAAAAAGAAAGAAAGAGAAAAGAAAAAAAAAGCATTTAAGGTACTTTTCTAAGTTTTAAAATCTAAAGGAATAGAAGATTGCAAGGCACAAAAAAAAAATTCAACACAATTCAATAAAATAACCTCACGTTAAAAAGATATTATAAGCTACTTAGGTTCTAGATTCTTAACTAATAAATTATCTCAAGAAGTTAAATAGATTTAATGACATAATAAAAGGTATGACCAATCCAAACTGAAAATGGGCTCTAGATTGTTTTTAACGGTGCTAAGAATGTGTTTGTGTGATAAGCTAAGGAAAGACAGCCCATTACCTTGGCAGCTGCAAGCATAAAGGTGATTTCTCCCTTTACCTGGGCACGGGTCAGACTTCAGTGTTGAACACAAATAGTATTTGACTGAGCAAAGTACTGCTTCCCTGTCAGAAAAGCACCTTTCCGGAATGCTCAGATGCATGAAATTGGCCTGGGTTTGTGCATTAGTTGATAGCCCATTGCTTTTGCTTTTTCCTGAATAAAACTTAACTTTTAAGCTTTTCGGGGGGAATTTTTTGAAAACGACACTTTTTAGTGTCCTCCAAAGTGAATTTAAAATCCGGAGAGAGGAGATGAATGCATTGCCTTAGTGTTGATAAGCTTTAAATTGAATGTGTGCAATATGGAAGCATCCACATTTCCAGGCTGGATAAAGACGTGTTACCTTTTCAAGTTTGACTGTACCCCTGCTTGGCATAGCTCATCAAGAGTGTTAGCAGCCAGTGTATTGCACACAGTTGGGGGCTTCTGTCTTGATGATGTCGGGGCAGTCTTAGGAGTCTAGGATCCTTAGTATTTGGCATGTGCAGTACTTAGTGTATTTCTATCATAGGAGACATACAGTGCAGTCCTAAATACCAGTGTTATCCAAAGAAAACGTTTGCTGATCTCTTTCAAGAGTTTTCTGGCAAACATTTATTTTACTAATGAGTTTGGACTGACTAGGATTTTCCTGCCTACTGAGGTCTTAACTGGGACCTCCGATTCATCTCATTTAGGTATTTCACCTGAAACATCAAAAGAATGGCGCTCCTAAGAGTGTCTGGTGCTGGCATTCTCACTAGTACTTGTTCCCGTGAATTTTGTGGAGTATAGTATTTAACGTTGTTTACCCGCCAGTGATTTGTTATAGTTGGTCTTAGTGGTGGTGGTGGTTTTTTGTTTGTTTGTTTGGAGACAGGGTCTTGCTACATAACTTTGGCTAGCCTAGAATTCTCTAAGTAGGCCAGGCTGGCCTGGAATTTGTGGCGGTTCTGCCTCAGGAGGAGATATGCTCTCTTGATTGAATATGCAATTGTTGTATATGCACAAGTAAGGATGGGGACAGAGTTGAGTTACAATGGAGGGAAAGATGAACTATCACAAATACTGGTTTCTATATTTGGGTCTTTCTAAATAGGTGTATGTTTGAGGAAGTTCAGAAGAAACACACACGATTTCATTTTTTAAAAACAACAGAAGACAGACTGCTAGTGAGCCCTTACATTTCAGAGCTTCTGGGGGTGAGGAGCGAAGGGCGATCTTGCCATCCTAGACTTCATAGTTAAAGAGGATGGAGAGTTTTCAAGTCAGAAGTCAAATGTGATTTTAGCACGATTTTTGTCTTTTAAAGATTGGTGTTTTTATGTGTATGGCCCAGTTAAATTCCTGTTACCATAGTAAATACACAGAGGATTTGGTTTGGGTTTCACTCTGTTGTCCAGGCTGGCCTCAAACTCAGCACCAATCCTGCTGCTTCAGCCTCCGAGTGCTGGGGTTCAGCATACACTGCCATGTCTGGTTTAACGTTTTTGTGCCGTCCCACCTTGTAACCGTTCTCCTGAGATTATCGGCTTATCCTGAGTCTAGTATTAGTTTCTCTATACTTGAGACGCCAAGCAGCCCGTTGATTTCATTGTGTGATTCTTGTATGCAGTATTCGAGTGAAGGGAAGCCCTTAGGTTTCTTAGCTACATTTCACCAAAAAGTGCCCATTTTTATAAACATTTAAGGACTGTTTTTCAGAATGTGTTCACGTTGGGAAGTGCTTTCAGAAATACAGCTGAAGTATATTCTGATGCCATTTCATCGGCGGTTTATGAATTCTTGGTTTTGTGTTGTATCATATCTGCTGTTGAAAATGGCTTTTACCTTTATAGTTTGTTTATATAATGCTTATCTTGGTGTTTATACTGAAAAGGTCCATTTGGTTTTTTTTAATTGTTAATTTTTAAAGTAATTATTTTGGTCCATTTGTATTAATGTTTACCAGTTTGGGTTTTATTCTGTTTCTTTTTAGGAGAAATCTGCTTTCCTTGTTAACATTGTATGTAGCACAAAACATGTGTGTTCCAAACTTAAGTGGGAATTTTAAAGATCTGTGTAGCTTTTCAAAGGGCTCAGATTTGGGACCATGAAAAGTAATTGCATCCACATAAAATACTTTAATGGTAGAGTATAATGTTGCTTTGACTTTTTTGCCAGTTCATTTACTGACAAATGTTACCATTGTTCATGCTAAAGCAAGATGTGTGAATATTTTAAAACTTCATAAGTATAAAAATTTTATATACCCTCTATTAAGATATGACTTTAAAGCAGAGACTTAATTTGATTTTGGTCTGATTCCATTTTTACTTTGAGCAGAATTTTTTTTTTTTGAAGAAATTTGGTTAAAAAAAAATTCACTAAAAGAGCCCTAAATAAATACCCTTGCCCAGTTAAGCTTTGTGGTGATGGGGCTCACAAGGGTTTATCGGCTGGGGTAATAGGACTCTTTGGGGAAGGGGAGGTCACAGTGGGCAGAGGAGGATGCGACCTGGCCTTGCGGTTCATCTCTCTCACCTACATCAGCCCGCATCTGCACAACCCCAGGCTGCATCCATGTTCACGTGAAGCAGATCATGTGGGTCTGGAACATTAAGGTTTTTAACACTTAGTTTGTAAGTCATATTTTCACTATTATTTTTAGTTTGAAGGAGTCTCTGTTATAAATTATTCAGTAACTTTTCTCCAATTTTCAACTCTGCCAACGTGAAGCAAAAATGTCACAGAGACACATGTACGTGTTTAAAACTGCGCTTGCTTCAGGGGTGTAGTGGGTTTGGTTTTGCTGTTTTGTTTTTCACTTCCCCATCCTACTGCCTCCAGAAGAGGTGGTTTAAAAAGTGCTCAGTAGTGGTATTTGTGTGTGTGAGAGAGACAGACAGAGGGAGGAGAGACAGAGAAACAGACGCTTTAAACCTGACTAGCATATGCTGCAGTCATTGAACTTTAATCTCTGTTGTTCTTTTAAACAGTTGTGCTGACATTTAGAAAATGAAAATGAAACTGCTGTGGTAAAAGCTATGTTTCAGAAAGGTTTATTTAGTCACTATCTGGTCGTGATATGCAATAATTTATATATTTGTATTCTGCTTTGAAACTGTAACTAGATAAGCTTGTCTACTATTTTTAACTTTACAGTAATAAAACATATTTTGTTATCTATCTGCTAGCTTCAGTTGATTAATTTATTTCATGTGCGTGTGTTCGGGCGTGGGGTGCACTAGGCCACGAGAACCTTCAGGAGTTGGTTCTGTCTTTCTATCATGTGGGCTCTAGGGATCAAGCTCAGTAGAAGTAGTAGTAGTGCTGATCGCAGTAGGAGTAATAGTAGTAATTGTTCTTGTTCTTCCCTTTCTCCTTCCTCTTCCTCCTCGTCCTTGCTCACCCTTCCTACTCCTCCTCTTCCTTTTAATCAAATAGTTGGCCTACATTGAAAGCTTTGCATAATCTAATTCTGTTTATCCAGTCAGCTGTTCGTGAACAGTGTAAGGGTTTTTTTTTTGTTTGCTTGTCTGTTTTGTTTTTCGAGACAGGGCTTCTCTGTAGCTTTGGAGCCTGTCCTGGAACTCGCTTTATAGACCAGGCTGGCCTTGAACTCACAGAGATCCACCTGTCTCTGCCTTCTGAGTGCTGGAATTAAAGGTGTTCGCCACCACCGCCTGGCAACAATTTTAGTTTTTTATCCAAGTTGAGCTAGTAAGAATTAAACTTTAGGGGGCTGGAGAGATGACTCAGGTTAAGAGCACTGACTGTCCTTCTCGAGCACATGGGTTCAAATCCCAGTATCTCCATGGCTGCTAATCACTAACTCCAGTTCCAGTGATGTTCCAGTGCCCTGTTTTGGCCTCCACAAGCACCAGACACATAGGTGGTACATAGACATATAAGCAAGCAAAGCATCCGTATGTATAAAATGAACATTTGTAAAAAGGAATAAAACATTAATGTATTTCAGTTGGCTTTTTAACGAATATTTAAAATAAGGAAACTAGTATCCAAGATCACTGTGGTTAGCATAATGAATCAATATTAAATTAGCCTTTACTCAGTCATGATTTAATTTTTATTAGGACTGATGAAATGGCTCGTGGTTAAGAGCACTTGCAGCTCTTCAGTAGAGGACCCATCTCACTGACCACGGTGCACAAATGGAGGCCAGAGAAGCCAGTTCTCCTACCCTTCAGCCACTGAGCGAGCCATCTCACCGGCCCCTCGTGAATGATTTATAACATTCTTAGGGTGTTTTCATGGAAATAATGGGCAACTAGGAAACAAAAACATTTGTTTAAAAGACCGGAAGCAGATGACATGATACTGTCTGAAAATTGAAACACTGAATGCGTTGGAAAAGGTTAACTGCCCTTGAAAGTCTCAAAAATTCAACAATCCTATACAGAGTGTGGTGCCGTATACCTGGAACCTAGCTCTTTCTGCAAGGCGCAAGGAGCAGGAATTCAGGTCCTCCTTGGGCTAGAAGTTGGGAGCCAGACTGTGCTGCATAAGGCTGTCTAAAAAATAAGTCCATTAATAATATCTAACAGTTGAGTATAGTACGTCATCAGGAGAGGAAATATAGACGAGGAGCGGGGTCTGTGAAAGGGACGGGGAAAGAGTACCAGACCACAAGTGAACTTTTCCTGTTTAGCTTCTGTATTGTGACTCCAGCAAACACTCATCTGGACTGCTTTGCGTCTGAGTTCACTAACTTTTATTCCTACTCAGTTGCCCCAACTAGAGAGTTTCAGATTAGCTGTAAGATTATATGTTCTCCCTTATTTTTTTTTCAGTGATCTGTTAAAACTCAGCATTCTTTATTGGGGCCTTAGAGCCTGGCAAGTACCTCTCAGCACAGTGGATAAAACAGGCGGGGGACCAGAAGGCAGAACGAGGCCCTTTTATATAAATGACACCCTAAATAAGAAGCCTTTTCTAGGCTCTGCATTTACAGTCTGATCTAGGTGATGTCTTAAGTCCTTTCCATCTTGAAAGTCCAGCTTTATATCAGCAAATTCTATTTATTGATGCTCTACTTGGGGGGTGTGGCAGAGGCTACCTACCAAGTTTATCTCTAGATACAAAACTTGCTATCCTGACCATTTTACATCTGGGTTCCTCACCCCAACTTTTGAAGCAAAGATGCTGTCTAAGGGGAGGCCATTGCTGGGAGCATCAGTGTTATCAGGAGGGACAGCATCATTATCCATGTATAGTAGTATAAGCTGTCAGTCACTGGCATCCAGCGTTGAGCAGTCACTGCTTGCTATAAAGCTGACTAGATGTATAGTACTTGTTAATCACCCTTTGCCTGCCTCCCCAGAATTCTGAATGATCTTACAATAAATTCTTACCAGCTTAAAGCAATTGGTCGGCTTTCTTTCGCCTGCAACAGAGCTCTCTACACCTACCTCTGGTCTGGTCTGCCTGGTCCTCGCCTTCTTAGAAATTATATGAATTTGTTTTCTAAGAGGAAACTGCTAAGAACCACTGGAGTTTTGTAAACTGCGGCTCAGGACTACGTGGCTACTTGTTGAGTCAAGTAAAAGTGATGGGAAAATTCTAAAGAAATTAAATCTTTTGACAATGCCAGTTTGACCATTAAAGGCCTTTTGGTTAACAGGGGTGGGAGGTACTTCAGCGAACTTGTCACTCTCTGCCACTTTCGTAGTTAGACTTCCTATGGCTGTGCTAAGACACTGACCGAAAGCAACCTGGGGAGGACATGGTTTGTTTTATCTTACACTTCAGGCGACAGTTCATCACTTCTGCAAGTAAGGAACCTGGGGGCAGGAACTGATCCAGAGGACACTTGAGTGCTGCCTGCTGCCTTGCTTAGCCTGCGTTCTTACAGGATCACCAGCCCCGGGGTGGCACCACCACAATGCTCTGTGCCCTCGTCCATCAATCACTAATGCTACGAACACACTACAGACCAATCTTTAGAGGCGTTTTCTCAGTTGAGGTTCCTTCTTCCCACATGACTGGTTGTGTCAAGATGGCATAAAATTAACCAGCACAACTACTAAAAACTAAAGGCGTTCAGTTTTTAACTACAGGGCTCATGGAAGGGCTGGTCCAGTAAAACCAGTGACGGTCACAGACGGATTGGCCTGTATTCTCCTTGGTAGTACTGAATGGCTCCCAATTCATCGTGTATCTATGGAGTGGATTAATGAGTAAAAAACTTCAGAGGCAGCCCCAGGATTGAGCATCTTCTAAAAGTGTGTAAGTACGTACCCCACAAAATGCCTGGTGCACTCGTCCAGGGACAGACAAATATATGCATTAGTTATATTTCATGTTGCTGTGGTAAATTATCCTTCCATACAAAAACAAGTCAAGGAAGGAAGGATGTATTTTACCTTACAGTTTGAGAAGATATAATATATGGTGGCAAGGAAGTCATGGTGGCTGGAGGCTGAGGAATCTGATCACATTGATTCCATATGGATGAACTTTTGTACCCAGCTAGGTTTGTCCTTATGTGGTCCAGGACTTAAACCCGAGGATGGTACCCCCTCCTTTAGGATGTGTCTTCCCACCTCAGTTAACCTGCTGGAGATAAACCCTCACGGGTGTGCACAGGGGACTGCACAGCCTGTGCTGTTGACAGTTGACATTAGCCACCACACTGCCATCCTTTACAGCTTGCTCTCCACCCCAGCTTTCTGACCATCTTGACCCTATGATAACTGGCACTTGCTCTGCCTCCATTTCTCCTCCACACTGGTGATTCTCTTAAGTTTCGGGTTTTGTCAAACTGGGGCATCACCCCCAGAGTTTCTCAATCAGTTAGTTGGGGATAAAGCTTGAGATTCTTTTCGCCTCTCAAAGCCCCGGGTGACACTGATGCTGCCCAGTGCTCACTGATGGAAGCCTTCCACTGCCCCAGAGGGCTCTTCCCAAAGGAATGGGACACTGCCGCTTCTGAGCTCAAAGGTCTTTGAGCAAGATTACCATCGCCTGCGGAAGAAAAGCCAAAGCCCGACTGCCCCGTAATTAAAGCCTTCACCCGGCATCCACATGCTTTCCATTTCAAAGAATTATGTCTAAATGCTGGAGACGTAGTTCAGGAGCAGAGTGCTTGCTTAGCATGCACAGGACTTCGGGTTCCATCTCCAACGCCACAGGAGGGGTAAAAAAGAGCGGGTAATTTGGCAGGCTCCATGCAGAGAGAGGGTGAACGGGAGGTACAGAAAGCTACCAACTCAGAGCCGGCCTCCAGTGCTGTACTAAAGGTTCCACAACTGCACAAATGCTGCTTGTGGAGGCCTCTAACAGGCCTGAGCATTGCAAACATGGCACGGACAGGTTTCGCCTTTTACCCTCTCCCCCATGCTAAAATCTATTAGATTACATTCCTAAAGCTAGTTCCCAAGGTCCATTCCCTAATTTGTCCATTAACTCATTCCTGAGACAGAACACCAAGGTCCAACAATCAAAATTCATTATTTGGCTAACCTGCCCAATTAGAATTTACCAACTTACCCTAGCACAGACTCCCCCGTTTTCCCTTGAAAACCCACTCCTGAAAAAAACAAACAAACAAACAAAACACCTGTTTTCTGCTTGCTTACTGCTGCTGCTTGCTGTCTGCCTTTGTATCCCACCCATTCCTTTCCAGGATAATAAATCTCCCTCATGCTGAGAATTTGGTATCTGGGTGTGTCCTGGACCAACTTGCGGGAGGGGCTCCCTTACATCTCAGAGATCAAGTGTTCAGATATCTGAGCCTGTAGGGGAAATTTCTCATTCAAATCATCACACAAAGGTATTTTTGTAATTTAAGTAAATTAAGCTGATCAAATTGAGCTCCACTGGGAATAAACCTGAAATTTTGTTACATCTGTCTCTCATGAAGAAAATTCACAAAACCCTTATGCAACATGAAATTTCAAGTGTGGGATAAAAACAGCTTTTAAAGCTACTGCAAATGCCATATGGGGAAAATGAGAATTTTGGATTTTAATTTATTCCTTTTTTCACATTGATTTATTTTTATGTGTATGAGTGATTGCTTGTGTGTACCACATTGTACCTAGTGCCCACAAAGTCCAGAAGAGAGCACCGGGTCCTGGGGAATGTGAACACTCGTGAGCCACCATGTGGGTGTGGTAGTGAACTCAGGTCCTCTGTAAGAGCAGCAAGTACTCTTAACCTCTGAGCCATCTGTCTAGCCAATATTCTTTCCTCGTGGTTATTGTGTTTGTGTGTCTTTGTTCATGTGTATGTACATATGTGTGTGGGTGTATATGGAGGCCAGAGGTTGGTTGGCCTTGGGTATCTTCTTCAGTTTGTGTCTGCCGTCCCACCTTGTGTTTGCAGACAGTGACTCTCACTGAGCCTGAAACTCACCGCTTGTTTACACTGGCCACCTAACCCCGGGGATCCACCCGTCTCAACCTCCTGCAGTACTGAGATTACATCAGACCCTAGTCTTTATATGGGGGGGCTGGGTATACAAAATCACCACAGCCAGCACTTCACGAACTGAGCCATGTTCCCAACCCAGTTTTCATTTGTTGTCGATGGTTTGTTTGTTAGTTTGGGTTTTTTGTTTGTTTTACAAGCGGGTTTTATTTGTTTTCTCACTAATTGCTAGTACCAGGGACAGAGGTCCAAGACTGTCCTGAAGGCCCAATCATTACATGTTAGTAGGTCAGTCTTCACTGGGAGGAATTTGGGAAATCTCTGGCCTAGAATGAAGAAGCTTTATAAGAAAAGTCAGCATAGAGAACGTGAAAGAAAACCAAGACCCAGATAGCCACAGAGTCTCCTGTCTGTAACTTCAAAGCACAGGCAGTATGGCTCTTACAGGGGGAGGAGGCCACAAATTGAGCAGCGATGAGGGTGTAAGAGGAAGTTCCCATGGGCAAGAGGACTGAGGATATTGCCACCTGATATTCAGAGTTCATTTTGGCCTCCTTTGCCACCACTGAGCAGCCATCTGCCTCTCTTAGACTTGTCCTCTAACCTGTACAAAGTGGAGTGAATTTGATCCTGAAGGATCCAGTGTCCCATGGCTACGGTGAATTTTAAGAAGAGCGCGAGTGACAAACCCTTCCAGCTCCTGCACGCACAGCAGAAGCGGAGCTGAGAGGCCGCAAAGGGAAGTGTGGTTTCATTCAAAGCAACTGGAGCCTTTATGAGGAAGCCAGCAGAAGGTGGCCAGATTAACCTGGATCAAAAGCAGAGAGACAATTCTCTATATGCAGTTTGAAAGTATTTAAGTTGGAGACAGAAAAATGTCTGTAAGTGTAACTAACACCTTGTTAGTCACCCACACTCCGCTGTCAGACAGAACTACTGAAGAAGAATATTTTCAGAGGATTAGCAGGGGGATGGTCATACGACCCAGTCAGAGGGGATCACCCACCTAGAACGCATTCCCTAAAGACTGCTCCACTTTCATCCCTGCAATGCAAAGGCACACGATAAACTTCAGTAGAATACCATCCGCCCAGGTCACAGAAGTGTCTCTTCTTCTGAGATACACCTTCCCTCCTATCAGGACAGCCAACTGCTCTCTCTTGAAAGAATAATAGCAGTGGGGTGATTGGATTTCACTTTTGTTTATTGGCTACCTTTATTTGTTTTGACTCTTACTTTATGATGATTAATTTTACCAGCTTTGTTGGATGAAGAGATAACGGGGAAATCTGTAAAGCACAATTCTGGGGATATCTGGGAAGGTGTTCCTAGAATTGGTTGGCATATGGCACAACAGGGAAGATAAAGCCCTAAGTCTGGGCAGCACCACTGGAAGGCTGGGGTCTGGAAGAAACAGGATAGAAGGTTGTGTGCATGCTCCGTCAGTATGGATCAGGCCATGGGAGCTAATTCGCATAGCCCTGGATGTTAGCCGAGCACTGGTGTTCCGCAAGGCTGATGGGGTGAATATCTAAATTTCTGGCCTTCTCACTGCGGATGCATTTTTGTTCCTTCAAGCCCTGACTAGATGTCTCTGACACTGGGAAAGGCAGCGTCTGGGCCTCCTGCTAAGTTTCTGTCGGCTGTTGCTGCCATGCTGCTTCAGACAGAAACAGACAAACTGGTGGAGGAGGTGTGTGTGCCTACCAAAGATTGAAAAGCTTCCTGTGCCTTAAAAAAAAAAGTGCAGGGGAAGAGCTGAGCCAGTGACAAGCAAATGCTGTGCTTCTTTTCTTTCTCATCTCTATATATGTGTGAACGAAATCGGAGACAGTAGACCCACAACCTTCAGAACAACATTGCATTTCATCCCAGCAGGGAAGGAATCCTTGTCCCACACTGATCTCTTCTGCATATTGATTTCTCCTCAGAAGACAAAATGGGCCAACATGTGGGTTACAACCATCATAGCCAACAACTAGATATGTAGACAGGCTTTGTGGGCTCTCAAGAGCTCATAGTTGATTTGATCGTGTTTTATTTTCTTCCAGCAGAGAGCCTTATTTAAAGTAATCCTGAAACCTTTCAAGAATAACATATGTGCCAGCAGAACGGTTGCTGTTTCATCTAGAGTACACACCAGGTGTGGGAGGTGTCCTTCAAATCTACATCAGTGGCTCTCCCTGCAGGCCCCAGAACTGCTACCAAGATCCCTGAGGGCAGCTCTGGGAGGCCTGAAGAGGAGATGTTGCCAAAGCACCATTTAGAACCATCCTCAGTTGCTTAGGACACTCATGCATTCTACATTTTGTTAGTCACAGACATGAACCAAACTCCTAATCTGATTTTCTTCCCATAGCTTCCATGGCATACACCACCTTCACCTGGAGTCCCGGGCATCTGCTGCTGCTGCTCCTCCTCTTCTTCTTTTTCTTTTGTCCCAGGAGAGGAATTTCTGATAGACTTTCTCTACACTCTAGGGGATCACAAAACCACTCAGCAGAGAACAGCATACTGTAAAAAGAATAAGCAAAGCAAGCTTTCCTATGACTCGAGAGGTCCCTTAATGTCTTTAATTTAGAAGCCAGCCAGGATAGAATGAGAAGAGTTCACATGATTATAGCATGAATATGTGCCCTCCTTACATCAAAAATCCAGTGCCAGAACAATTCATTACTGTGAAAATTCAATGTTTCTAGCCATCTGTAGCTAGTGTCTGGGGATGGGATGGGTAGCCTGCTGCTCCTGACTGGCTCTTCAAAGTAGAAGGGATACAGTTACTCTAGTTAGATGTTTGAAGACTTGGGTATGATGTGTTTGAGATTTCCTAGAACAGACAAAATCGAAATGGTGTTTATAAAACATCATTGTATAGTGATGTCCCTCACTATACAGAATTTTTTTAAAGACAGGGTTTCTCTGTAGTTTTGTAGCCTATCTACTAGCTCCTGTAGACCAGACTAGTCTCAAACTCACAGAGATCCACCTGCTTCTGCTTCCCAAGTGCTGGAATTAAAGGCATGTACCACCACCGTCTGGCTTATTACAAGAATTTTTCATGCAAGAGGTCATACATTTCCCTATTGCATACTGTAACCAATGAGTAGGCTAAACAAGCTGAGCAAGAAGTCCATAGAGAAGCTAACTTCCGGCTTCATACAGAAATGAATTTGAAATGGGAGCACAGTTAGACAATTAAACAGCATCTGAAACTCTCAGGGTGAGGAGCCCTCTCTAGTCGTTATTACTAACTTGTTGCCGGTTAGAAGCAAATAGAAGCCCTATCCAATTACCCTCTGGTGTGTTTCCGGTCATGCTGAAGAACAGAAAGAGATAAACTATCTGCTAAGCAAGGCCTCTCATCTGTAGGGGCCTGTGGTTTGGTGGCATGGCTGGAAGTTCTGATCAGTCAGTCAACCTAATACTGAAAGTGTGAGAAACAGAATCAGAAAAATGCCCCGAGAAAACCCCAGATGTTTGTGGTTTATGCCACTCTTATTCTCTCCCTCCCCCGCCCTCTCTCTCTCTCTGGAACTGTTCAGGTCTAGAACTATTATTTATAGTACAGAAGGTAGGTGTCAACAGACGCTTAGAGAGGTAGGAGGCTGGCAGGGCAAGGACAAACAGGAGGTCTCACCTGGGGACGCCTTTCCATAGACTGCCAGCTCTAGAGTGAGCTAGGAGGGCACGCGTGAGGACAGCAGAGAGAGCTGGGAGCCTGTGGGTAGGGAGTCAGAGCCTCAGAGAGCATATACCAAAGAAGGATCCAGAGGAGCCAAAAGAAGATAGATTACACAGAAGAAGGCTAACCAATACAGAAATACAGTGAGAATAACAGAAGCCTGGCTTCTCAACCTGTAGGAGAGCTGGAATGAGCCTGCGAGTCTAAAATGAAAATAATGAGGCAAACTCCTAACTCTAAATAGACGAAACATAATGCAAATAGCCACACTCATGAATCAGCTGTGTGAGCTTGTCCCACTGAGAGAACCAGGGGCACGGACACAAACAAAAGCAACGAGTAACACCTACAGCCCAAATCCTCCCTCCTTTCTTGATTTTTTATTTGATTTTGGGTTTTGTTGTGATTGTTTGTACTTGGGCTTATTTTGTACGAGTTCGTGTGTAGAGAATGAATGTGGGCAGATCATTCATGGGCATGTGTGTACATATACATGTGTAGGCCAGTGGTCAACACTGGGCATCTTTGCCAATAACTACCCCACCTTGTATGTTTGAGATGGTCTCTCGCTGACCCTGGAACTCACCAACTTGCTAGACTGACTGGACAGCATTGCCCCAGGGATCTTCCTGTCTCTGTCTGCCCCAGTGCCGAGATGACATACGGGAGCACTGCCTTGGCACCCGTTCATACATGGATGCTGGGGACAAACTCTAGTCTTCGTGGTTGCATAGCAAGCACTCTCCATCTCCCCAGCCTGTTTTGTTTGTTTAGAGAGCGTTACATGTAGACCTCAAACGTGTTCTGTAGCTGAGGATTACCTTAAATTCCTGAGCCTCCTGCCACCATCTCCTCAGTGCTGGGGTTATCAACTCTTGTTTGTTTAAAACGCTACACTTAGGGGCTGGTACACACACGTGAGTCTGGAGCATCTTCTTTCTGGTTTATTTGTGGTATTCCTAATGTTTGTGACCATTACTACTATTGAGGAGTTGTCGGATAAAACATCTACCAGTGATCTGTAAAGTCTATGATAAACTACCCTCTTTACATGGCTGGAGGTTTCACATTCTGGCTCTGCCACTAATGTCCTGAAAAATTCCACAACAAAGGACCACTAACACCCATATGAAAGGCCACTCTGGGGCAGGACTGACAGCAATAGCTAAGAGCTGTGACTACTCAGGAAGAATTGGTCACATGCAGGGGCTCTGGACTGAATTGCCAGCACCATAATGATGAGATAAAGGGGGTAGGGAGTGAATATTTAGGTGACAGGGTCATTCCATATCAGAAAAGTATTCAAAGCACCGTACCATAGGGTTCAGTTGTGACATTTTCCTTTAGAAAATTCTTTCCAGGAAAGAATCTCTTAAATTCTTATTCTATTGCTATAGAAAAATATGAATACAGGATAACTTGTGAAGAAGCTTAGTAAATTACAATTCTGGAGGCCAAGAAGTGTAAGAGCCTGGTGCTGGGCTCTGCCCAGGCCCTCTTCCTATGCCATGACCTGTCGAAGGGCATCACTTGGTCTCTTGGTTACGTTCTTGTGGCTGTGATAAAATATACTGACAAAACCAACAAGGGAGAAGGGTTTATTTTGACTCACATTTCAGGGCGTAGTTTATCATTTCAGAGAAAACATGGCATCAGTCAGGGAAGGCATGCTGGCTGTCAGAGAAGGCATGGTGGCAGAAGCAGCAGGGAAGGGAGTCACATTGCATCTACTCAGGAACCAAAGCAAGAATGGGAAGTGGAGCCAGGCTATAAAATCCTCAAGGACATCCCCCAGTCCTGGATTTCCTCCAACCAGGCTCCACCTCCTAAACGTTCCATAATTTTTTCAAATAGATCTACTACTAACTAGGGATCAAATATCCAAACTCAGGAGCCTGAGGGAGACATTACACACTCAAACCATAACATTTGGTAAGACAGAGCAGGGCAAGCTCGTGACTCTCCTCTTCTTATAGACACTAACATCATCATAATGGACTTCCCCTCACACCGCATCTAATCCTAATGATCTCACAAAGACCCCATCTTCAAAAACCATCAATATATAAATTCAGGATATTGTCTCTAATACATGAACTTTTAGGAGGCACATTCAAACCACAGCAGTATCCTATGCAACAATTTCTCTATACCCCTCAACAAATTCTATGCATGTTTTTGAAATATTCTTTTTTCTCGTACTGCCCATATTAAATGTCTAATTTTCTAGAAAATATTTATGAAATTTCTGTGATCCTATAATATTTTACAATATTTCTGAAAGCATTTGTTCAGTGTGAACCTCACCGAAAGACTGAAAACTTGCTAAGCACAAGATCACCTTCTGCCTTTACATCCCTGCTCCTTGCACAGGGATGGCAACAGGTGTCATTAAATTAACGTTGAAAGACTTCAATTTTTGAATGCACTCTTTCCAATTTTTGATAACTATTCATTCTGGCTACTCATTTAAAAATAGTTTTGTTTTAGAAATAATCTTGCATGTCCTATTTCCTAACATTACAAAATTACTGCGGTTCTCCTTCCAGGTCACTGACCAAACATCAAACAGAAAATAGCTTCTCGCTGCACCTCCAGTGAGTCACTCGCCAGAGGGAAAAGCGCTTGTCACTGTTTACACTTTGGCCTTTAGGTAAAGGCCTCTTTTAGTTTTCAGAACAGTGTAAAATTCTTGAAATTAGTAAACCCATGCTAATAGTGGCCAGTGATTTAAGCCTGGTTAATGACTTACAGAAGCACCCAGCATGTGAATGTGTTGTTCTAATCTTACGACTGATATTTATGACTATTATTGCTACTCTGGAGCTGTCCGATCCAGATTCTCTCAGTGATTTCTACACAGAGTCTCCAATAAGTTATACACATTTGTAAGAAGTCTTCAACTTCTGGCTGTGTCATTTGTGACCTAAGAAGGGGCTGTGTTTGTTAGTATTTAGCCAACTTGACATAAACTAAAGATCACCCGGGAAGATGGAACCGCAACTAAGAAAATGCCTTCATCAGAGCGGCCCACAGGCAAGTCTGGGGGCATCTTCTTGACTGATTCATGTAGGAGGCCCAGCCCACTATGGCCAGTGACACCTCTAGGTTGGTGGTCCTAGGAGGTATAAAGAAGGTAGCTGAAAGAGATCCTGGGAGCACACCAGTGAGGAGCATTTCTCTATGGGTTCTGCTTCAGCCCCTGTTACTGGGATGCTGCCCTGAGTTCTTGCTTTGACTTTCATCAATGATGGACTGTGTTCTGGAAGTATAAGTCAAATAAACCTTCTTTACCCAAAATGATATGACTTTATGGTTGTGGTATTTACCATGATAATAGAAACCAGACTAGGACAGGCTCCAGCACTTGTATGAAAGGCCATCCAGGAGCAGGAGGGTGAGAGACATAACTACTTAGGAAGTATCCCAGTAGTCTAGATGTCATGCCAAAATAGATGGGGACAGGTTTCTCTAAGTGTTCTTCTGTACCTTTATTTGAAATATAGATTGCTATATTTAAGGATACTAAAATGCTTACAAAATTGTAACTGCAATAACATATTGGAATATATAAGACGTGTTATTTTACTTTTTCTGAGTTGCAATATTATTAAAGAAAGATCATTGAACTAAACTACTAGAAGACTTTAAAAATTAATGTTAATAAAAACTATGACATAATCCCAAAGTGTCATGGACTGTTCCCTTTTGGTTGTTGTTGTTGTTGTAAGGACTGAATGAGTTAGTCTTGTTAGAAAGCATAAGAGGTAGATGCTCTTACAGATAGGAAAGTAGAACACAATCTTGAATTGACCTCATTATACAATGACAACCAATAGGACTTGGAGAGGAGACCAGGCATTCTAGATAACAGGGCTTCTATTAGTGGTAGTGCGGTTATCTGAAGCTGCCTTCTGCATACTAGAAGTGTTCTATCACTGAGGTATACATCCCAAGACCCACTTAGGTTCTTAATCACTTGCTCCAATATTCGGGGACAGTATTGGTTTATATAACATACTATCGTCACGACCTCATATATGTTCCAATTGTTTAGGATTTTAAACACCGAATTTGCCTCATAAATAACATTCCTGATAAACTATCACTTATGAAAAAAGTTATTCATCACAGTCAAGGGAAATTAAATGAACCAGGTAATGAATGATTTTTTTATTTTAAAGAGCAGGAGTAATCGAAAGTGTTATATTCTCAGCTATCAGTCGATAACTATTCACAAATCTGTTCCTGGATCATTAAAACTCCCATTTGCTAACCAGCACCTGAACCACAAGTCAATGACTCTGCAGTCACCCTTTTACTGCCAATAAAGCGAAAAGCGTTTGTTTTGAAAACAGAAACAAAAGCTGTTGAACTTACTGTGGATTTAACACTTCTGTTACTGAAAAGTGCTCTCTTTGGGAACATTCCGGGAACACCATTCAATTTGATCATAAGTCTTGTAATACTGTGTGACTTGACGCAAACAATTGACATAGATAGATGTTCCAAGAGGAAACTGCGAGCCGCGGAAGGAGCCAGTGACTCGGGCTCGCGGGAGCTCTGCAGGCGCAGCCTCTAAGACCCTGACCTCGGCAAAAATGCCCAGCAAACACAATTTGCTTTGTAATTTCACAGCTCCACTTCCATGACCCAGCCGCAAGATTTCATTTCTCCACCCAGAATGAGAATGTATGTGAGTGTAGCCATTTCCCTGCCTGCAGCTTTTATGAGGACAGTGAACTAGAGCATATTGTGCTATTAAACCATAACAGGCAGTAAATTACAGGGTGAAAACTGAAGCAAATCCTGCTGAGTGGGTGATTTTTTTAAGTGAATGGCTACGTCTTATTCTGAATTAGCAAAGAGTGGAAGATCTCTTAGGGATCTGTCACAATAATTCATCTTTATTTTGCCTTTAGCTTGGCAGTTGAGGCAATTTGAGAGGAAGGGTTTCCACTTGGGGAAGGAACGCAGAAAGAAGAGTGCTTAGCAGCTGTAGCAGCTAACCTCCAACACAATTTTTCTAACTCTTAGGATATTGCTTTTTAACTGATGGACAAACGTAGGGGAAAGAATGAATCTCGAAGACTGCCACCCTCTCTGCATTTCTGGAACTGCTACGAATCATTAACGGCCCACAGTTCAGATTTTTCTAGAGAAAGAGGTGGAGAGGGAGAGACTGACAGGAATGCCATACAACAGACACAGTCGGACACTGCGGAGAGCACCTGAAGACCAGGGGGACGTCCTTAGTCTATTACTGTGTCTGGACAGTTTCACCAGCACCCATTTACCCCAAAAGCTGGGGACGAATTTGCCAGACAAGAGTTCAAGCATCTTTGTCCAAGAGAAAGACTTAGTGGATGCTCTGCTTTCCTTCAGTAGTGACAGCGGGGTCACTAACCGAAACTGACTGTTAGCAGACAAAAGTGGTCACTAACCAATCCCAATGTTCGTCAGAAGGTGAGGGAGGCTTACAAGACACTCAAGAAAGGAGGGATTGGTAATGTAAATGGAGGTTTCTCTTCTCACCCACCAGTTCCCCAATAACCACTCAGGGTCTTTATAGTAATTATAATTGTTTGACTTATGGCTCAGGCTTATTTCTGGCTAGTTCTTACATTTAAATTAACCCAATTTCTGTTCATCTGTGTACTGCCACATGGCCCGGGGCTTTCCAGTGCTCTGGCATCTTGCTCCTTGGGTGGCTGCTGGCATCTCTCGACTCCATCCTCTTCCTCCCTGTATCTCCATTTAGCTTTCCCGCCCAGCCTTATTCTGTATGGCTATAGGCCAAAACAGCTTTATTCATCAACCAATGAGAGCAACATATATTCACAGCATACAGAAAGACCATCCCACAGCAGGGTAAAAGTGTGGTAGATTTAGTGATGGTTTTTCTTTTATTTTTCTATTTGTGAATTTCCTAAAGCAAGGCTTTAGTGAGACAAAGTACCTCCCCATGTATTAAGGCTAGATAAGGCAACCCAGTATGAGCACTAGGGTCCCAAAAGCCAGGAAAAGAATCAGAGACAGCCCCTGTTCCCACTGTTAGGAGTCCCACAAGAGGACCAAGCTACACAACTGTCACATACACAGAGAGCTTAGGTCAGTCCCAATACATGGGAAGGTGCTCAGTCTTACTGCTACTTGATATGTGCTATGTTTTGTTAACACTCATGGGAGACCTGCCCTTTCCTAAATAGAAATGGAGAAGGAGTGGATGAGGGGGGGAGTACTGAAGGAGAGGAGAGAGGGGAAACTGTGACCAGGATATAAAAAAAAAATAAAATAAAAATATTAAACACCAAGTCAATAAAAAGAAAAAAAAGATAGAGTTGGGGGCAACCTACAGGGGTGGTGAGCACAGGAATGCTCACACCCCAGTGTAGCCCATGCTGCCATGTTCCCTATATCCATCTGTCCACCTCCCTCAGAGTTTCTGTGGGATTGACTGAGAACATACCTACTCAAAATAAAGGTTACCGATTGCATAAATTTTAGACCTTAGAGAATGTCCAGTTGTAACAAGTTCTCAGACTGACGTGCCTGAAGGAAGGAAGCCCATAAATTGTCTCCCAAAATGAAAACTGTCACAGAAGTCTTCCATATTACATAATAATTTTATGTATAAGAATGTGTGTGATGTATTTAAGCACTTATGTGGATGTATGCATTGTGCACAGGTATGTGAAGACCCTTGGTGGATGTTAGTGTTTTCCTTAGTGACTGTCCATCTTATTTTTTTGAGACAGGGTCTCTCACTGAACCTGGTGCTCATTGATTTAACTAAACTGCATGAGCAGTGAGCTCCAGAGACCTGCTTGCCTGCACCTCCCTAGGCCCGAGGCTGCAGAAGTGGGCCACCACATCTGGTCCGTTCAGCCCTCCTACGTGCACAGCAGGAGCTTACAAACTGGTCCATTTCCTTAGCTACTGGTCCTATATGACTTCTTTAGAAACCCTAGAGAGATGGTGAGGAAGGCTGTTCACAGTGAAGGCTGTCAGCAGATGTTGTCATCAGAAGATGAGGGACTCTTACCAGAAATTCAAAGAAGCAGAGGGCAAGTAACCGTGTGGCAATTTAAAAGATGGTTTGTCTTTTATTTTACCAAATAAATAAATTGCCTCCTGGTTGAGAATTCTATGAAGCAGGGATTTTTCCAAACATTTTAAAAGATAAAGCAGTAAAAAGAAACCAGTGTATGGGGGTGATCAGCACAGAACTCACATTCCCTAATTAAAATATTAAAGGCAGAATATTCCACATACAAACAGGGCAATCCATTGGTTGAAACAGATACGGCTTACAGAGGGAGAGAGCCAGGTGTCGCCGAGAAGAAAGCAGGAAGAAGCAGCATGTGCTGCTTGCTCATTCAGATCACCCCTTCCTTCAGTGCCAACCTTTTCACTGCTAGCTTGCAAGGACTTGGAGAGCCTTCCTGTTTTGCCATACCCAGAAGACATGTGGAGCCATTTCCAAAAAGCTTCCCCACATCAGGGCACTCGTCAGATTTTCTAGTAGAGATTTTCTCAACTTCCAGACAGGAAACCTCTTACGTTCACAGTAGCCTTCTTCAGCCACCATGCTGACACATGACACAATCACAGTGTCGTTTATTTACATGTGCATGTCACCAGCTGATAAAAAAACAAGGGAGAAACCAAATGTTTATAAATTGCAACAGACTAAATGCTTCTTTTCACGTCAATCCATACGCTGAAATCCTAAACACTAAAACTAAATTGCTATTTATAAAAAAATATGGATGGTACTGTTACTTTGTTGTAACTGACTCAATAAGTAGGTATTGATTTGTTGATTGCTCAATTAAATGATAAAAATTGTAACATGAGGGCCTGGTTGGTTTCTGTCCTCCCACCAGGTCCCACAGTCATTAGGTCCCAAAGAAAATCATGCAGAGAGGTCTATATTAGGTTATAAACTGATTGGCCCATTAACTCAGGCTAAGTATTAGTTCTTATAAGTTATATTAAGCCATTATTCTTATCTACGTTAGCCATATAGCTCAGTACCTTTCTCAGGGGGGCAGGTCACATCCTGCTTCTTCGGTGGTCTGCACAGGAATCTCGAGAGAGCTTCCTGCTTCCCAGAATTCTCCTATTCTCCTTGCTCCAATGGTGTAGGAGGTCCTTCTGTATTTCTGTTGCTTTCATTAGTTAAATAAAGAGACTGCTTTGGCCTTTTGATAGGGCAGCCCTTAGGTGGGCGTAGTAGACAGAACGGAAGGCTGGGAGAGAGAAGGCAATGTGGCAGACGCCATGTTTCTCCGGCCCAAGATGGACACTGGTTAGACTCATGCCAGTAAGCCACAGTCAAGCGACGATACACATTAATGCAAATGGGTTAATCAAGATGTGAGAGTTAGCCAATAAGAGGCTAGAACTAATGGGCCAGGCAGTAATTAAATGAATACAGTTTCTGTGTAATTATTTCGGGCACTGGGAGCCGGGCGGGACAGAACAAGGGGCCCTGCGCCGTCTCCTCCTTACTACAAAAAATTATTGAGGAAATTAAAACTCGGACTTACTAACAATTAACCAGATCACACTGCCTCTTCATAGAAAGTAAATCTGCCCCCAAAGGTCTTCAAAACAATGTGGATATGAGGGCTAGTGAGATGGCTCAGTGATTAAGAGCACCACCTCCTCTTACAGCAGACCCAAGTTTGATTTCCAACCACTCCATAACACCTCACAATTGTCAATAACTCCAGTCCCAGGGGAACCACTTCCCTCTTCTGGACTTCATGCAGTGCACTGACATACATGGAGATAAAGCATCCATACACATATTTAAAAGGGGAAAGGATACATAATTCAGCCAAAGAGTTTATTCTAAAGGGGAAAATTCTATAATAAAGCTAGACAAAACTTTTTCATAATCCAAATGTGCACTTGGAATTATTCTCCTTTTTTTTAACAGTTATACAACAACATTGCTAGATATTACAAAAAGAATTTGAAGCCTTGGTACAAATGCCAACAACACTTGGCATCAGTTTTCAACACACATATTGTACTTTTTCTATATCCATGGAGCTGTGCTGGAAGACAAAGACAAACGAAGCAGATCCTGGCTCTTAATGAGTCCTTAGTGGAGAAACCATATATTCCTTTGTTTTAAAAATAAATACAGAAATTGGGAGATGGCTCTTTCAGTAAAGGGCTTGCCACAGAAGCATGGGAACCTGGTACCTAATCTCCCAAAATGCACATTAAAAAGTGGGGTATGTGGCTGCTGGGGGAGGTAGTCATATTTTTCAAGAGTATGTTTCTTGTAGGTTGCCCATGCTCCATTGGGTGACCTTTCACCAATGTATATAAAAGCAGTACTACTGAAATCCAGAGGTAAATGGAGGGCTGGGGAAAAGGGGACAATGAAGTTGGAAGGGTGTAGGGGCATCTGAGAGAAGTTGGAAGAGGTAAGATGGTAGATTTGATCAAAATACACTGTATATGTATATAAAATTATCAAAAAATGGATAAACAAAAGGTTTTGTCTAGTTTTAAAGATGGGCATTGTATCAAAGTCCTGTAATCCCAGAGTAGGCAAGGCTCAGTGGCCAGAGAGTTTGGGGAAATTGGAGATCTAGTGTTGATGGTAGTTTCTGTCCTGCCAGACCCACAGCCATTCAGCCCCAAAGAAACACAGAGAGACCTATATTAATCATAATCTGGTTGGCTTATTAGCTCAGGCTTCTTAACTAATTTCTACATATTAACTCGTAATTCTTGTCTGTGTTAGCCATGTGGCTTGGTACCTTTATCAGTGAGGTATCTTCCTCTGTGTCTGGGTGACAACTGCAGACTGAACTTTCCTCTTCCCAGAATTCTCTTATTCTTGTCACCCTGCCTCTACTTCCTGTCTGGTTGCCCCGCCTATACTGCCTGCCTGGCTACTGGCCAATCAGCATTTTATAAAAGCAATACAACTGATAAATTGTTAGAGGGTATAAGATCATTGTCCCACAGCAATCCAGGTTCATGAGAGACATTGTCTCAAAGATAAGGTGGAGAGCAGTTGAGAAGACACCAGACCTAGGTGCAGTGTGCAGGCAGATGTGGCGCTAGAGTAGTAGCTAAGAGTCCTACATCTTATAACAATAGGAAATGGACTGACACACTGGGCAGTATCCTGAGCACAGGGAACCTCAGAGCCCACTCCCACAGTAATGCACTTCCTCCAACAAGACCATACCCACTCCACCAAACCAACGCCTCCTAATAATGCCACTCCCTATGAGATTATGTGCTTTAGGAATTCCTACGGCCAGTAGCCTTTAAGTTACCCACCCACTTGGGCGGGGCCTCATATACTATATATGCTGATGTAAAGCGTGTATCTGTCATCTCTCTTCTGGCTACAGCATTTGGTTGCTGTTCCCTGTTCAAGCAGAGCATTGTGATCTGTGAGTCTACCCATAAATAAATAACCCTCTATTATATTCAATTCTGAACTAGTGTGGGATTTAAGTGTCCTTCTTCAATTATGGAGGCCGATTACATTCAAACTAACACACCCTGTTGTAGGACTTGTTACAGATTTGATACTCAGCAAAAACATCAACCATGACCTCTATATGCATGCACACACACGTGAACATGTACATTCATATTATATATATACCCATACCAAAATAAAGAAAAAACTACAAACCAGGCATGGTGTTACATTCCTCTAATAGCAGCACTCAGGAGATGAATGTAGAAGGATCAATAGTTCGAAAATAGCCACAGCCCATAGTAGTTTTGAAGCCAGCCTGGGCTACTTGAAACTCTGTCTCAGAAAAATGAGATAAAAATCAAAAGTAGGAGTTAAGGATCTAGCTTATTTGATAGCATGCTTGCCTCAAAAGCACAAGACCCTGGGATTGATCTTCATCACTGAGAATCATGAAATTAATATAAATAAAATTTTTATAGGAAAAGATTTTTCCTCTGAGAAAAAGTATTAAATGGAGTTTTAAAAAGCTAAAGAAGCCTCTGAGGAAAGAAATGTGACAAAGGAGAAAGACAGTGGTCCAAAACTAGAAGACCTGATCCTGGGAGGGCTTGCTGCTCTAGCTGCCCTGAGGCTACACTATAAAATGGGAGCTATTATATGAAGTTGTTTTGATGTTTGCCCTGTCATAGCCCACACATTTTGAAACTCATTACCTAGTCTGCACCAAATTGTCTCCAACTTTCATCAGTTTTCTGCCTCTGCTCCTAGAAGACCTGGATTACAGACATACACCACATACTCAGCTCATGATTAATCTTGATAGTCAACTTGCTTGGCTTAAGAATCACCTAGAAGATTAGTGGGCATGATTCTGGGTGTGTCTGCGATGACATCTCCAGAAATTATGGGTCATGAGGGCTCTAACCTGAAGAATTGATTCATCCCTTGATGGGGTCATCATGTGACAGCACTGATGGAAAGTTGTCTGTGGTGGTTTGGGTGAGAAATATCCCCAGAGTAATTGTTCCCAAGCTGGTGTGCTTTCTGAGACGGCTGGATACCTTTTAGGAAGTGGAGCCTTGCTGGATGAAGTGCATCGCTGCGGGGAGGGGGCTTTGGGTATTTATAGCCTCACTATACTTCTCATTCGCTCTTGGCTTCCTGAGGGATGAAATATTCCCAGGCAGCCCAAGCCACCTGCTACAATGCCTTCCTTGCTGTAAGAGACTTCCCCTCTGGAACTAGAAGCCAAATATATGCTTTCTTTGATAACTTGTTTTGGGCCATGGTATTTTATCAAAGCATCTGAAAAATAACTAATACATGGCTGAAGGTAAGAAGCAGGGCTTAGCTGAAGAAAACAAATCACTCTGGGCGTGACCCTGGGGTTAGATCTTATGCTGCTCTCTGCCTGCATTCCTATCAGACTGTTTTCTGTTCACCAAGTGAAAACAACCATTGCCACACATTTCCACCCAAGTTCTGGTTCAGCCCAAGTACATTAAGTGGAGTTTTAAGCCCAAATAATTCTCTCCCTTGTTGTTTCTATGAGGCATTTGTTCACAATGACAGGAAAAGTAGCTACTACGTAAACACACAACCCCCCAAAGTGCTCTGTGGCAGGAAACTTCCAGATTCCTAGGTTAGGCTGCAGATTTTGGCCCCCGTTCATATAAGCAATGTGGCAAGAAAGAAAGGCCAGGAAAGCTATGGAAACAGAGTCCTGACTGCAATTTCACAAATCATACCCACTCCTCCAGATTCACATAAGCACCCCACGGTGTAGTAAGTAAGAGGCTGCTAGTGTGTTCCTGGCTGCCCTCTGCTTGTTCGTTTCCCAGCTGCCCAGACTCCCGGAATTAACCACACAGAAACTGTATTAATTAAGTCACAGCTTGGCCAATTACTTAAGCGTATTGCTAGCTAGCTCTTACATCTAGAATTAACCCATCTCCATTATTTTATATTTTACCACGAGGCTCATAGCCTACTGGCAAGGTTTCAGTGTGTCTATCTCTGGCAGCGGCTCCACGGCTTCTCCTTGACTCTGCCTCCTTCCTCCTAGCATTCAGTTTAGTTTTCCCCACCTAGCTCTACCCTGCCCTATCAATAGGCCAAGGCAGTTTATTTATTCACCAATGATATTCACAGCATACAGAGGGAATCCTACATTACCATGGCATCTACTTTCTCTTCCAAAAATGACCAAAGATTTCCATAATCAGGGTCAGAATGACTTCATGAACATGTGACCTAGATGGATACATAGGTCTTCCTCTTAGATGAGCCCAGACTCATGTTCTCCTATTGATGTTTTATAATTCTTATTTTTTTAAACAAAGAATTCTTGTTTTCATTTGTGCAGAGTCCCACAAATTATGTTCCTGTAACCCCAGATTTTCAAAATCTTAGCCATTAAGGCCAGGAAGTGTTCACATCTCAAGCATCACTGTTTCAACACTGTATTGAAGTCCCATTGGAAGCTGACTTTCAAGCGCCACCACTTCCTGTGGGAAAGAAGGGCCATCATAGAAAGATTCCTTTGGACTGCATCACAAGCTTGAGGAATGACCAGCTCTCAAATCATATGTACTATGAAGAGTTTGTCTCTCATCAGTCAAATGCACTGATACACTGGCCAGATGGAAACCGTTCCCAGAGTCTTTTAAATATCCTCCTAAGCAGACAGCAGAAGACATAATGTGTAAATGTGACTAGGAAGTAATTCTATGGCTTACATGCAATTGCTCTAGATCAGTGCATCAGTGCACAAGCACAGAGGATCCCCAAATCCTGAGCAAACCTATGGCATGAATATCACTAGAGGGATCTGTTAGACATTTTCATCTCTGGGCATGTAGTTCTGCTGGAAGAGCAGTTACCTAGCATACACAAAGCCCTAGGTTCAATCCCCAGCTCTCTATATAATCAGGGGAAGTAAAGCTATAGAGATAGAAGCAGGGTGATTTCAATTCAGGTTTGTGAGTCCCCGGCCAGCCTGGGCTTATAAGAACCTGTTTGAAAGAAAGAAAAGAAAGAGAAGGGGCAAGGGAGCAATGAGGGGCAAAGAAAGGAAAAGAAAAAGGAAAGATAAAGAAAAATAGATAGTTCACACTCTGATTGACAGATTCAGTACTGGGGATGAGGTCAACCACTTGTGTTTTAACAAGTCTCTCAGGGAATTCTGTTGCTACTGAGAGCCAGTGGCTCATGAAATCTGAAGCAATTGCTTCTAGTTGCAAATATAGTGCACTAAGTATCATGATACATTTCTCCATCATCGAACCTGTTGAATAATGTTATGTCTTTACATTCATTTATTTAATTATTCAGAATTACTTTATTATTATAATTATTATAGCTATTGCTGGGTGAGGTGTACTCTACATATTTAAATTAACCCATTTCTATTAATCTATGCATTGCCATGTGGCCATGGCATTATCTCACATCTTGCTTCTGGTATCTCTTCTGACCCCGCCTTCTTTCTCCCTGTCTCTCTGCTTGGATTTCCCACCTATCTATATTCTGCCCTGCCATAGGCCAAAGAAGCTTATTCATCAACCAATAAAAGCAACACATATTCACAGCATACAGAAGGGCATCCCACATCCCACATGTCAACTGTTTCTACATCATATGCAACATAAATGAGACAGATGGCAAAGGTAGAAGAAAGGGAAGAGGCAAATACATACACCATGAGGAACTTTGCCATGAATTCCAAATAAGCACCAGAAAGTATAGTATGGGTATGGCTCAGAGGAAGAACAACATAGAGCTCACAAAAGCAGGGTTAGGGAAACAGTGAGTGCACTCTACAGCTGGAATTTTGGCACATAATAAGAGAAACGAGAACCTTCTAGGCACAAGAAAACTATAAGAGCCTAAGTTGGAGAAGTCTATGTTTCCAAAATAAGTATTGTTGTATTGGATTCTGAGGGAAAGGTTAACCTGAAAATAAGTAAGCGTGTAGTTAGTATTCTAACTGTGCAAGCAAGGGCCTCAAGGGCAAAACAGGAAGTTTGGGCTTCTAGAAGAAGAAGAAGAAAAAGAAGAAGGAGAAGAAGAAGAAGGAGGAGGAGGAGGAGGAGGAGGAAGAGGAAGAGGAAGAAGAAGAAGAGGAGGAGGAGGAGGAGGAGGAGAGTGAGAACAAGCACTCCGCACCCTCTGGTGGGGGCCTACAGTACCCACGTCTTCAACCCCAGTTCTGCCTTGGGTCATAGTTCTCCTGTGGGGTTCCCATGATAAACACTAGGAAATTTGTCACTCCCTTTTCACAAGGAGAAAACCAATAGTCATCCTTCAGTTTCACAAGTAAGGTCACATAGGCAGAAGTGAGTGTAGAGCCCCAAGGACACAGCTGTGCTGGCTGTTCTTTCTGTGAGACTAGATACTTAAAAAGAAAGAAAGAAAAATCTCTCTCTCTCTCTCTCTCTCTCTCTCTCTCTCTCTCTCTCTCTCTCTCTCTTTCTTTTTCTCTCCTGGATGGCACATGTGGGGGCCAGGGGTCAACTTTGAACTTCTTTCTCCATTACTCTCTACCTTGTTTCGCTTTGTTTAGATGGAATCTCAGGTATCACACATGGGCTGGACTTGAACTTGCTATGCAGTCTAGAATAACCTGGGACTTTTGATCCTGCTGCTTCTACCTCTCAGTGCTAAGATTACAGGCAGGTGCCACTACGGGGAGTGTATACGGTGTTGGGAATTAGACTCAAGTCTTTGTGCATGCCAGGCAAGCACTCTGCCATCCGAGCCATATCCCTGGTGCTCTACCTTACTTTCTCAGGAAGGTGAGCTCACCTGATCTGACCCAGAAGTCAGCAGGGAGTGTCTCTACCCTCCTACGGAGCCACAGATGGGTGTGGCACTTTTATGCAGATGCTGGAACATCTGAACTGAGGTCCTCCTGCTGGACAGCAAGCGCTTAGCTCCCTTAGCAATCTTCCCAGCTAGCTGCGTCTCCACAGCTCCTGCCAAACAACATAGAGAATGCTGCTTGGGCATTGCCTTTTTATTCTTTCACATTAGGGTCTCTCATGGGAATAGGTTTGACGATTTTTTTTCTAGTTTTTTTTTTTTAAAGTCAAGAGTAATTTGTAGTTTGGAGAGTTTTTTCAAGCAAGGGTGTGTTTAAGTTTCTACTTTTAGACACTAGACTTCCAGCTCCATTTCTCTCGCCACCCTCCTCTCGTGCGTGGGCCACAGATGTCTCCTTGCGACATCTATGACAGCATGACAGGCCCCGAGGCAAGAGGAGATCATCATTTGTTAACCACCTTTCCGGCTGCTTCTGCCAGATCCACTACATTCACACGCCCGACTTTTCAAAGGCAAAGAAATGTGAACAACGGATCACAAAAGCAAAAAGTCCATTACAAAAAAATACCTGTGCTCCGCTCATAATTTATCTCTCTTCAATTTTGGTGCCTGTGGGCAAAGCCCACCATTTATGGTTAATTCTGCATAGTATTTAAGTGACACGAAGTAAGTTGATGCATTCAGAGGCTCAATTATAAAAACAACACAAAAAAAATAGCGAGAGAATTGTGAGTGAGTGCTACTCCTGCGCACATCGAGCTGGCAATGCCCATCCAAACTTAAAGTACAGTAAAATCTAGGACAAAAGTTGTACTTCTAGGGCTTTATCCTCCCAAAATACTCAAATCGGCTAATTAGCCCTGTGCAATACTGGTCAATAAAATATAGTTTGAAACAACACTTTAAAAAAATAGAAGCAGGACTAAGCAATCAGGAGCACTTGTGGCTCTTGCAAAGGACCCAGATTCAACTCTAGTACCCACATGGTGGCTTATAGCCACCTATTACATCAGTTCCAGGGGATCTGATGCTTTCTTCTGACCCCCATGGGCATCAAACATGCAAGTGGTACACATACAGACGTGTAGGCAAAACATTCACATATAAAATAAAATAAATAAATCTAATAAAAAATTTAAAGAAATAATTATATATGTCAATATATGTAAGCTAAAAATAATGGATTTGGATTGCCTCGTAGCAGCAAAGGCTTCACAGTCTCTCCGACTGTCTTCAATACATACTATTTGCCTCAGAGAGCTGTGGATTCCTACAGAGCAACTTAGAATTTAACATGACAGTTCCTAATGGGGGCCTGGAGAGAGTCACAGGGCCTCATGGCTATCTCCAGACAGCAGAATCGTGGGTCTTAATCATCACCAGAACTAGTCTTGAATGAAAAAATCCTTTACAAAGACATCTGTCTTGTGTGGAAATAGAAGATGTAGCTACTTTTGCAGGAAAGTGAGCTAGTAAGGAGAACTTAAAATCTTGGGCCCAAATTCCCACATACACATAAAAGTTTGTCATCAAAGTTTAACAGTCTGTCCTGAAAAAGGTAATACCTGGTGTCACCAAAGTCTATCCTAGTCTTTCGGGAAAACGCCCAGAGAACATGCAAGTGTGAACAACTGACGGCGGCAAGGGAAAAGCTAAAACAAGCCGGTTGCCCATGTTCTGCCTGGATGGACTGGTTGAGTACAACACACTCAGCAGAAGGCAAGTGCCCTTAAGTAGGAAAGCATATCCGCCTGCTTCTATCCACACACAGTCCTCCCGCCACAGTGTGTCAGTCAGAACAAGGTTTAGCCTTACTTAACAGGAACACCGAAACAACAGTGGCTGAAACAAACGAACTTTTTCCACTTCCATAAGAAAAATCTAAAGCTGAGCAACTCAGCATTGACACAATGGCTCCATTGTTTGCCTAACTATGAGAAAGGTCCCAATGTGGTCCCCACCCTCCAGGAACAAAAACTGAAAATCTCCTTAAAAAGCTAAAAATCAGTGATAAGCTGACAGAGAAATTTGAAATTTATATTGTAAACAAGTGTCACTAAAATACACAGCATGTTCCAGTAAACAAGAAAAACATAACGAATGGATAAAAATATAAATGAACAGGCCAAACAAAGGAAATATGAATATCTTGGATCTTAGATATATTAACACTGTAAATTGTTCTTTACAATCCTGCCTTTCATTTTTTTTCTCTTTTCCTGACATTCAAAATTCTGAAGAAAGAGCTACCTAAATGATTAAGATGTTGACTGGCAAATCAGCTACTTCAGGAAATAGAAACCAGGAAAACATTGGCCCAAGGCCTCCTAATCTGCAATCTGGTGTACAGAACACAGAATGTCTTATGACCCTGTCAGATAACATCAGAATATTTATCAAGAGATGTAACACTGTAGGACACTTGATTACACTAGAACCCACTCAACTGAGCCTAGAGATACACTTCCTTAAAGTTTCCATCTCGTCCTCTACCTACGGTCGTTAGAAGAGACAGCTCTTTGAAGACAGGATTGGAGCTCTCTGTCACCGTTTTATTTCCCTATTCGTTGACATCATTCAACAGCAGTAGAATCAGACTTATCACCATGACAGTGTGAAAACTGTGCAATCTCACAATCTGATACAAATGAATACTCAATGAATTGCTCATTTTTCCTAATAGGTGGATAAAATGTTAAACATTGGAGTCTGTAATCTCAGTACTTGGGGAGCAACAGAAGAAGGCCCTTCAGCTCACTGTCAACCTAGGCTATACTGTGAGATCCTCATCAACACCACCTCCAACAAGAAAAAGAAAATAAAATTTGACACTTCATTATGTTGATAAAATTGTAGGGAAGTATGGATACTCTTGTGCAGTGCTGGTAAGGCTGGAAGTTGACGCATCCTCTAATAGACGATTCCAGCCACAAGATTATAATATTTATAATACACCATTGAAACTGGTCATTATTATTCTAAATTTTTTGCTTACTTTGAGGTGATAAATATAAATAGTTATTCATTGAAGCATTATTTATGGGTGAATAAAATTGGAAAGTTTCTAACAAAATTCTATATAGCTTTAAAAATGAATGAGGAAGCCATGTGTTGTAAGCAGAAAATATCATTTGAATACTTATACCCACAGGTAAGTGTAGCTCTCACCGCTCATCAGAGAAGCATCTCTTCACAGCAGAGACCATTATAGAAAACCACAACTGATCAAAATACAGAGGACAGCCGACCTTGGCGTGCCCAGCCTCAGTGGATAAATCTACAACACAACTCCTGCTCCTAAGATACAAGGAGCATTGAGAAAGAAGGGGAGGAAAGGCTGTAGAGCCAGAGGAAGAGGAAGTCTGCTGGAATATTGTGAATCCTAGAAATGGCAGGGAAGTTAAACCCATGATACCTCAACTATGAAGGCTGAACAAGACCAAAACAGTGGCACCCACAGACATGCCAACACAGAAAGGAAATGTCACACAGGGACCCAGCCCTAGATAAAGAACTATAGGCAGCAAATTACTTCTGAGAGAGGGATAATTAACTTTCCCAAGGGAAGAGCTCCTTAATTGGTTATCCAATACCAAGTATTCAATCTTGAAACCGTATACATATAAGCAACCCTTATATAAGTTATATTTATATATTATACATATAAATAAGTTATATTTATATATTACGCATATATATGTAACTATAGTAAAGAAAAGGAGGCTATGAACTTGAAAGGATGTTAAGGAACGCTGCTTTGTAAATTACCCCCATGCTCTTCCTATCTACTGCAGGTGGTTAAGTCTTTCTTTGCTCTTCCTTTCCTGTCCTGACTTGTTTGGGCTTTGCCCTAACCAAGATGCCAAAACAAGATGCATTCAGCTACAAATGAGGTATAAAGGAGACTTTTATTATAGAAATAGAGATAGGTATTTATAACAATATCTTTAATCTTTGAAAGTAACAATTAAAAACAGGAAGGGTCCTGGAAAGTAAGCACATATATTTAGCACATATATTAAGCTAAAGAAAACAATCTATAGGAATCATAAATGCCTAATTTTTTTCTAAAATACTTCTATTATGGCTAATTTACTGGATAGGAGTAGAAGCCCCAGGCCGAAAGCAGTTTCCTGGGACGCTAAGCCCTCCAGCATGCCAGGGAAGGAATAAGTATCTGACTTAGTTCTCCTGAGTAAACTCACCATTTATTAAAGGGGGATACCCTGTTACTCCATGTACATTCTCAGTTCAATCAGATGGAGTCACACTGATAGAACTGGTCAGGATTTAGCCACTTCTATTTAGTCTTTACAACATAACTTCTTTGAGATTTTTAAGTTATACATGAACCAAGAAGGAACACAAATGAAACCATGTGAGAAAGCAGCTGAGTCCTGCCATACCCTCGTTTCCTCCAATGGCGTGTCACTGGGTAGGTAGCATACTCCATGCTAGACTGCATGCCCAGGAGTAGATGGCCAACCCAAACAAAACAGACTCCATATTTTCTGTGTGCATCTTGCTTTATTACTTATTATCTTATTGTTTCGTTTTGATTTTAATTTTGGGGTGTGTGTGTGTGAGAAAGAGAGAGAATATGAGTTGTGGGAATGAAAATAATATGACCAAAATAATATTGTATGAAAAATAATTTTTAAATACAAAATAATTTTTAGAAAGAATGCAGTTTTTCGGAACTAGAATTTTCTCATATAGTTCTCTCTCATGGAATGGTCCAATGATGTCATGAAAGTGAGCACCTAAGATCCTCCCTGTTGTCATGAAGGTGAGCACCTAAGGTTCTCCGTGTTGTCTTAGTTAATTTTCTCATTGCAGGAACAAAATTACCTGAGAAAAACTTAAGGAAGCAAGGGTTCGATTGTCTGGCAGTCTGAAGTCACGGTGGAGAATGATGTAATGGTGGAGAAATCCTGGCAGCAAAAGCCTGAAGCAGCTGGTCACATTGCATCCACACTCAGGAGGCAGATAGATACAAACGTATGTTCCTTTGGTTTTCTCTCTTTATTTTGTCCAGAACCCTGTCTGAACTGCCTCTGCCCATATTAGGTGGATTTTTCTCCTCTACTAACCTACTCAAGAAAATCCCTCACGGCATGCCCACAGGCTTCTTCCCTAGCTGCTTTTAGATACTGTCAAATTGACAATCAGGACCAATCATTACAACTCCACTCCTGGTCAACTTTACACTCATGTATCAGTAAGTTGCCTAAAATCCCCTAGATATATCCTAACCTATCTATGTGCATCTCCAACTTGACTTTCAGCCTGTTGCTAAATGTTTCCCCAGTGTCAGAGGATTTGAGACAAACCATGTGGGAAAAAGTCAGAAAGGAAACATCAGCATTCTGAAGGCCATGATTTCTTTCGTGAGGTTTACAAAACTATGGAATGGCGTAAGCCCAGCTCACAACCCTGGATGGAGCCTATGCTAGGGAGAACAGCGTGGTGCTGGCACTGAAACCGACTCATCAACCAGAAGGGCAGGACAGAGTGCCCAGAAATAAACCTGTGTATTCATGGTCAATTGATTTCGCACAAAGGTGCCAAGAACACACAATGGGAAAAGGATGTTCTCACCAATAAATGATGCTGGGGAAAAAAATGAATATCTGTGTGCAGAGGACCTTTATCTTAAACCATATGCAAAAATCAAGTCAAAGTGATTAAAAACTTAAATGTCAGAATTGAAAATATAAATCTTTTATATAAATCCCCAAAGCACAGGCAATAAAACCTCAAACTAAAAGGCTGTTTGGTTTGTTTGCTTGCTGGTTTCATCACAAACTTGCCCCTTTACCAGTCTCATTAATTGAAAGGGCAGTGTGAAGAGAAATTTGTAAACACTTTGAAAATGGAAGGCTGCCGGGAAAACACAAGACAGAAGCAGACCTGACCCCAGAGAATTCTGTGGAGGACTTACCCTAACCCAGCCTGTCCTCTGTGGAGGACTTACCCTAACCCAGCCTGTCCTCTGTGGAGGACTTACCCTAACCCAGCCTGTCCTCTGTGGAGGACTTACCCTAGCCCAGCCTGTCCTCTGTGGAGGACTTACCCTAACCCAGCCTGTCCTCTGTGGAGGACTTACCCTAACCCAGCCTGTCCTCTGTGGAGGACTTACCCTAGCCCAGCCTGTCCTCTGAACAACTTCCTGAGACTTGGGGCCCTTGGAGATGCTTTCCATCTGTAGTTCCTTCCTTCACTTTGTTTCTCTTGTCTCCTGCCCCTACCGAGGATATGTTGATATCACTGTCTTGTTTTACTTCTTGCTTTTTCTGTTCTCACTTCTGTTGGTGTCCTGCCTCTGTCCTCTCACTTTAATTCCTGTGGTTTGTGGTCTACTCAGGATGTAGCAGAGCCCCTCCCTGACATTTTTAAACTGCTTTTTCTATCTCTTGGACCTGCAGATGCTGGGAAAGGCCATCAGTCCGGAGAAGTGCACCAGATGACACCAGGTGAGATTTCAGGGTAACCCTGTCTGGTCATTAGCCTCAACTTGTGAAATACAGCCAGTGATAAAATTCATGGCAGACCAGCTCCCTACACAAAGTGAGGCAAAGGCATGATGGATGGACCAGCAGTGATGGATAGCTCCTGTTCTAACTTTGTCCTTGGATTTGGTTTTTGAGTTCCCTCCAGCTAGAAAAGTAAGCTATCCCAGGGACAACGAACTCTACCAGCAGCTGGGCTATGGGTTTTTGTTGTTTACCAATAACACCTCTTTAAGTACGTAAAAAAAAATTATTACCAACTGACACAAAAGTTTTAGTCCATTTCAGTGGATGAGAAGATTTGTACATAGATGCTTAATAATCTTTTTTATCATCCATTTGTTGTTTTAGGAAATATAATCTTAATCCTGTATGCAACCATGTAGAAAACATGGCCTACTTTAAAATTAGGAAAATAAATCCCAATTCTACACATGAAAAGCTTGGTTAACTTTAATATGCCTGCTGAGCATTGGCACAGACCTCATGGTGTTTTTCAAAGATCTATGCAATGCATTTTTATCTTCATGTACAATGTGAAATTCCCAATGCTATTTAGCATACTTAAGGCCACACTGGCTATGGTAGTTTGATTGTATTTAGTCCCCATAATCTCATAGGGAATGGCACTATTAGGAGGTGTGGGGTTAGTGGGTGGGTATGGACTTGTTGGAGGAAGTGTGTCACTGTGAGGATGAGCTTGGAGGGTCCCTATATTCAGGATACCGCCCAGTGTGTCAGCTGACTTCTTGTTATCTGTAAGATACAGGATTCTCAGCTACTACTCCAGTCCCACGTCTACCTGCAAACTGCCATGTCCCACCGTGATGATACTGGACCAAACCTCTGAAAATGTAAGCTACCCCTCAATTAAATATTTTCCTTTGTAAGAGTTGCTGTGGTCATGGTGTCTCTTCACAGCAATAGAAACCCTAGCTAAGACACAGGGTTTGGGGATGAGTATCCTTTACTGATTCAGAATTATCTACTGTGATGATGGTCTTCTTTCCCAAATCTGTATTCAGTTTCAGGTAAAATTTCTAGTCACCAAGGAGTGGGCTTGCTGATTAATTTTCAGAGACCGTCTTATTATAACTGTCTCCTATGTGTGATTTTATGTCTTAGAGTTTCTATTGCTGTGAAGAGACACCATGACCATAGCAACTCTTACAAAGCAAACATTTAATTGCTTATAGTTTCAGAGGTTCAGTCCATTATCATCACGATGGGACATGGCAGTGTGTAGGCAGATGTGGTAGTGGAGTAGTAGCTGAGAGTACTATATTTTACAGACAACAGGAAATGGACTGACACACTGGGCAGTATCCCAAGCAATAGGGAACCTCAAAGCCTGTCCCCACAGTGACACACTTCCTCCAACAAGGCCACACCTCCTAATAGTGCCACTCCCTATGAGATTATGGGGGCCAATTACACTCAAACTACTGTTTCCAGGGGTTTCTGTTGACAAAGATTTCTGTCCTGCCTGATCCCACAGCCATTTCATCCCAAAGAAACACACAGAGGCCTACATTAATTATAAACTGAATGGCCTATTAGCTCAGGCTTCTTATTAACTCTTATAACTTATATTAGCCCATAATTCTTGTCGGTGTTAGCCACGTGGCTTGGTATCTTTTTTGGTGACGCAGTCACATCTTGCTTGCTCTATGTCTGGCTTCTTTTCCGTCTGGGTGACAACTGCAGACTGACTCTTTCCTCTTCTCAGGATTCTCCTGTTCTCCTTGCCCTGCCCCTACTTCCTGCCTGGTCACTCCGCCTGGACTTCTTGCTGAGCTACTGGCCAATCAGCATTTATTTAACATACAAGTGACAGGGTACAGACCATTGTCCCACAGCAAACTACCACATCCTGTAATAGGATTGCAGATTTGATACATTTCAGCAAAAACATTAATCAAAAATTTTTACAAAGGCAATGTTGGGTGCGTTTGACCAAGATACACAGTTTACTGTATAAAATTGTTGATAAATAGATAAAATATGTACTATTAAAACAAACAAACATTAAAGGAATCTTGAGGCTAAAGGTATAACTCAGTGGTTGATTGCTTACGTAGCATACATAAAGACCCTAGATTTGATTTCCAACATAAAAGAAAAGGGAGGAAAAAAAGAAGACAGGGAGAAAGGAAAGAAGGATCTTATTCTCCTGTAATCCCTAATCACCTAATTTAGAAAATTGTTTTTATACTGGTCAGCCTTATACAACTACCTATGTAAGCAACCTTAAATGGACAATGGGCATATTGAGCTGTATTTATATATACACTAGTACATATATATATGTGTATGTGTGTGTGTGTGTGTGTGTGTGTGTGTGTGTGTGTGTGTGTGTAATAAGAAGAGGCCATGCATTTGAGAGGGAGTAAGAACAACATGGGAGGAGTTGAAGGTGGGATAGTTTGGGATATAAATTATGTAATTTCATGTATAAAATTCTCAAGAAAAAAATTCAAGAAATATTTCAAAAATTATACCCCATCTAGTTGGGAAGAAAGAGGAGAAGATCAAAAGTGGGGGAGGCAAAGAGAGGGGCTTAGTATGATCAAAAATGTTTTATACATGCATAAAATGCCATGATGAGACTCACATATATGACTCTATGCTGGTAAATAGTTAAAATGCCTAGGACAAGAGTGAGGCACACTTTTGGATGTGTCATGAAGGTATTTCCAGGTAGAGTTAACTAAAGAGGGAAAACACACGTGACTGTCGGGAGCACAATTCCATGAATTAGGTCCAGAAAAAAATAAGAAAAATATTTAGTTGAATAAGAAGATATTTAGCTGATTGTCAACATTCCCACTTTTCTGCCTTCTGATCTACGCAGACACATAGAATAAACATAGCCTGGATAAATAGTCAAGATTTTGTGGCATTCTGAAAGAGAAAAGAATAATCAAGTCCACAAGAACGGAGTGATTTCTCAAGACATTTTGGTTCTCAATGCATATTGTATACTATAATCACTTAAGGATTTTTTTTAAGCAATGATGTACTCGCATGTCCATGAAACAATAGATTCAGATACTCTCGGGTGGAGTGCAGGCAACTGTACATGTTAAAAGCTTGCCAGGCTCTTCTAATTGTGCGCCCAGAGATGTGAAGCACTGATCTAAATGGAAAAACCTGAAAGTTAACAGATGGCTTGTAAATGTGCTGGATCCAATGCACTGAGATGCAGGTGGCTTTGAATATAGTAATTTCATCCTGTGATTAAGAGGCAGGGGAAGAAAGACCAAAGTAATCCAAAAAGCAGAGTATATGTGAGGACACCTGGGGTTTTGTCTATGGAGGACCAATAGGAGGTAGGCTAGAAGAATTTATTTTAATAAATAAATGAATAAATAAGTTATTTTAGCCTTGCTTTGCAAATGATGAATGTGAATCATTTACAGAAGAAAAATTAACCATGGGCTTTGATTAAAAATAGATGAGTAAACATTTATTAAATCAAACTATTTTTTTTCCAAAATGGTTTTGAAACAAGCAATAGAGTATATTTTAAAAAATCACACATGAAAACTTGGGATATAGCTTAGTAGATGAGCCCTTACTAGGCCTTAAACTCGATTCTCAGCACTGGGCAGGGGGCAGCGATCAGTGTACGCAGTGAATACAGGCCATTTTACACAGCTTATCCAAACACATTCCCATCCCATAATTTCATGATTCTTACCCAACTGCTGCTTCTGACAGTTCTCTATTAGAAGTATAACTATATTTTCAGCTTTAATTCACCTACTATCTTTCTCCAGGCACTGAGTCTAACACCATAATCACCTATATCACCATATAACTTGTCTTTCTTCTTACTTACCTCCTATTGGCAAGTATTTCCACTTGATAAAAAGTTTAAACCAAAAATGGCATATAAGCTTTTTCTCCTGATAAAATTAGGTTGATAAACCTTTTGAAGGCTATCAGCTGTAGCAGAGAGACCTGCCACTGACTACTCAGCTGCCAGGTTTGAGGCAAGAGTAAAACCTACTGCGGAGTAACTGAAGCAAAACCTTTAGACTTCATGTCAAAGTTCATTAACAAAAGCAGGAAGGAAGTGCAAGCCTTTCTCCACATAATTTCCTCTCAAGACACTCTGCTTGGCTTGGTCAGCACTGTTATGCTAAGAAGACTCAATCTAATTGTCATCTAATTAACTCAATGTTATATTCAGTGGTATTCATTTTTATCCCGTCTTAGAGTTCTGACCAAACTCCATGAGGTCAAACCTATGTCTAACTTATTCAAACCTTCATCAACAGTGCCCTGCATAAATCATAATATGAGGCAGAGATCAATGAATGGTTTTGAAAGAATTACTATAGTTCTAAAAGTAGAAATTGATGTAGCCATAATCCAAATTATGACTGGTGTTCCAATCCCAGCTTGCCGACAACTGGGTCTGTGATACTGGAAAAGTTAGCTAAAAGTCTCTGCACCTCCCTCCTTTACCTTGTTAGTAAATGGGGCCACAGAATCAAACCCCTCGTCACCTGGGTCATTTTCATACCCAGAAAGAAGTACAACCAGTCTTGGGCAGCGCCACCAGCGCTCTGTCTGTCGTCCTGCTCCTCACTCCATTACTTACTCCAGAGGGCACCGAGGAAGAACAGGCAATGCAAGTTACAAAGAATTCTCAGGAGGCTTTGCAAGGTGATTGATTTTCTCTAAGAACTTGCTAAGATGCTTTCTTTCATCTTTCTAGAAGGAAGAGTGGGTATGTTTAGAGAGAAATCAGCTATTCACTGGAAATTTTAGTTTTTCTCCTTTGTTTTAGAGAAAACTGAATTTTAACAAATCGTGAGGAGAATACAGAATTCATGGTAGAAAACAGGGTTGGGAAATTCTTCCTTACTCAAATTGGACAGTGCACAAAAGAGTAAAGCTTATCACCCATAATAATTGGCAAATGGTTATGTATCCAAAGACCCCACTCTGTTCCAGGAAAGGTAGCTCCAAATATCACAGCTCCCTCTTCCATAACCCCCAACAATAGATCAACTTCAAATTCCTTTTTGTCATATTACAAATTATATAAATGGAGTGCAATCCAGGAGGAAGGGAGAGGGCAAAGAAAATTGAAAGAAAACAATATTGCGGACTGATACTAGGAAAGAAACAAGAGCTTGAACTGAAAACACGGTCCATAAAGATAACAGAGGAGGTAGACTCATCATTGCAAAATGAAGTTTGAACATTTGAGTTGATGACACATTTTAGAACATTTCCTTTTAACATTTGTGAAATAACTATGGAAATACCAGGAATACCACTGTCCAGTCAGTAACTGAGGCTGTCACAATACGTATGGCACTAGTGGGCACTGGGTCATCCAAGCCTTAGTGGTCTAAAGGGACTGCCATTTTATCACACAGTAGGTCTTGGGGTTGGGACTTCAGAAAGGACTCTGCTGGGTACTGCTTTAGCCACCTAATGCAGTAACTGTACTTGCATGGGGTGTAACATGAGGGCCGGGCTTGTTGGGGTTTCGGTCCTGCGCGGTTCGCGCAGCTGTTTAGCCCCAAAGAAAATCACACAGAGGTCTCCATAAGTTATAAGCTGATTGGCCCATTAGCTCAGGCTTCGTATTAGCTCTTATAATATATATTAATCCATTATTCTTATCTATGTTAGCTGCATGGCTCAGTACCTTTTTCAGCAGGGCAGGCCACATCCTGTTTCTTCAGTGGTCTGGGAAGGACTGCAGGAAGGGCTTCCTTCTTCCCAGAATACTCCTGTTCTCATTGCCCACCTCTACTTCCCGTCTGGTTTTCCTGCCTATACTTCCTGCCTGGCTATCAGCCAATCAGCGTTTATTTAAAATATAATTGACAGAATACAGACAATTCTCCCACAGCAATGGGGTATTTAGTGGCATGTAGGCCTATGGAGCTGGAGTTACAGGCAGTTGAGAGCCACCCATCCTGGGTGCTGGGATGCGAACTCATGTCCTCTGTAAGAGCAGAAAGTCTCTTCAGGGTTTAGTGCACTTACAAAAACTTTCTAGAAGCAATCAGGCAGAGATTGCCAATGCTTAAGGACTAGCCTACCAACTACATAGTGTCATTTTTTTGGTACTTTGGTTCCTTAGCTCTTTTGAGACCCAGTCTTGTATGTAGCCCGGATTGACCTTAAACTCATGATCATCCTGACAACCTTCTAAATGTATTGTTCAATGACAGGTATGTGCCATGACTCTAAACTTCATTTATGCCACTTTTTATTGTCAAAATGATCACGAAGACACAATTAGACACTCTAGCCCCCACATAACCTCCAGTTGGTCATGTATTTAAGAGGTATTTAGTGTGTGTGTGTGTGTGTGTGTTTGTGTGTGTGTGTGTGTGTGTGTATGTGAAAGTCTGATATGGGTTTCCCCTCTGTATGCTGTGAATACCATTGGTTAATAAAGAAACTGTCTTAGGCCTGCAGAGGGCAGAATAGAGGTAGGCAGGGGAAACTAAACTGAATGCTGGGAGAAAGAAGGCAGGGTCAGTGAGAAGCCATGTAGCTCTACCAGTGACAGATGCCGGAACTTTACCCAGTAAGCCACAGTGTCGTGGTGATACACAGATTAATGGAGATGGGTTAATTTAAGATTTGAGTTAGCCAGAAATATGTTTAAGCTATTGGCCAAACAATATTGCAAATAATATGGTTTCTGTGTGATTATTTTGGGGCTGAGCAGCCGGGAACAAACAAGCAGCCTCTTACAACAAAAGTCAAAGACACACTTGGTGCCTTTACCCACTGGGCCATCTTGCAAGCCCTATGACTATTTCCAATGTTCTATAGCAGGCAAAGTTTTCGCAAGTTATCACTTCTTAATGGGGACAAGTGGACATGTCAACATAAACTCTTGAGACACACCTGCTAACAAGCAGAGAAAGCCTGCCAGACAGAGACTATGGAAAACACTGGAATTGGTGCTAGGAGAGAGGATTGGAGAGCAAAGAGGAAGAGGCAGAGTCATCAGGAGATATCAACTTGCTGCACACCTGCTGGAGACACAAAGTCCTCTGAGACAAAAGAATACAAACAGAGCAGGACATCAATGATTGGGAATAAGTGTGATACTACAGAATGTCAATTCTTTTCTGATTCTGGAGGTGGGGTTGCTGGTAGCAAAATTCTTCTCGGGGACACAGGGTTCTGAAAGAGGACCAGACTATATAAATCAAGAGTTCCAACTTTTAAGGATGTGTTTAAAATGACTTAAGATTTCTTGCCTGGAAATTCATTAAAAACAACTTCAGCGTGCTCTAGGGAAAGTTGTCTTTTAACAACTTTTAATGAGCTTTTCCCTCCTACGTGCAGGGAGTATGTGCGTGCCATCCAGACTGCCCTGCAGAGAAGATTCTCTCTTGCTCCCACCTGCCAAGATTGTTGATAGCCAGTGAGTGTCAGCTAAATTCCTTCCTGGGACACAGTCTCTCTAAAGAAAGCTGCCTTGTTCGAAGAGCAGCCACTCTCTAACCACGAGCCCCTCTCATGCAGCTGACTGACACCTCCTTGACTGTGCTGCCGTTCTATTGCTCCTCTCAAGCCTCCTTTCAGAGGCTGCTTCCCAGAGAACTCCACCCCAAGCCTAAGTCCAGCAGCAATGAAGGCAGCATGGATGGTGAAAGGAGCCTGTTTGCCTTGGACGCCTGCTGAGTGACGAGGTTAGAGGAAGCCAGCCAGCCAGCCAAAGGACTTGCCAGTTTTACTGCCCTACTGGGAAAGCCTAGGAGGGCAGTAACACAACCACAGGAAATAGCCTGAATGCTTCTTGGAAGGAGACTTACTTTCTATTCCATTCTACGCTACATGAAAATAGTTCGGGGATAGCTTCTGGAGAATAAATACTCTTACCCTGGCTGATTTTATACTTCAACTGTTTAACCAAGAGAATCATTGAGTTCACAAATATGTCACCAGCTCCTCCACACCATTTATGTGAACACTGTCCTACTCAGATCTACCTGGTCCTTGATGTGCATGGAACTCCATGACAACAAATGTGACATGGGCCTATTAATGTCCTAGACTTGTGGCACAAGAATAAGAAAAGATTAAAGAGTATAATGAAAATAATAGGCCAGTGTAGAATATGAAGATGGATAGCAGAGAACAGAGAAGGAAACTGGGAATGCATCATCCAACAGAAGGATGAAGGAAGAGGGGGAATCTCTGAGGGACAACTGATAGTGGGAGATGATCAAGGGGAAGTAAGACCAAGAACTGGAAGAACAGCTGAGCTGCCTGATGGTGAGCCATACAGCAGAGAGTAGCCCACACCGGCGACACAGCAGCAAGGACCGCCACAGAACTGCACTAACACCTGGACAGCCCTGCTCTGCTCCGCAGTCTAAGTATACTACTGAGATCCTCGATACCTTGTTTCCCAAACAACCAATCAAACCCCTATTATTTGGTAAAAACTACAGGGATACTATGTTGCCCAAGAGGGTGGGGCTTTGTTAATTCTAGGTTACTGTATAAGTTAAGCAGCCCATGGCAGAAACCCATCCAGAATGTGTCTAATGGCTGCTGATGTCATCATAAGCAGCCTAGGACAGAAATGACAGACAACAAAAGAAAACAAAGCTACTTTCTTCTGAAGGTCTGGATATTCATTGCATCAGTTTCTTTATTAAGCTTCTCCTTTACCCTGGTAATGAAGAAGTCCCTTGAGTACTTGATACCACTGATGAACTCATTTGACAAGTATTATTAAGTGTCTTTCCGGAGAAGCCCACGCTGTGTTCAGTTTTGAGGACAAATGGAAATCAGAAACATTTGCAGATACTCCATTGTGGTCCCCAAGGTCTAGTTATGAGAGACAAATACTGAGATAAAAATGGTCTGTAGGAAATATAGAACTCAACCATGGTGAGTGTTGAGGAGAGCACATGGCTCCATCTGACTTTACAAAAGAACAGGGAAGCTGGCTTAGCTGAGATGAGTGGAGACTTCCCTGAAAATAATTAAGATCTGCTGCAACGTACATAGGAGAATATGGGGGATAATGAGGTGAATGATCTGAAACACTTCAGGAAATAAAGTCAGCAAGGTGTGGGAATAGTTTAGAATTAGGAATGAGCATGAGGTGTGGAAAAGTACGCAATAATAACACCATTGTTACACACACAATCATGATCTTTGTTGATCTTTTTACTATTGATATATACAACACCAACTCAGCTAGCAAATGCTCAATATTCATTGAGCTGAATGTAAAAAATCAAAGATAATTCTAGGGGTAAGACAATGAGTTTGACTTGAAACTGTCATTATAGGCTTGCATAAATTAAGTTGTACCTCAAAATATATGAATTTTTTAGTGTCTGTGAGTATGACCTTATTTGGAAATAGGGGTTTTGTAAATATACACAAGTTAAAATAAAGTCATATAGGATTAATGTGGCTATGCTTATAAAGACACAAGAACCCAAGCATGGAAGAGATTTAGAGAGGAAAAGATACGCACAAAGATCTGTGAGGCTGCAGGCAGAAATGGAGGTGTTCCATCTATAAGCCATCAATGTTGAGAATTACTACAACCACCAGAAGTTCCAAGAAAGGGGCACTGAGCTGATTTTCCCCCAGAGTTTCCGGAAGGAACACACCCCTTTAACACATTGACTTTAAACTTTCAGTCTCTAAAGCTGTGTAGTAAGAGGCATGCGGGCGGCTGCATTCCTGGCGCCTGGTTCCCGGCGCAGGGCCCCTTGTTTTTTCCGGCTCTCGGTACCCGAAATAATTACACAGAAACTGTATTCATTTAAATACTGCCTGGCCCATTAGCTCTAGCCTCTTATTGGCTAACTCTCACATAATTGTTTAACCCATTTCTAATAATCTGTGGATCGTGGCTTACCACCATGAGTCTAACTAGTGTCCATCTTGGGCCGGAGAAGCATGGCGTCTGCCACACTGCCTTCTCTCTCACAGCATTCCCTTCTGTCTACTCCACCCACCTAAGGGCTGCCCTATCAAAAGGCCAAGGCAGTTTTCTTTATTTAACCAATGAAAGTAACACAAATACAGAAGACCCTTCTACACCAAAGCTGAGCGGATAAATTCATGCTTTTTAAACCAACAGACCTGTCGCATTTTGTTATGAAAGTTCTATGAAACTAACAGAGGACTGTCTTTCTGATATCAAAGAAGAAATGCCAATGATTAATCTTAAATTTGAAGCAATTGCTATAATGAACTTTGTTACTCAAAACCTGTTATCATTACAATAAACAGCCTTGATTGTGTCCACCCCCAATCACTATCTTCTAAGAAAAATGGTTTCCATGTTTATTATCAAGAACATTCTAGGAGGTCTGGGAATACAGTTCAGTCAGTAGACTGTCTGTCTGGCATACACGAAGGCTGAGATTTAATCTCCATCCAGCTGCACATCAACCACCTGGGATTCTAGCACCAGGAAAGTGAAAGATCAGAAGTTCGAGGTTATCCTTGACTACATAGTGAGCTAGAGGCCAGGCTAGGCTATATAAAACAAATAGACCAGAGAGAAAAAAAAATCTGTCTAGGAAATTCCAAATATCCCTATGATCGATGGCAGTTAAGAAAAGAAAAATACGAAAGAAGAAAATTAAAAACAGCTTATTTTTAACTTACTGTTTTTTAATTAAGTAAATGTGTTCTTGCCAGTTGTATACATGAATACAGTGCATTCTGCTTACTTTCCCCCTTGCCCTCTTCTGTACTCCTTCCTCCCTGTCATCCCCTCTCCTTCCCGCAGGGCCCCTTGCTATGTTCAAGCCTGCATGCTTTGTTTTATGGTCCACCAATTTTAACCGGTACCATCTGTGTGGTCGCAGGTTTGGAACGTCCATTAGAGGTTTGTTACACAAGCAAGGCAATGACTTGTCCCTCTCTCAGAATTCATTAGTTGCCAGCAGTCCAGCAGAAAGAGTTCAGGCTGTCTGAGCCCCTCATCCATCCATGATTGACAGCTGACAGGCTCAGTCTTGTGCAGACTCAGAACAGGCAGGCAGCCACAGCAACTATGAGATCACGTTCATAATGCTATGTCATGCCCTGAGGACAGTATTTCACAATGCTTCTTCCTGTGTCCAGCCTATACATTTCTTTTCTGTTCTTCCCTCTTTCACAATGTTCCCTGAACCTGAGAAGATTATATAAATGTCCTGTTAAGGCTGAGCACTCATCGGTCATTTAGCCTAACTATTCTGAGACAAGTATTCGCCACTGTTGGGTAAGAGTAGCATTTCTATGGGCTGGAGAGATGGCTCAGTGGTTAAGAGCTTTGCTTGCTCTTCCGGAGGTCCTGAGTTCAATTCCCAGCAACCACATGTGCTCACAACCATCTGTAGTGAGATTTGATGCCCTCTTCTGGCCTGCAGGGATGCATGCAGGCAGAGCACTGAATACATAATAAATAAGTAAATCTAAAAAAAAAGAGTAGCATTTCTATATGGGAATAAACAATATTTAAACTGCACTTTGGTATCATGTCAATTTACCTAAACAACAGAAGGAATCTTGAGGCCTATCAACTCTCCAGTAATAGCTTTTTTTTTCATTTTTTCTTAGGATTTATTTAATATTTTGTGTGTTGAGTGTTTTGCCTGCATTTATGTATGTGCATCACGTGCATGCTTTGTGCTTGTGGAGGCCAGGAGAAAGCGTCAAATGCGCTGGGATCTGAGTTACAGATGGCATGAGTGTTTGCTGGGAATTGAGCCCAAGTCTTCTTCAATAGTAGCAAATAGTATTAACCACTGCTCTAAGTCTCCAGTCCATGTATGAACTTTTGACAAGGTTTATAGTTCTAGACATGCATGCCCTCATATGAAGCAGACTCAAATCCAATCTAAGGACAGTTATACTATTACTGTACCAATAGGTCATCTTGCATGGCAGGTTGGCCTTATAGTTCGCAGGGTTAACAGCCAGGTAACACCACTGATGTCCTACCTCTCCTAGCAGCCTGCATAGCACATTCTAGCTCTATGAAAGCTAGCCATCAGGGAGAAATCTCCCAGCTCAGTTCCAGCTTGCCTTCTCCATTATATCTTACAACCAAGGTACATGGTTGTCTTCAACAACAAGGTCTTATCATTTAGTCTTGATGGGCAACCAGGACCAAGGGAAATTTCCTGTATTTGTAGGGGGACCTCCAGGACCTCCCTGAGCAGCAAACTCATAAGGAGGTTTCCCATACACATCCTACACTGGGATTTTTATTTGATAAACAATGGCTTCTAAGAGAGTATTATCTAACGGTAAAGGTTGGAACCTTCTAATTATGTTTTCTAAACTTAGATTTCAATTGACTTTCAAAGTGGTAGATTTTCATATGGCTTTTCCATAAGTCCTTTACTTCAGTTAACTACCCCTCCCAAGCCCCTCACCTCCCTGTATCCCACCCTCATATCTGTTTAAACCACCCCATTTCCAATATTCTCCTTCTACACTTTTCTATTATCTACTCTCTCTTAAGATATCCATCCATGTACCCTTTCTAGTTTCCCAAATTAAACACATAAAAGTAAACATTCCGAGCAAGGGTACACATTACTGTACAGAAACTCTCAACTCCCAGTTGTCAACTTTTACCTTTATTGCCTAAGCCACTAGAGTCCTATTTAGAAAGTCCTTACCTATATCTGTATCTTGAAATCTACTTTTTCTTCCAGCTGTTTCAGATTTTCAGGTTTTATGTTGAGGTCTTTGATCCATGTAGAGTTGATTATTCTGATAGAGCAGAGGAAAGGATCTCTATAATTCTTCTACACATGCATTCCCTCATATGAAGCAGACTCAAGTCCAATCTAAGGACAGTTATACTATTACTGTACCAACAGGTCATCTTGCATGGCAGATATGGATATCCAGCTTTCCCAGAACCCTTTGTTGAAGAAGTTAGCTTTTCATCAGTTGAAGGGGTGAGCTTTTCTTCAGTCTGAATATTTCATTTCTTTGTCAGAAATTAAATAGCCATAGTTGTGTGTGTCTACATTTGAATCCCCTATTCTAGTCTATTCATCCATACATCTTATATACCAGTGTGCCAGCACTTCACCTCCTAGCGCAAGGCATAGACAGTTTTCCTGCATTTGAAAATGGAGTAGCAGCCAAGGAGGCAGCCTCAGCAGCTTCTCCAAAGTCTCCTAGAGCCTCCTTTCGTTTGTCATCACTTTCTTCAAAAGCTAAGAAATGGGCCGGGCGGTAGTGGCGCACGCCTTTAATCCCAGCACTCGGGAGGCAGAGGCAGGCAGATCTCTGTTAGTTCGAGGCCAGCCAGGTCTACAAGAGCTAATTCCAGGACAGGCTCCAAAGCTATAGAGAAACCCTGTCTTGAACCCCCCCCAAAAAAAGCTAAGAAATGGGGCAGTTTAGTGGTTACAAGTACTGGCTGTTCTTAACAGAAGTTCTGAGTTCAAATCCAAGCACCCACTTACCAGCTCACAAGGGACTGTAACTGTAGTCCCATGGGATCCAATGCCCTCTTCTGGTGGGCAGATGTTCTTGCAGCCAAACACCCATATACATCTACAAAAACAAAAAAAAAAAAAAAGAAAGCTAAGAAATAACTTTGGGGGCCTTTCCTGGTATTAAACATCATCATCATTGACTGTCAAATTCACACATGATTCTAAAGGTCATCCTCACTTATGCCAGGGTACAAAGTCAGCCAGGTATCAGGTCAAACAGGCCTCACCAGCACAGCCTTCAGTGTCCTGAGGCCTGAGTCAGAGGAAACAAAAGCCTAGAAACTTAGGCTGCACAGAAATAAGGATGCCAGTGTCCTTCCTCCTTGGCTTTCTGAGAACTAAAGGTAAACTACTCATTTTGCAGAGCTGACCAAGAGCAATTATCCTCAGGTTATCCAGCAATTATCACCTAAACATGTGGAGTTTAAGCCAGGTATGGTGCATGTGCCTGTAATCCCAGAACCTGTCAAGTGGAGGAAGAAGACATATTTGAGCCTCACCCGGCTACCTGGTGAGTTAAAGGCCTCATGCAATCATTTAAAAAAAAAGATATTTTGTTTACAGATATTGTCAGACAATCAAGGCTTCAGCATTTGCATCTAATACACTTGTCCACATTTGAAAACCTCTTCTTGAAAAAATGTTTCACTGTTGCTAATATCTTCCAAGCTAGTCTTCCTAATGTAGCCACAGTCACCTAATCCCACAATTCCTGAAAAGCGGTTTCTCCATGAAGCACTATCCAAACTCCCTCTCCTAGGCACCACATACCTGCCAAATCATGCTCTTCCCTCACCTCTCCCTACCTGCTTCACAATCAGACGCAAATAATTCTACAAGTCTAAGTGACATCAAACATGCAGAAAGGACTAAGCACCATGCAGAAGGGACTTTTGCAGTGGACAACTCCAGGTGGTCAAGCAGGAACTGTGGAGACTCTGGCCTCGCCTTGCTCTCTTTACTAGATTCTTATTTTTTTCCTGAGTCACTCTGACTTGTCAATTATGTCACCAAATTTCTATGCTAAACTCTTCCCCTCTGCAGCCCAAGACAGGCACCAAGAGTTTTCTTCCTGCCTTTCCTAGCCAGAGGGGGAAAACAAGATGACTATTTCTCAAAAGGAATTTTTCAAAAACAAAAGAGTAAAATAAAGTACCACGCCTGAGTACATGTATAATGGATTAGTTAAAAATGCTGCGGATTCCCAGCGGCAGAAACGCTTCAGGTCGCCTGAGCGGGGGCAGGCAGCGGGCCATGTGGGCAGGCAGCGAACAGCGGGTCCTGAGAGCAGTCAGTCCCAGGCAGGGACAGACCATGAGATACAGACAGATAAGCACGCCATGCAGAGTGAGGTTGGATATTTATTTAGTGGGTTATGGAGGGGAAAGGGAGAAGGGGAGAAGAGCAGAGGGGGGGAGAAGTGGGGAGAGGCAAAAGCTGCCTCTCCGAGAGGGAGATGGAAAAAGAAGAGACTCAGGCTGCAAGCAGGAAGGAAGATCTGCCTGCCTCAGTGGAGGGGGGAGTGGGTGTGGCTTGTCTCTTAAAGAGACAGAACAGATCATTACAACGTGGCCCTACCTCCTAAGTGGACTGTGAATGATGAGGAGACCAGAGATGACACCTAGCAAGCAGTTATCAACCATTGGCTAAGATGTTGCACAGGTGATGTAATGCCCACCTCTTTCCCCAGATGGTCTTTTTATCATCAATTTGTCAATGAAATCATGCTGGTGGTGAATGGACACATTGAGTCTCAGGCAGGCTAACATGTGAAAACGAGAAAAGTAAGCAAATGAAGTTTGATCTCAGCTCTGACAAGAAGTGCTCCTGTTAATTAGGGAAGCAGAGAGACATTTAAGAAGAAGCCAGCCTTGGAATTGGACTGTGACTTCCATGGCACCCTCCTTATAGGAGTCTGGAGCTGTGCAGATGGTCCTCTTCCTTATCTCTAGCTGGAGCACTGGACAGTGGAGAGGGCAAGCTCCAAGCAGGCTCGGAGTGGGCACGGACCTTCAGGGAACTGAGTACAAAGGGACAATGAGCTATCAGCTCACACTTGTCAGAGTGGCCACTCTCAAAACAAAACCAGGAAATACATGCTTGTGAGGAAAGTGGGACAGAAGTGTGTACTATTAGCAGGACGGCAAAGTGACACAGCCATGATGAAGGAGAACACTAGCAGTCCTCAACACAGGAAAAATACAATCACTACCCATCCAGCAGTGCTATTTTTGGCTGTTTACACCAAAGAATTAAAGAGGTATCTGAAAAGGCTATCTGGACAACTATGCTCCTTTGGTCTGATTCCCAACAGCAGAAGGTAGAAGGAATGCTCACCAGTGAAAGGGGAAAGAAACTTGGTACATTTGTGCAACTGATTATCAGTCAGCCTTAGAAAAGAAGCATGCCCGGTCATTTGCTAAAACATGTGTAAACGACAAGAGAAAGGCCAACCACTTCATTCTCCTAGGAAACATCCTCAGCGGAGGCATTGCTGGGACTCCCTGTGTGCAGAGGTGATGGAAACGTCTGAGAACTCGCAATTGCACAGTGCTGGGAATGTCGCAAATGTCACTGAATTTGAAGAAAGCATTTTATGTCCAATGTAAAAGTATTTGATGTCGAATGTTCCTAAATATTTATGGTTTCTTTTAATATCTTGTGTGTGGTAGGTATCACAGCAAACTCCATAGGAATTTGTATTACTAATTTTAAGTTTCTTAGAATGTATTTTTTTGTTCTCTTTTTTTTAAAAAAAAAAGTTCTATAATAGCATGTATATTTTAAAGATTATCCCAGACTGGGAAGCTAGCTGGGTTGGTAAAGTGTGCAAGGAGCTCAGAGTTTGCTCCTCAGAACCCGTACAAAAGCAGCAAGGCATGGTAGCAAGCCCTGGGGATCCCAGCACTGAGGTGGCTGAGACATCACCACCATCATCAATCTCTGGTGCTTGATGGCCAGCCAGCCAAGCCCAATCAGGGAGTTCCAGACCAGTACAAGACTTTGTCTCAATGTTGACCTCTGGCCTCTAAATTTATATAGATGTGGATGATGAGGCTGACTAATGACACCCAATGTTGACCTCTGGCCTTGGCATGTACATACATGTGAATGATACTGCTGACACCCAATGTTGACTTCTGGCCTCTGCATATATATACACGTGGATCACACTGCTGACTAATGACACCCAATGTTGACTTCTGGCCTCTATATGTACATACATGTGGATATTGTGGCTGACTAATGACACCCAATGTTGACCTCTGGCCTCGATGTGTATATACATGTAAACTCAAGAACACATGTTCACCCATACACACATTAGCATGTATACATTGTATACATACACACATACAAACAAACAGCAAATAGAATTTAAAAGACTCCCTTTGGTGCCCTGCATATTTCTTTTGTGGGTCCCATTGCTCCACCTACTCATACAATGCTGGCTCCATTCTTGACTCACACACGCTGAGCACTGCAACTTCAGCCACAGATAGATGTAATAACTACCTGTAGGATAACAAGTCTCTACCTGAAGTTGCAGTTGAGCTGCATCCACAAAGCTTCAGGCATGCATATTTAATTGCTTATTCCACATTTCTACCTGCATGGCCATGGGAATCCCAGACTCAGCATGTCCAGAATAACCAGTGAACTTTCTTTTTTTAATTTTTAAATCATTTAATTCATATATGTGTATAGATGTTCTGTCTACATGTATGTCTGTGCACCATGTGTGTGCCCGGTGCCTGAGGAGACAGGAGAAGACTATGGGTACCCAAGTGGAGTTACATATGGCTGTGATGTGCCATGTGGGTACTGGGAATAAAAGATCCTCTGGAAGGGCAGCCGGTGCTCTTAACTGAAGAGCTGACTCTCCACCACAACATATGAACTTTCAAACTTTTCTCTCTCGATAGCACCACATCTACTCACTGGCCAAGTCAAAAACCCAAGGACTTTTGAATCTTTGGCCTTCCTTTTTTCAGTCTCTCTTTTAAATATATTTAGAAATCACTTAATTATCTATTTTCTATCCCAACAATATTTTACTTTTCTTATAATCTATCATGACATCAGAGTCAGGACTTCTTGGAGGCTTCTCGTTTTGCTCAGTAGTAGCAGATAGGTCGCTTAAAACTAAAGAAAAATACCCGTGGGAAAATTAAACAGTTATAAAACCAGTATATATGATGAGCAAGACATAAAATTGTCTGTGTCTAATTTCTTCACTAATTTGTTCTCCAAAATGTACTTAGTTTTCTTGGGATAAAGATTTTGATAACGTTTGTAGCTACATGGTTTTCTCATTTTGAAATAAGTATGACATTCCCTGAATCAAAACAGGAGAAAGGATTCTGACGTACAAAATGAACTAAGAGTCCATTGAAAGCAGAGGTAAATTGAATATAATTTAGATGCTGACCTTTGATAAACACAAAAACAGCATGTACAATATCTCCAGAGAGTTTTCAAAACTTCTAAGCAGTTCATATTACACTTGCAAACCTTTAGAGGAGGGTCTTGCTGGTGGTCACCCCGCACCCATTCTTTTTTAACAGCTTATATAGCATTAAAATACAAAATTATAAAAAGCACCACACAGATACTACCTAATCCTGCTAAGAACACCTCTTTAACGTTTCTCGTTTTATATCTCCCTTCTTGTCGAAACTTTCCAGCAGTTCTCTGCTACCCGTGGCATAAACATGTGCTGCTAAACTCCAGCCGCATCACCTACCGTCTGTCCACCCCCATCCTCACTTCTTCAGCTTGATCCTTCTCCTAATGGCCTCTAGACACACTGCAACTCTAGTTCCCTAGGCTAACACACTCATCTCTCAAGGCTGTACCACTTGAATATCCTCTTCCTGGAACTGTCTCCTGCTGGTTTCTTTGTCATATGCACATCTTAACTCAATGCTATCTCTAAGAGCCCTTCCCAACACCTAACACATCCAGTCCTTACCTACCTCTCTCAAGAAGCAAGCCTCCCAGAACATCACAGTTTTTCTTTTCTTTTCTTTATAATGTTTAGCACTATGTGAATCACTCTATCAGTGATTTGCTCATTACCTAGAAAAAGGACTTTTTATTTCAAAAACCTATTTTCTACTTTATTTCGGCCCATGATCCTAATCTAAATTCAATTTTATGAGAGTGATGGGTGTTTATATGTATCTTACAGTCAATTTCAGTATGCTCCAAGTGGACACAGATACTTCCCTCACTTGCCTGACCTAACCTGCAGATGTCCCAGTATTTATTATGCTTGATCTTAACTAAGACAATGAACAAAGAAATAAAACTTTTCCCATTCTGAGACAGTACTGGTCCTTCCAGTTCTAAGCAACACTGCTGAGAGTATTGAGACCCCCCATCGGCACCCCCAGGCATCTTGGCATACACCCGTAATCCTACTACTCTACGGGCTGAAACAAAGTGATAAAGGGTTCAAAGCTACAATGGACCATATAGCAATACTGTCTAAATAAATAAGTTTTTAAAAACTTTAAAATAATATCCTGAGCCTCACACTGGTAGTACCATACTTAGGGGAATGTTGAACACTTGTTAGATACTTTCTAAGGGCTGGGTAAGGTACGCAATAATCTCAGCATTCTCTGAGCTATAAGAGCTCACATCTCTACTAGCAAGGACTCACAAACAACTCTAATAAGCAGATACTTCAAGTAATCTGAGACAATTGCAGTTTTATAGATCATACAATCTGTTTCTGATTCAGAACACCTTGAGCTTATGAGTACAGATTTAGGATAATAAAAACAAACTTGGAAGGGAGTATGAACAAAATACGTTGGGAACATAAAAGAAGCACTTAATTCTCTTGGTAGGAACAAGCAAAATGTCACAACGAGCCAGTCAATATTTAATTTCATTACTGTTGTCATCATCAACATCATTATTAGTGAGGCAAGGGCTCAGTTGTAGTCTATTCAAGCCTAGAATTGGAGATCTTCCTGCCTCAGCCTCGGAGTACTGAGATTATAAGCATATACTGATATTCTGGCTAGTCACTGGGATGTTGATTAAATAAAGAACTTTCTCCCAACTTGAGAAAACTTGAGATAGTATTCATTTCAATGAGGAAAAAATATGAGTAAATTTAAAGTGTATGATGTCATCAAGAACAGTGAGTTGGCAAACTCACAAAGATAAACAGCTATAGAATCATGATGCTTAGTTTTAATTGATACAACCTAAAGTCACATTGGAACAAAGTCTCAATGAGGGATTATCTAAATTGAATTGGTTTATGGATATGTCTGGGGGCCTTGTCCTAATAAAACTATTGATTGGGAAAAGAAGCAGTGCCACTGAGGGTGGGTGGCAACATTCCCTAAGCATGGATCCTTAGCAATGTGAGAGTAGAGAAATCTATCTTAGCTCAAGCGAGCAAACAAGTGAGCATGAATACATTCATTTCTCTCTGCTCTTTATTATGAATATGATGTGACCAGCTTTCTCCTGTCACTGTGACTTCACCGCTATGGTGGGTTGAAACCTGGCAATGTTCTCTAAGTTGCTTTTTGGTCAGGGTATTTTATCACAGCCAAAATATGAAACAAGAGCAAGAAGGATAATACATAATGCAGAGGGCTTTGAGGATTACGGTAAGGGATGCTGTCCTTGCCTCGCCCTCTGATTCACTAATCCCCGTGAGTGTGCTAAACTGGCTACAGAAGAATCCCTTGTAAAGCATGTTTAAAACATTCCAACTTTTCAGATGTGGATAATGTGGTTGAGGGATTTAGGCTCATTTTTGGTTTCGTTTTTTGAAATCAGGTCTCTCTCTGTGCAGCTCTTTGTAAATCTCATTATATAGGCATGTTCAACCCTATGCAGGCATGGCTATTTTCAAAGGAGTATCTGTTTGCTCATGTACTCCCAGCCTACCTCATCTGTGTTTAAATTTGAAGGGAAAGAGATTAAGTCTCTGTCTTAAACCTATAACTAAGCATGAGAAATTGTTTTCTGACAACCTCATTCCACTAAGATAAAAAGGATTCTTTGGACCACCTTGAAGAACCAAAGCTGAAACAGTAGTCAACCAGATAGCATCTGACCAAGACTATGTAATTATGTACACCTCTTGCCCCTTGTTTCCATTTTATATCAGGCTTGTGTCTATAGAAATAAGGTAGGAAACTTTAGATCTCAAAGACACAGAGCTTCAGCTAGTCATACATGGAGGCTTGAGGCAAAGCTTAGTCAGTAAAGTGTCTACTATGCAACCATGGCTTGAGTTCAGATCCCCAGCAACCCAGTGTTGGCTGAGGTGGAGACATGAGGCTCCCTGAGGCTTACCTGCCAGCTATGTTAGTCAAACTGATGAGCTTCAAGTTCACTAAGAAGCTCTAGGAGCTGAGGAGATGGCTTGGTAATTAATGTGCTCATGGAGACTCATAACTGGTCAGAGTTCTGAGATAGACTGTAAGTACTCGGTCCTAAATGTGACACCTTCACCAACAACCCCTTGAAGACAGTATATAGGAGAGGAAAAACTTCATCAAATCAAATAAATCTGAGAAAATTGCCACATAAACACCCAAGAACTCCACAATACCATGAAATAATCAAAACTACAAATAATAGGTTTAGAGGAAGGAGAAGAAACCCAAGTTAAAGACACTTAAAACATTCTTTTAATCATACACAGCTGGCCATGGTGGCACACACTTTTAATTCCAGTACTTGGGAGACTGAGGGAGATGGATCTCAGAGTCTATGAAGGTAGTTACAAGACAGCCAGAGCTACCCAGAGAAACCCCATCTTGATAAACAAAAATCATAGAAGAAAATTTCTTCAATCTAAAGAAAAGGGTCTCTATCAAGGTACAAGGGGGACATAGAACACCAAATAGACAGGACTCAGAGAAAGTTTCCACGACATATAATAATCAAAGCACTATATATACAGAGTAAAGAAAGAATATTAACAGCTATAAGGGGACAGTACCAAGTCACATATAAAGAAAAGTTAGAATATTACAATAACACCTGACTTTTCAGTAGACTGAAAGTCTTAAGGGCCTGGACAAATATTCTACTAACTCTGAGAAACTACAGATGTCAAGATGGATTACTATAGTCAGCAAATCAGAATTTTCAGAGAAAGAAAAACATTTTACAATACAAATAAATTTAAATAATTTCTGTCTACTAATCTAGTTCTATAGCAAGTAAAACTTCAGTCTGAAGAGAAGGTGAACTACACCCAAGAGAACGCAAAGAATAAATAAGCCCAGAACAGTTAGTCAAAGGGGTAGAATGGAAATACCATAACAGCAAAATAGCATCCATGGTGTTGGAAGATACTTTGTATGCTACCAAAGAGAAAATTAATCATCAATGTCACCAAGCTATAAACTGAGACCTACAGCAGCAACCTACCTGCAGCATATACTGTTATAATAGTGGCACAATGTTATGGGAGAATCCAACCACGTTCTGATGGCACTTAAGTCCTACTCCATAACTGCTAAAGACATACTATTACTACTAGACCAGCAGATGACAGTTCACACAGAGACAACTGAACAATGTGCAAAGAGCAAGAGTTTGGGGCACTGAACCCTAAATGGGATGTTTTTAGCAAACCCTCCCTTCAAGGCTCAGGGGTCTATATAGAAGAAGAGGCAGAAAGATTGTAAGAGTCGGAGGTGGTAGATGACTCCAAGGAAACAGCATCGTCAAGGCACACATATCATACCTCACATATCACAGAGACTGTGGCAGCATGCACATGACCTACAAAGGTTCAAACCAGACAGAACCCGAGCACTAAGTAGGGGAAGAACACACAAATCCCCATATTAACCAAGAAGCTATTTGTGATTGCTATCTACTCAGAAAAGGAAAATCACTTTACTCCAATGGAGTGTCGTTGGGTATAAGAACCATATTCCAGAGCAGACTCCGTTGCCCAAGAGTCACTGACCAAATACAAAACAGTTTCCAGGTTTTTGTGAGATTTTTGTTTTGTTTTCTTATTGATTTGTTTAGTTTAATTTCTTTCACTTTTGCTTTTCATTTTTTGTTTTGTTTTGAGACACACAGTTTAGTAGGAGGAGGAGAGGATCTGGGAGGATTTGCAGTAGTGGGAAGAATATGATCAAAATATAGTGTAGGGAAAGGTTTAAATAAAAGAATTAAGCTGTTAAAAGGATGAAGACATGGAGTTGAAAGGGAAACATATTGTGAAAGATGAGGTAGGATGATTTGAAGGAAGAAATTGAGAAACATATGATCATATTTCATTGTATACATGTGTAAAATTTCAAAGAATAAATTTTTAAACAATATTACAGATTCAGAGACAACTTATCTTGGGATGTTTTTATTTCCCTTAGCAGTTATGCCTTGGCTGTCTATGAGTTTGAGTTAACATCCCTTTTACCTCCAGGTAAAGTACATTCTCAGTAGACTACTAGCTTTCACCAAAACAGATGCTAAGACTATCAGGCAACATCTGAGACCAAGAGAATTTTCTTCACCCATTTTCTACACCCATCAACCTGTGATCCTCACCAGTGTATTTGGTAAATATTCTGGTTGATGACTTTCCTTGTTCTGAAACTGATAAAAATCTCCACATAACTGCAAAATAAAAGAGCTGATCAGGATAGAGAGAGACACTCTTTCAATTACAAAATGTAATTAGTTAATAAAAGTCAGAAAGTGTTGCTGTGTAGGCCAATCAAATGATCTGAAGTAATTTTTTTAAATCCCAAAAAGTCTTGATATGGCACAAAAATTCCCATAAGCAATGTTTTGGACAGAGAGCAGAGTTAGTTTTAGCTCTCTTTGCACTTTAGGATGAAGAGGCCACAGCTGCCTCTGAGAAGGAATTTGCTTTGTTTACTAGGGAAGAGAGCAGAGGAAAGACTGGTGTCACAGGAAGGGACAAGGTCAGAGAAGGATGGCTTAGAATAGGAGATAGAGAAGTTAGGTCTCTCAGAATCCATCTTTAATTCTATCATGATCTCTAAAATCTTAATTTCTTGTTCTTTAACATCTCTTTATTTAACTTTTGAGACATTTAAAAAAATCGGGTTTTTTGTAAATTAGCACTTTAAATAATGGCTTTGATATTTTTTCATTTGAATAAATGTAGATTGTCCATTATGGCCTTTAGTTCTATTGTCTAGAGACTGTAGTTTATCATGTCATAAAGTGGGGAGAGAAGAAAACAAAGTGCTGCCCATTTTTTTCAAATACTTATAAATAAACAGAAGTACAATAATTAACAAGCACAAAAACATTTTGAGGACTTGTCTTAGTTAGGGTTTCCGTGGTGTTTCCATAAAACACCATAACCAAAAGTGTAACTTGAGGGCCGGCTTGTTGGGGTTTCTGTCCTGCCCAGTTCCCACAACTGGCAAGTCCCAAAGAAAATCACACAGAGAGTCTATATCAATGATAAACTGATTGGCCCATTAGCTCAGGCTTCTTATTAGCTCATGTAGCTTATATTAACCCATTATTCTTATCTATGTTAGCCACATGGCTCAGTACCTTTTTCAGCGGGGCAAGTCACATCCTGCTTCTTCAGTGGTCTGGGCAGGACTGCCAAGAGAGCTTCCTTCTTCCCAGAATTCTCCTGTTCTAATACTATTTGCCTCTACTTCCTGTCTGGTTGACCTGCCTATACAAAAGTAACTAGAGAAAGGGGGTTTATTTGGCTTACATATCCTCTCTTTTGAGGAAAATCAAGGCAGGAACTAAAGGCAGGAACTGGAACTGAAGCAGAAGCCAGAAAATAGTGCTGCACATGGGCTTGCTCCCCCTGGATTTTTCTGTTTGCTTTCTTGTACACCCCAGGACCACACCCAGGGGTGTTATTGTCCCCAATGGGCTGGAATATTGACATCAATTATTGGTCAAGAAAATCCTCTACTGACTTGCCTACTAGCCAACTTTATTGAGACATTTTCTTAATTAAAATTTGTTTCCCAGATATGTCTAGGTTTGTGTTAAGTTGACAAAACCAACCAGCATAGTACTAAAAGGTGGAGGAAGGTTCCACCAATATTCCCTCCTTACTTGATTTTCTATTTATTATTTTAGTGTCTTTTTTTTCTTCCTAAAACGTGAAACCTTCCAGGCTATTTGGTTTGGGTCAGATTTATGTGCTGGTCATGGAAGCAGCTCCTTTGGATCTTGGTCCAACGTTGGTTCCTCCCACTCATCGTGAGTTTATCCTGCATGCTTACATAAATATGAGGGGCTAAAAATCATTGGATGAGCATCCCTGATGTGTGTCCTCCTGTCTGAGCCAACGTTTCCTTCTAAGCCAAGAATTGGTTGTATGGTCTTGGTCTTTTCTAGGAGGCTACTGCTTATCTGAGGGATGACAGCTCCACTCTTTTGACCAATTTCTACATTTTTATGATCAATCATAATTTCTATATTAAAAGGAAAAGGTTACAATAGACAGGAGAGGGGATACAGGAAAACATGGAGCTAGATATTGGATGAGAGGCTGGAGAAATGGGCTGAGTATTAACAAACCATGCTCCACACAAATACTCTGGAAGAAATAAGGAAAGAGCCAACAACCAGCTCAGAATACACCAGCTGACCACTAAACAAGCCAAAGAAGAAGTCCAAGTCCTAGAAAGAACTTATCTACTGAAGGAAGCAGTATGGGTTGTTGGAGACTAAGGACCCATGTTGGCACCTGAAACTGATCTGGGTAACTCCTCTGGTAAAAGTCCTTAGGCCAGCTTGTCAGGGCTGCCAGTGACCAGACTGTTTCCTAAACACTCCAGAACGAGGCAATGATACCACCAAGGCATCTAGTTTTATAAAAGCCTTCACTAGCTGGCTCAGCTATTTTGCTTCAGTGTCACTGATGCCGTATTTCTCACTTGTACTTGAGGATCTGACGCATGGCAGAGCACCATTGCTAACTGTTGTCACTATGAGCAGCCCATCTGCAGAAAGAGCTATGAATACCATGATGTTAAATGTTTTTCTCTTGGCTTAGAACTGTTTTCTAATCACAAATACCAAAGTGTCTGAAAAACGTACAAAGCAATCTTTCAACCACCGAACATACTGCTATTATTCTCACTGCCTAAGTAACCCCTTGAGACATTACTGTAGTAGAATAAAAGAATAAATAATTTACCTCTGAGATGAACTTCTTTCCAGCTTGTACTGCTACTTTGAAGAAAATACTTTTTAAGTAGTAGCAAGCAACTAATCCTCTATTTTTTTTTTTTGCCTGTTTTCCCACATGCACATTCCAACTTTATTCGACAAATGAACTTCTGACTAATTTGAGCATCTGTGCATTGCTTTAATATTTGGCTCGGGAAACAATTTTTGGTTAAAAATAAGAGTTATGTTTTGGTTTTGAAATATTTATTTTTCCTAAGATTCTGAGAAATGTGCATTGATTTAAAGGCTTCAAATTTCTACCTCTGTTTGGGTCTTACATTTCTCATTCCATTCTCAGCTATCACCCATACCCCTAGAGAACCCACATTAGCATATGATGTTGTCCAATTATCATATTTAGATTCCTTGAAACACCTCACTATCTCTTTCACCGTGTGCTTTGTGAAGCTATTAGAACCAATGAAGCCATTAAGTAGGATTTCCCTCTCCTAGTTTCACAAATGGCAGACTCTAAATTAGAATGCAAACGTGGTGTTGTGTATAAAGAAACTGACCCATTGAAGAATCCACATAGCCTGTAGCCTCTGACCCATAAGCTACAACCATTGGAGACAACACTGTAGATCAGGAATCTGAAGCAATGCTCCATTAATCACAATTTTGTTATTCCTGGCTTTCTTCTTTTAAGAAAACAACTGAATGATTGTCAGACTCCTTTTCTGTTCTACAGATGCTTTCTACTATGGAGAGATACAGTGCATCAACAACGTGCACTGTATAATTATCTTCTTCCTTGATGAGTTTGTTAGACATGTATGTTCAGGAAAAAGCAAAGTGACCTTCAAAGAGCTGATGAATAATTGCTTACAAGGAAGAAGAAAGCACTTGATCTGAGGAAGGGAGTTGCCAGCTCCTTCCTCGACATTGTGTCTCCTGCCAAGTAACCACGACTAGGTGACCCTGTTTTTCCACCCTCAAGATTGCGAGGGGATGATGTTCTTCATTTAGAAAAACCAGGAAGAAAATAAAATAATAAAAGAAAAACTTTTAAAGGAGCAACAGATGTGGCCTAATTCACTGCGGCCTAACTGCACATCTAACAAAGAAGCAGAAATCACAACCCCTGCGTGTAAGAACAACGCCTGGCAGGAATTTCTAATTGAAAGCCAGTTCCCAAGTAGACAAAATTACCTTAAGCCAAAATGTAGAGAAAGTCAGCACAGGCTGGGCTGTGACCTCACCCATCACTGGCATCTCTCCAGCTGGTACTAAGGCCTGAAAATGGTGGGCATGCTAATCCATCCCTTGGCTACTCTACACTCGGTGATTCACCCAAACTCAAAGTTCTCAAGGCATTCTAGAAGAAATGCTGGTTTTGAAATAAAACAAAAATTTTATATTTGCTTTTAAAAACTGTTTTCATAATGGAAAGATCTCCATGCTCTTGGATAAGTAGAATAAAGATAGCAAAAACAGCAATCCTACCAAAAGCAATCTACAGATTTAATGCAATGCCCAGCAAAATTCTTCACAGAACTCAAAAGAACAATACTCAACTTCATATGGAAGGGCAAAAAACCCAGGATAGCCAAAACAATCCTGGCTAGTGGCCTCTAGCCAATCACATCACAATCCTGTATAGTAAAGGAACTTCTGGAGACATCGCAGTCCCTGACTTCAAACTCTACTACAGAACTACAGTACTGAAAACAGCCTGGTATGAGCATTAAAAACAGACAGGAGGACCAATGGAACTGAATTAAAGACCCGGATATCAATCTACACACCTACGAACACCTGATTTTGGACAAAAAAGCGAAAAATATCAAATGGAAAAGAAAAGCATCTTCAACAAATGGTGCTGGCATGACTGGATATCAATATGTAGAAGGATGAAAAGAGATCCATATCTATCGCCATGTACAAAACTCAAGTCCAAATGGATCAAAGACCTCCACATAAAGCCAACTACACTGAACCTCATAGAAGAGAAAGTGGGAAGTACACTTGAACACATTGGCACAGGAGACTACTTCCTAAATATAACCCCAGTAGCACAGGCACCGAGAGAAACAATTAATAAATGGAACCTCCTGAAACTGAGAAGCTTCTGTAAAGCAAAGGATGTAGTCAACAAGACAAAATGGCAGCTTACAGAATAAGACAAGATCTTCACTAACCCCACATCAGACAGATGATCTCCAAAATATACAAAGAACTTGAGAAAATGGTCATCAAAAGAACAAATAATCCAGCGGAAAAAAAAATGGGGTACAAACCTAATCAGAGAACTATCAACAGAGGAATCTAAAATGGCTGAAAGACACTTAAGGAAATGTTCAACATCCTTAGTCATCAGAGAAATGCAAATCAAAACAACTCTGAGATTTCATCTTATACCTCTAAGAATTGACAAGATCAAAAACACTGATGACAACTTATGCTGGAGAGGTTGTGGGGTAAAGGGAACACTCCTGCATTGCTGGTGGGAGTGCAAAGTAGTACAGCCCTTCTGAATATCCGTATGACGATTTCTCAGTAAATTAGGAAACAACCTTCCTCAAGACCCAGCAATACTACTTTTGGGTATATACCCAAACAATGCTCAATCATACCTCAAGGACATGTGCTCAACTATGTTCATAGCAGCATTGTATATCATAGAACCTAAATGCCCCTCAACCAAAGAATGGATAAGGAAAATGTGGCATATTTACACAATGGAGTGCTACAAAGCAGAAAAAAATAAAGACATCTTAAAATTTGCAGGCAAATGAATGGAGCTAGAAAACATCATTTTGAGTGAGGTAACCCAGACCCAGAAAGTCAATTATCATATGTACTCACTCATAAATGGTTTTTAAACATAAAACAAAGAAAACCAGCCTACAAATGATAATCCCAGAGAACCTAGACAACAATGAAGACCATAAGAGAAACATACATAGATCCAATCTACATGGGAAGTACAAAAAGACAAGATCTCCTGAGTACATTGGGAGCGTGGGGACCATGGGAGAGGGCTGAAGAGAGGCAGGGAGTGGAGCAGAGAAAATGTAGAGCTCAATAAAAACCAACAAAAAAAATGGGTAATAGATACAAAATTTTATCATCTATTGGTATAGCTAAATTTGTGAGAAATATAAACTGTAGGTGCAGAAAAATTATAGCATCCATCTGGGTCACTATGACATGCTTATTTATTGATAAAATGAAATATAACACAGCATGTAATAAAACATCTTCAAGATAAAGTGTGAGTCTACTAAATGTACATGCAACACCACAAGGAAAGAGACTCCTAGAGATAAATCTTTAAAGCATGTAAATAAATTAATCAATATATCAGCATGATAGGATTCTGAGTAGTTGCCTATTTTTTAAAAAATCTGATTATATATTATCTCAAAAAATTTGAAAAAAAAAACCTGCTTTCATTTCAATAAAATTCTGTGTACTAGTAAGTGAAGCAAAACTATCTCAACGTTCCTAAGGAAGAATAAAAAGAGCTCTAAATTTCAGATGTGTCTGTCTCCACAAGGCCCCGTGAGTCACACTGTCACAGTCTCCCTTCTGACAACAGAAGCTAACACCGGCTCCATGTCATGAAGATACTAACTGAACTTGGAAATATTACACACTTTATTAGCTCAGGGGCAAATGAGTACTGGTGTAGGAGGTTCTTCTGTCTATGTGTTGCTTTCATTGGTTGAATAAAGAAACTGCCTTGGCCTTTTGATAGGGCAGCACTTAGGTAGGCAGAGTAGACAGAACTAAATTCTGGGAGGAAAAAAGCAGAGTAACAGAGAGAGCCACCATGGAGCTGCCAGGTCAGACATGCTGAATCTTTCCCAGTAAGCCATGACCACGTGGTGACTTACAGATTATTAGAAATGGGTTGAATCAAGATGTGAGAGTTAGCCAATAAGAGGCTAGAACTAATGTGCCAGGCAGTGTTTAAATGAATACAGTTTCTGTGTGATTATTTTGGGTATAAACTAGCCAGGTGGCCAGGACCAAAAGCAGGCCCTCTCTCCTCTTACAGACTACAAGAAAGCAGAGCCTAGATTTCAATGACCACCCCAAAAAATAAAAAAAAAATAAAAAATAAGCAAGTAAGCCTGTCCTTCATCTTTCTGGGTCCAAGTATCAACTCCTGAGTTGGGACTAGCTTGAGTACTACTAAGACCCAACTGAGGAGCATTAGACAATGCCTGGGTCACAGGCTCCAGAGAACTCGAACATAGTAAGTCTGAAGTGTGGCCTGGGAAATGGTGCTTTTCAAAGATCTCCTCGGTGTCTGCAGTCAGACCTGCAAACCCTTGCAGCACTATTCATCTAAACCTCTTTCCTGTCATCAAGTAACTAGTTGACTATGGAAAACCTTATCTCGCTCCTTAAATCAACATACAGTGCATCTGTCACTCGATTGCACATAGGGAACTTTCTCCTCATTCACTTCTTTACTGCAGGAGTATATAGATGAATGAAAAGTTTAGTTCAGCAAATGGCAGCCAGAAGGCCAAATCTAGCCTGGTATCTGTTTTATTAAATACAGTTTTAATGGAACACAAGCAGGCTGGACCCACTCACAAGCTTGCTTCTGATGGTTTTCACAAAGTTAAGTCACCAGAAAAGTGGTTTCCATCTATGCCACAAAGCCAGAAGTTATGTCCTTTCTGGTTTGCTATGGTTCGCATGTGGTTTGTCAACAAGGTTCATATGTTGGGGTCTTGGTGCCTAGTGCAGCAGTGTTGGCAGATGAGCCCTTAGGCAGTGGAGCTTCATGAGAGGTCTTTTGGTCATAGGAGCACATTCCACAGAAAGAACAGAGGCCATTCTCACAGAACTCTGAGTTCTCTTGAAAACAAGCTACTTAAGCCTAACTCTAAAATCCTGCCTACCTTCCCGTCTGATGAAATGTTTCCATCTCCACACATACTCCTGCCTTAATGCCATTTACCATTAGGTCCTTGCCAATGGGGTTTCAAAATTTTGACCTAAATAAACCTTTTTTTTCTGGCAAAGTAGCTTAAGTCCATGTCTTAGTCAGGGTTTCTATTGCTGCAATGAAACATCATGACCAAAAGTAAGTTGGGAGGAAAGGATTTATTTGGCTTACCCTTCCACATGTAGTCCATCGTTGAAGAAGTCAGGATGGGAACTGAAACAGGAGCTGAAGCAGAGGCCACAGGAGTGCCGCCTCCTGGCTTGCTTAGCCCGTGTGAAACCAACCTAGGCCCTCTACAGATATGCGACACTTGTGTAGCTTGATCTACTTGTGGGATTCCTAACAGTGGGAGCAGGAGCCGTTCCTAATGCTTTGGCTGGATTTGGGGAACCTATCCCTCACACTTGACTGCCTTGCCCAGACTTAATACAAGGAGAGGTGCTTAGTCTTACTGCAACTTGAGGTACCATGTTTTGTTAATATCCATGGGAGGCCTGCCCCTTTCTGAAAAGAAACAGAGGAGGGAGTGGCGGGAAGCAGAGAGGAGGTGGGGGGAAGGGAATGGGAGGAGAGAAGGGAGAGGAAACTGTGGTTGGGATGTGTAAATAAATAAATAAAATTTTAAAAATCTAATAAAAAGTTGTTTCATCTGTGGGCTTCTTTGCAAATCAAATTTAATTAAATACCTTCTTTAAGAGGAAAGACTCAGGGTATCCTCACAATCTAAACCAAGCAAAACCAAACTCCAATAGTGTAAATAACTCAGAGTTCGATTATTTGAGCTTCACTCACAATCTTCCAGACTCTGGCTCTGCCCTCTGCAGCACACACCGTGTCTTCTGGGTTCCAGCAGGCTCCACTCCCTGCTGCTACTGTTCATAGTGGTCTTCCCGCGGTACTGGCACCTCCAAAATGCTGGGGTCCCTTGCTGCAACTGGGCTGCACTGTCACCAATAGCCTCTCATAGGCTCCTTTCATGGTACCAAGCCTCAGCTTCTTTGCATGACCCTTCAGTCCTGGGCCTTCAACTGCTACTGCGGCTGCACCTTCACCAATGGCCTCTCCTGGACTCTCACGGTGCCAACCAAGCCTCCGTTGCTCTCCATGACCCCTTCATGCCTTCAAAATCAGTACCACCTGGGTGATGCTTACATATTACCTGCTGCCTATATGAGGTACAATCATGGCCACCTCTAGAGCACGGCTTCTCTGTTCTCTCAGGAAACACTTCCCAGAAGATTTTACCTCAACAATGCTGGTCTTAGTCACCGCTAATTTCTTAGCTCCAGCTGACCAGCATCAATTGACCTAGTAACTTAAAGGCATCTCCTCAATAGTTGTGGTATCTTATTAGTCTTCAGCCCCAGCTAACCAGAGCTACAGAATTAATTCAAAACAACAAATGGCCTTGATAGTCTTTAAAATTCCCTCTGAAACTTCACGAGCCAGACCTCCATCTTCTGCACTGCTCTCAACGTTCTTATTGTCTAAGTTCCCGCAGAGCTCTTAACTCTCAGGGGCTCTTCTAGCCCACAGTCCTCCCACAGTCCTCCCAAAAGCATGGTCAGGTCTGTCACAGCAACACCCCATTTTGCTGGCACCAATTTGTCTTAGTTAGGGTTTCTATTGCTATAATGAAGAACCAAGAATAAAAAGCAGGTTGGGGAGAAAAGGGTTTATTTGGCTTATTCTTCATATTTCTGTTCATTATTGAAGGAAGTCAGGACAAGAACTCAAACAGGGCAGATGATCGAGGCAGGAGCCACAGAGGAGTGCTGCTTACTGGCCTTCTTCCCATGGCTTGCTCAGCCTACTTTTTTATAGAACCCAGGACCACCAGTCCCACTTACCATAGGCTGGGCCCTCCCCATCAATCACTAATTAAGAAAATGTATTACAGCTGGATCAATGGAGGCATATTTCCCAAATGAGGCTCCTCCGTGTCTGATGCTTCGGGCTTGTGTCAAGATGACACACAAAACCATCCAGCATAGCTGGGTATTTTGTTATAGCACACAAGATTCAGTAATGCATAACTCTTTACAGAAAATTTTTGTCAATCTTCGGATGGAAAGAATATTCTAGTGAGAAATGTCTATGAACTCATTTTTCTGCTACTACAAAAACATCACATATACGTCTACGATCACCCCAAAGTTGGTACGCTGTGAGAGTTTTCCAGCTTGATAACTTTTATTTACTTTGATCTTCTGCTTTAGGGTAACAATATACAAATTATTGGAGATTCCACTAATTAATAAAGAAGCAGTATTAAGGCTTAGAAATGAGTAAATAAATAAAACCAAGATCTGCACGATGACTACGATAGTTGACATGCCATCTGGGATGGGGAAATTTTTACAAATCCCCACCACTGGATGAAGAGCTGCACAGGAAATAAAAATTAGTTTCCTCAGGTACAAGACCCCTGATTGTCCAATCCCAAATTGTCAGTATTAAATAAGCATAAACACAAGTAACACTATCAGGGTCCAATAGGGTGTGTGTGTGTATGTGTGTGTGCATATGTCTGTGTATGTGTGTAAGAGTATGTGTGTTTGTGTGCCTGTGTATGTATGTCTATGTGTGTCTGTGTATAAGTATATGTGTTTCTGTGAATGTGTGTGTGTGTGTGTGTGTGTGAAACAATAATAATTATACAGGAAGAGGTCATAACTATTAGAGAAAGTGAAAAGGAAGAAAATTGTGCCCCGTATTAAATGCTCAGTAACAAAATAAAAAGGCCATTATTTAATATACAACAAATCACCTACTTACATGTGTGAGAGAAGGGTGGTATGGAAAGTATTTGGATATGTCAATTGGTATAATTTTCTGTATAATTCATAATTTTTCAATGTTTTCCCATCTGTTAAGATGAACCTCAATTCCATCAATCTGGAAATTCGCATTGTTAATAACAAAAGGAAACAATTTTGGTTTCTTAATGTTCACCAAGACACCTTGCTCACTGGTGACAATGAATGACAAACATATAGAAATAAAACACAGATTATATTAACCCAGGAATGCAGAATTTAAGAAAAAAGACAAATAATTTTTGATGAAAATGAGAATTTGTGTGTCTTGTTTAGTAATGAGAAAAATCTGATTATTCTTTTCAAGTACCATAAAAAATGATTAAAGAAACTGAGAAGATTGATGCTTAGTGACTGCAGAAGAGAAAACAGGCTTGCACCTTGTCCTTTGATGGCTCTGGCTGCCAACTCACCAATCTCTAAGTACCAAAACGCCCTCTTGTGGTAGATTACAGTTACTGCCTTTTCCATAACTAACAGTGGGATCTCATTTTAAATGCCTTGTTTTACAAGACTTCAATGGTTTTATAAGGAATAGCAGTCAATAAAGTCTGCTGGAACTTTCTGGATCAATTTCTAAAATTACCCTGAGCAATACTGAAGTTTGATTAATGCTGTTTTACACCCACCCTGAATTTCTAAGAACAGCATAAAATCTAACATCCATTTTTGTCTCTAGAACCACTTTTTAACAAAGAAAGTATTTTTATCCCTTTCTTGCATCTTAGAAGTTATTTTAAAAGCATGTATTAGCCCTGATTTCCAACATGAGGCTATGAATTCACCTATAAGCATAGATAATTTTGTTCTGGGGCGGAGGGATGTTCTCGAAGTTAAAAGGGGCCTTGTGAGAATCAGGACTACTTTTCAGTTTCTGGCTGCCTCTTCTTGAGAGGAGCTTTGGCTACCTGCTTTGGCAGCTGACCTTGTGATTACACTTGACGTTGGATATAACACAGCACAAGAGTCACTTTGTCCCCTCAAGCACGTCTTGGCACTTGGAACCCACACTGCCAGCGATGGTGCTCTGAACACGGCACAGGTCGCTTCTCTTTTGTAACCTATTTTCCCTGCTCTGTGTTTATACCATCCCCTCTTTCCACAGTATCTACCTAGGCGCAGGGGTCCAGGCTGCTTGCTTGCTTGCTTTTTCTTTCCTTTGAATTTTTGTAGCGCTGTGGCTTAGAAAATGGTGCTCTAAGTTCCTTGAGTACTTGGCGCTGACGGAAGTTTCCAGTTTTCCCTTGCCCATCTCTGCGTGAGTCACAGAAGCTGCAGTCCCGCCCTCTGGCGCTGTCAGAGGCTCCCTTCAGCAAGCCAGAAGCCCTACAAAGGCGGCTCTACCCCTTCCCTGTTCCCAGGATCATTTCCAAGGATCTGTGCCATCTGATGGAGAAAAGGCATGCCCCAAAAAGGACTCAGGAGGAACCTGGACAGGCCACGTAGGCTTTCTTCCCTCCGTCTATATGTCACCTGTAGGATCCTTTTGTCCAGTCACATTTCTAAGTAGTGGGTGACTTTAGTAAGGTCTCCTAGTAATGGAGGATACAGAGCCTGGACCAGCCATCCTTTGTAACCAGGCAGGTTTCCCATGGTGGAACTGGGACAGTAACCCAGCCATAAAACCTTTGATCTACAACCTGCCCTGCCTGCAAGATGTGCTGGGGCAATGGTGGCTCGGAGTCTGTGGGAGTGGCCAGCCAATGACTGGTAATTTGAGGCCCACACCATGAGAGGAAGACCATGACCTACACTGCCTGGATGGCCAGGAACTAGAGATTGGATAGCCCAAAGACCTAGGGTAGAACCAAACACAACTGGCCAAACGAACGAAAAAAGTCAATTAAATGATTCCTAACAATATTCTGCTATACTCATAGACTGGTTCTCAGACCAAACATCATCAGAGTGGCTTCACACAGCAACTAATGGCAGCATTTGCAGAGACCCATAGACAAACATTAGACAGAGCAAAGGAACCCCAAGGAAGAGAGGGAAGCGGACTGGAGGAGCCAGAGGGGTTAGCACACCAGGAACATATAGCCCACAGAATCAACTAAGCAGGGCTCATAGAGGCGCCCAAAGACTGAAATGGCAAACACAAACATGCCGGGAACACAGCCCGAGCCCCTCATTGCAACAGTAAGTGTCTGAGTTGGGTCCTCTGCATGTGTGTTCTCGCTGTTATCTTGGGGATTTTGTGGGGCTCCTAACGGTGCAAGTGGGGGTGTGTCTGACTTTTTTTGCCTGCACTTGGGACTCTTCCTCTTACTGGGTGGCCTTACCCAGCCTTGACCTGAGGGTTCGTGCCTAGTCTTGTTGCATCTTGGTATGCCACATTTGGTTGATATTCCTAGGAGGCCTACTCTTTCCTGAAGGAAAGCAGAGGAGAAGGGAGGTGTGGAGGGAGGGGAGGCTGAGGTTGGGATGTGCTGCATGAGAGAAGAGTTTTTTAAAAGATTGATTTTTAAACTATCTGTATGTGTATGTGTGTGTGAGCGTACAAACATATGAGTGCAGTGGCCAGAAGAGGGCACTGTATCCCCTTGAACTGGAGCTCATTGTGAGTCACGTGACACGGGTATTCGGCCTGGTATCTTTCAAGATCAGCAGGTATACTTAACCACCATCTCTCCAGTTCTTGTTCAGAACCTTAAACGCGAACTGAGTCAGTCCTATTTCTCACACAGGCCAGCTGTGCTGTACAGCCAATGCCGAGAAATGTGAATAGGAGGGTGTTTCCTGCTACTCGGGTCTGACTCTTGGGACACCTTTCATTGGAGCTGAACGGGCTAGGAAGGAGCAGCACATGCAAATTTTCAATGTTTGCTTTTATAGTGCTTAGAAATTCTTTTCTATTTGACTATAAATTCCCAGTGCAAGTTGGCTTTATGAGGAAAGGCTCTCCCCGCATCTCTGGTGAATCTTTAGGTTTTTACTTTCATTTATTTATTTATTTATTTGCTTACTCGCTTACTTATTTATTTTCTGTAGTACTGGGAGTGAGCCCCACAGGCCTGCCTAGGCTAACAGAGAACACTCTGTACCAGTGAGCTACTTCCGCAGCCCTATCTGCTCAAGGGTGAAGAGTAAACATTGTCATGACGTCACTGGATGAAACACATATTTCACCTTTCAGAGTTCCCTGGTCAGCGGCTTCCTCTAGCATTGAGCCACTTCCTAGGCCAGCTCCTGCTAAAAGTGCTTCTTTTAGAGACCTAGCTGTTTGTTTCCCTAGCAACGCTGTGACATCATGCCCACGTCTTTGCATTCAGGCTTAAGGCTAAACACGCTTCTTCGTTTTCCTTGTACAACTTGTATTTGGAGATGTTTCAATCTCTTCACTAAAGAAAACCCAGAATAAGAGGAGGGAAGGTGGAAGAGAAAAAGGGGGGCTTTAAAATAGATAATTCAGAACAATACTTAACAGATTTTTAATCGTGTCCTTCCTGGTACTCATAATGTTCCCTGTTTCCTAGGAATGAAAATTCAGAACAGCAGGTATGATCACCATGGTAACCTGAAGAGCACTGGAATATTGAAAACGGAGCCAAAGGGAGCAAATGTATCAGCCTGTTTCCTACAGGTGCTAATTTCCCTTTAACAGATCTTCACATATTACACTAGGAACCTTTTTTTGTTAACTTTTCAAAATCATTCAGGTCGTCATAAGACCATAAGTTCAACCCCTAAGAAGATTAAAAATCAAAACAAACAAAGCATGTGCACATTAGCAAACTCTTTTTGTTCTCTTGTTTGCTTTTGGAAATAATCATGGGTATTTTGTCTTTAAAAAAACACAACTTTAAGAAAAAAATAAACATGATCCTCTGTGTGTTATTTAGATTTCAGTGGATAATAAATAGTACAGATACCTTTTTATGGACACAGACTTTTAAATTATGTTTTAAGATCAGAAACACACTGTGTGACCTGCATGACTTACAGTCACTCATCTTATGTGGGACTGTCATAAGACATTAGCACTCTGTGGTAAAAACTTCCCTACCCACAAAGGACCATCTCTGCTACCCAGAAAAGATCAAACACTACCAATTTACATGTTTCTAAATTAAGTCACATAAAATTCAATGTCTTTAGAAAACAGAGAGTGTAGATGTTGGCATCAAAGCAGACCTGTCTGCTGCACCTGCATCTGTTCTCAAACCCCAGGCAGTCACTTCGGTTTAGTTTTTTCTCTAGTTTCTCTGCCTCTCCGAAACATAGCTAAGGACCTGGATGTTAGATCTGACCTTCAGTTGTGCTCCTGCCTTGGGAGCTACAAAGTCTAGAGAAGGTCATTCTGCTTCTTTGAAATGCCTGCTCCTGCTTCTTTGGTAGTGTTGGCACAAGTCCGTGTGGCATTGGCAGTTGTCTTGCAAACAGAAGGCAGTACTCTTGAAGGCAGACTGCCTTCCAAGTAATACATCGCTAGTGAGACAGCTGCTTCATTCACTTCCTGTTGTCAGAAAATAGCAGTAGCTCATGGCTGACGAGAAGGTGACCATTCTTGAATTATACCTCTGGGAAGCTCAAGTGAAGGGCTGAGCTACACAATATTGAAAAGGGACTGGTCCCAAGACTTCTACAGACAGTAAAATCAACACATGTTCAAGTTTCATATATAAAATGACTTGGTATTTGACTAAAATCTATGCACACCTACCCTTCATAAGTCAACTTTAAATTATAATACCTAATATATTGGTGAGTGTGTGTGTATGTGTGTGTGTGTGTGTGTTGAGATAAGAGCTCCCTATGTAGCCCAGGTTAGCTCTGAACTACCATTTTCCTGCTTCAGCTTTACACACCTTGAGATGTGTGCACTACGAGGCCCAACTTTAGCACCTAAAACAAGATATATCTTCAGTAAATAGTTGTTATAATGAATTGTTTACAGGATGCTTTAAAAAAGCCTATATACATTCAGAACCTTTGATGCAAAGGTGGATAAAACCATAGGTTCAATGCTCATGGATAAGAAAGGACAACTATTCCTTACCAACCAGATCCTCAGAGAAAGCTCCCTAGACAAAGAAATCCTTGCTATTTCTGTACTTCAAATAACAAGATAGATGCTGTTCTAGAAAAAAAAACTAATGACATCTTGAAATTTGCAGGCAAATAGATGGAGCTAGAAAACATCATATTTAGTGAGGGGTAACCCAGACCCAGAAAGACAAATATCATATGTACTCACTTATAAGTGGCTTTTAGACATAAAGCAAGAAAAAAACAGCCTGTAATTCACAATCCCAGAGAACCTAGACAACAAAGAGGACCCTAAGAGAGACATACATAGATCTAATCTACATGGGAAGTAGAAAAAGACAGTATCTCCTGAGTAAACTGGGAGCATGGGACCACGGGAGAGAGTAGAAGGGGAGGGGAGAGGAAGGAAGGGGAGCAGAGAAAAATATATAGCTCAATAAAAACAACTTAAAATTGAATAAAGATCCAAACATTTTTTTAAAAAAATAGGTGCTGTTCATAACATTCTAAATACATTTCCATTCTGTTGTACCCTAAGTCAGAGGTCAACAAAGTATAGTTCATTACTGAAAAGGAACCAAGTCAACTAGAGATTGATGAAGACATATAGGCATTCTGAGAATGTCTGCAGGAAAACACTATTCTCCAGTGAGGTGTCTGACAGTCCTTATAGGGTTTGCCTTCCTGAGAGACTCTTTTCTCCGAAGTCTCTTCACTACCTGCCTCCTGGATGCCTACACCCCTCTCAGTGGAAGTAGAATGGCCATTTTTCGAAGCAACTCAATGTGTGTCATACTTGGGTTCTTCTCATAAAAAGAGGCCTAACCATTTCAGAGTCTTCTAATTGAGGTATTTGGAGTAAAGGTAATCTTCCAGGGTAAAAGACAGGCTAAACCATTGCTCTATGGAATTTGATAAAGAAAAGAATCAGAATTAAAAAAAAAAACATGCACTCTATTCCAGAAAGAGAGGTTGGGTTGGAGAGAAGGCTCGACAGTTAAGAATGTTTGCTGGTCTTTCATAGGACTGAAATTTGGTTCCCAGAACTCATATTGGGCCACTTAAACAACCACCTGTAATTCCTACCTACTCTTGAGGATCCAGTTCGTTCTTCTGACCTCTGCAAGCACCTGCACACACACACACAAATGGGAAAGGGAAAGGAAGAGTTTGGAAATCCATGAAGGTAGCGGAAAGAGTATCTGAACCGCATAGAATGCTGAGTGATAGCCCTGGAAGAAGCAAGCCAAAGCCAGCAGGCAGCAGCTGGCAGGCAGGGCGTAGTGGTTTGAATGAAAAGTCTTTTGTAATCTTGGACCTTTGAAAACTTAGTCCCTACTTGGTGGCTGTTTGGGGAGGATTAGGAGTTGTGGCTTCACCTGAGGAAGTTCTGCCACTGGCAGTAGGCTTGAGGTTTTCTTAAAAAAAAAAAAAAACAGTTAACCCTCTCTGCTTCCTGTTCTGTGGTTAAAGATGTGAGCTCACCTTAAATGGTCAACTCTTGTTCCAGCTGCCTGCCCTTTCTACCTTTGCTCTGCAATCATGCACTGTAACCTTCAAGAACTGTAAGCCCCAAATAAATTCTTTTTCTGCAAGCTGCTTTGGTTGGGTGTTTCATCACAGCAATAGAAAAGTAACTAAGACAAGGAAAGGGAAACAGAATTTATTTCCTAAGGAAGCCAAGCAAGAGCCAGACAGTCTCACCCCCAAGACAAGTCTCAATTTCAGCGGCAGGCTTCCCTCCAGGAAATGGAGGCATGACGTGAAGAAACTCATTTTGACGCAGAGTATGACCCGGAGAAGACCAGAGGGCCAGATTGAGAGACAACCAGCCTCAGGGTAAAGGACAGCCCTGGGGAAGGCAATTGAGAGAGCAGGAGAGCCAGCATTTACAAGGCAAAAGGTGGGGGTAAGCAGGAGGCTCAGTTCAGGCAGGCAAGCGAATTACTGCTCAGTGAGCAGTAGCCAAGAACAGATCTCATCAACTGATAGTAACCCTGGAGTTAGAGCTTGGAGCCTCAGGTCAGCAGGAAGGCCAGTATCTGGATCACCTATCTCCCTTCACTGCTGTAGTAGAACACAACAGCAGAGTTCATATCCCCAGCTCTAGTCCTTCTGACAGGGTCATTAACACTCAGGAGGCGGGGAAGACCAAAGGCAAGAGCTACCCCTTCAGAGACCTCAGGGAGTATGCCCCACACTACCAGTGCATCTGCGAGACACTCTCGTCCAGCTAGACCATTTCAGGGGATATAATCTATGCAACCTGGGGAGGGTCAGAGAACCTTCCCAACCTACCCCACAAGACTAAGTATGGCACGAAGGCCTCTGGTTCTCAAAGGAAGTTATTAGAGTGAAGACAACTCTGGCAAGCGTTGGCCATGTGTGGAATACTGAGCCGCATCAGCAGCACAAAGGAGAGTAAAGACAAGGCTTCACAAACACAGCTGACCCTCCCCTACTTGGGACATGTAACTAATGACTCCCAGTTTCTGAGGACACAGGAAGCAGCCACACCAACACTTCCTTCTTTCTAACCTCTCTTCTTGCCTTCTCCTTGCTGGTTAGTTGTTTTGGCCACCAAGATTGCCTTTGTTATACTACACTACACAGAAATAAAATGTTTATCATATGTTTTGATGGTTTTGTCTGTTACTACCCTTTATACATTGACATTTTGTGTAAATGTTTTTCATCATCAGATATTATTTTTCCTTAGCTCCTTTCTACATGTTTGCACTTGTCCCTTTCTTTGTTCTTTTTTCTGCTTTTAATTGTATTTTGACTATATTAATTTTCAAAAATGCTCCTGTTATTTTATTTTAGATCACACCCCATTTCGCCAGATTATTGTTATCATCTTTAATATTTGTATGGGGGTGGAATGAGAGAGAAAGTGTGTGTGTGTGTGTGTGTGTGTGTGTGTGTGTGTGTGTAAGTCAGAGAACAACTTGTCAGAGATGGCTCCCTTCAACCATGTGTTCTGGGAATCCAATTCATGTCGGTTTTTACCTGCTGAGCCCCATTTACCTAATTTTGTTTACCTAGTTTAGGTACATGGGCCCCATTTACCTAATTTTGTTTGTGTGCCTTTTATTATTAGGGAATCTTTCGCTGTTCTTTTTTTCTCTAATCCCTAGCTCATTTCCCCTCCACTATAATATTCTACATTCCTCTTCTTTTTCCTTTCTCTTATGTAACTCCCCCCGTCTGGTCCACCTTTATCCTGCTTCCTCTGTTTAAAGTATTCATTTACTACTCCCATAGTTACTCTAAATCGTTTTGAATAATTTTAGCACATTCTGCAATCGTTTTTAGGCTTTCTCTTTCATAGTCATCGGTGTTATATTTATAATTGGGTTTTAATTTATTTCAAGCATATTTCATGTCTCATATGATTTGATGTTCTATATATTCATTCAAGAAATTCAGACATGAAACCAGGAATAGTAGTAGGTGTTGCAGTTACAGAAATGAATAATTTACACCTACAATGATAGGGTCTCTGAATTCAGCAGTCGCCTGTGGTTGTGGTAAATGTATAAACAGATATATAAAAAGTCAATAGTGATGCTGCCCTGTAAGCACTGTGTCCAGATATGAACAAGATGTGGTGGCAGCCTGGAGGGAGCCATTCTTACTTAGGAGAGTTTCACAAGCTGGAGGCAAGTACAAGAACACAAAGAAAACATATTCTCTGAAAATGTTCCTGGGCCACAGCTTATCACTGCCATTTCAAAGTGAACCTCTGCTATTTTGCACAACAGGTTCTCATTTTCCACCCCAGTACTTAACAGCTATGACAGAGAGAAAAACGCCAGACGCCAAGAGTAGAAAGGGCAGGAGAAAAAGGCAGCAGAGCTATGAATATAGGTCTAATGTCTAGCACTATGGTGTATGCATTTGACAAGGCTTCTCTAGCAAAGGAGGCAGACTGAGCGGGCCAAACAACACAAAGTATTTATGTATTTATCTCTTCCTGGTTGTAGGGGCAACCAGTCTAAGATCCAGGAATCAAAATCATTGGTTTCTTGTAGGTGCACTTTCTCTCTCTCTCTCGCTCTCACTCTCTCTCTCTTTCCTTCCTCTACCTCCTTGGCGTATAGAGGTTAACACTTTTGACCACACACCATAAGAGTCACGGTTGACACCCGTAAATACCTGTGCTACAACGTTATCTTGAATGTCCCCCAAAGACCAGTTTCTTCAAGGCTGGATCCCCAGATAATTCTACTGTGTGGTAGAGGTATAGCCCTTTAGAAGTGGGGCCTAGTAGAGGACCATAGATCATAACAGTTGTGCCTTTGAAGATTTCCAGACCCTGGTCCCTTTTTATTTCTCCCTTGCTTCCCAATGGTGAGGTGAGTGGCGCTGCTGTGCTCTCTCACTGCTACGGCATGCTGCCTTGCCACTGACCTAAAATAAGGGAGCCAATCACCCCGGCACTGAAACCTCCAAGACTGAGAGCCAAGATAGCCCTTTTCTCTCTGAGCTGATTTTCTCTGTTACAGTGGCATAAAATTAATATAACAAATTTCTAAGAGAAAGAAATAACCAATTGATTTCATCAGAATTTCACATGACAATGAGTCGTCAGAAAATAAAACCGAAAGGCTTGATGAAGAGTGGACACCTTTGTGGAAACGTGATTGTACCTATGGGCATAGTGACCAACCGCAAGGGGAACTCAGCAAGCTCTATGAGTTCAAGTTCTTCCTGGCTGCTTTGTGTGTCATCCTTCTTTCAGCCATAGGACAGGACCTCTTCAGGACATCAAGATCTCTGGAGAGAAGGGGCAAGGTCAAAGAGTGGCATGTCTGGTTTTTGTGGCTTGTTTTGATGGAGAAGAGTCCAACTTCTATGACCTACCCCAGAGGAGGAGAATCTGGTTTCTAAGACTTGCCTGGGAAGGAGGAAAGGAAGCTCCAGAAAGAATGGGAAAGGAGGAGACAGACATTGCCTCAAAGACCCTTCTAATCTCATTCAGTTCAAAGTAATCTGTACACCAATACAGATTTTTCTTTGGGGTGGCATGTTCTTAGCCCCAACTCTTGCTAATTCTACTACTTTTACATGATCTTTCCTCTACGTGTAGCTTCTTGTCAGGACAATACCCACACTGACTTATAGCCTAACCATATGACCTCATTTTACCTTAATCATGTCATGCTGCTGTTTGAGTTCTCTAGCAGACTCGTGTTTTGAATACTTCATTCTCAGCTAGTGACGGTATTTTGAGAACTTATATAAACTTCAGGGATTAGGACCTAGTTGGAAGAACATCAGTGGGGATATATCTTTGGAGATTATGTACTGTCCTCAATCCCTTCGTTCTCTTTCTCTCTACTTCCTGTCTGCTGTGAGGTGAACAGTATTCCTCACCCATACGCTCCCACTGCTGAGATGTTCTTTCCAAGTGGGGCCTAGTGGGAGGACTGAATCTTCTGAAACTGTGAACTAATACCTATGACTTACCATGTGACCTCACTATCACGTTTGTAAATTGGAAATCACTCTGTCCTTTAGGGGACACTATGCAAATATTGTTTTTATTATCATTAACCTTTCTTGGAGACTGTATATAGTATTATATATAGTATATGTAGTATATACATATTTTAGTATAATATATACTAGCCATTTTAACCTTTGGTTTATGTATCTTATCTACTTTAATTAATCTCATGAAATGTAAATCATTAGCTCCAACATCATAGTAACCCACGGCCCCTTGCTATCACTGATCACAAATCCAATGGGAAAATTCATGAAGGTTTACATTCTGCCATCATTAGAGCAATTAAAATCTGTCTTCCCCTTTTTAGATGGTGCATTCTCTCTGTTTGTACCTGCTTTGCTACCACAGTTCCTATGACAACATCTCGTTGAGACGTTCTTCTGCTCTTTCCAAATGTCAACAGTACTGGGGTTCTTCCTGTTACCAAACAAACAAACATACATCAAGTAAAATCATAACTAAAGGGTTGCCGTTCTTCAGTAATGGGTAATCTTGGAATGAATCCACAATGCTGTATCAACCAAGACAACAAATCCATTTGAACTGTTTCTTTAGATGTTATAAAGCCCTATTCCATTTGCAGCACAATTAGATGTTATAATGGTTAGGTGGTCAGAAGCACCAATTCAACACAAAACAGAGATATGTTTGAATGCCGAAACTTAAAATCTTTTCTTTTTGACTTTACTATCTGCTGTAATTTTCATAACCATACTCTAACAAGTGAACAATGCGAACTTTCTGTGTACAAATGGACTCTAATTTATAACCAAGGCATGGCTGGCATGTGATTTGCTAATGGAATTAACACCTTAAGAACTGACTAGGCCTACTGGTGGTGGTACATGCCTTTAATCTCAGCACTTGAGAGACAAAAGCATAAAGATTTCTGTGAGTTTGAGGCCAGCCTGGATTACAGAGTGAGTTCCAGGACAGTCAGGACTATCAAAAAACAAAAACAAAAAACAAAAAAATAACTGACTAGGCAACATTCAAAATTATTTATTAGGATGTGGATTTCCTTTCCAGTAGGTATGTGTGTGCATACATGGGTGGAGGGGGTTGCTGGATTATTGGTATGTCTTTTATCAAAAATAAGTTACATATCTAAAAAATATCAATATATTTAAATAAAAATCAACACAAATTTACTATATAGCTAAATTTACTATATGGTTTGTTAGAGGGATTTTTAATCGGGAAAATTAATAAAATTTAAGTTATATAATATGAGAAACTCGCTCTCTATTTTTGTAGGAATAACATAAACTAACACTTGCCTGGGTCAGTTGTGCAGGTGGCAGTTCAACTAATCTGTCCATCATAGCACACCTGTCTCTTTAGTGCGATCCTTTCATGAAGATGTTGTTTGAGGCTTCAAGTGAAAATTTCCCAAAATCTGGAATATATGATGGTGCTGTGCCTACTTCCTAGGAAAACCATGTTTGCTTGATGATGCAGCCTGGACTATGCCATTGCTGTCACTGCCTTGGAGTACCAAGGACAAATGGTAGTACAGGGTTCCAGTGACCAGAGGATTCCAGTGCTGTCTATATCTAATGACATCTCTGGAACTGCGGGCTCTCAGTCTGTTCTTAAGCACACTTGTAATGAGCAGTGTATCAAAATGTCCTTGTGACACACTGGGGTTGTCCTTAGGGATTTTTATGCAAATCTTCATGCTAACTTCCAGGCTCATTTTCTCTCCTATTGAGTAGACCTGATTTTTTTTTAGGGCAATTTAAAGTTCACATTAAGACAGAGTAGAAAGTACATGGTTCACATATCTTCCTTGCTCTCCTGTTCCCCACTGTCAATATCCTACTGTAAGAAGAAACATTTATTACAACTGATGAATCTACATTGATCATTCAAAATCCTGGTTTAGAAAAAAAAAAAAGTCACCACAAATTTAAAGATGTAGTTGTCATTCATTTGAGGTTATAGAACTTAGAAACACCTCATTCTATAAAATAGAACATAAAATAGTTTTGCAATTAATAAATGGAACTCCCTGAAACTGAGAAGCTTCTGTAAAACAAAGGACACAGTCAACAAGACAGAATGGCACCCCACAGAATAAGAAAAGATCTTAACCAACTCCACATCAGACAGAGGACTGATCCCCAAAATATACAAAGAACTCAAGAAATTGGTCATCAAAAGAACAAATAATCCAATAAAAAAAATGGGGTACAAACCTAAACAGAGAACTCTCAATAGAAGAATCTAAAATGGCTGAATTGCTCAACATTCTTAGCCATCATATAAATGCAAATCAAAACACTTCTGAGATTCCATCTTACATCTGTAAGAATGACCAAGATAAAAAAAAAAAAGCACTGATGACAACTTATGCTGGAGAAGATGTGGAGTAAAGGGAACACTCCTCCATTGCTGGTGGCAGTACAAATTGGGAGATGCTTTGGATATCAGTAGGGCAATTTCTCAGAAAATTAGGAAACAACCTATCTCAAGACCCAGCAATACCACTTTTGGGTATATACCCAAAGGATGCTCAATCATACCACAAGGACATGTGCTCAACTGTGTTCATAGCAACATTGTTTGTCATGGCCAGAACATGGAAACAACCTAAATGCCCCTCAACCAAAGAATGAATAAGGAAAATGTGGTACATTTACATAGTGCAGTACTACACAGCAGAAAAAAAAATAATGACATCTTGAAATTCGAGGTAAATGAATGGATGTAGAAAATATCATATTGAGTGAAGTAACCCAGACCCAGAAGACAAATATCATATATACTCACTCATAAGTGGCTTTTAGACATAAAGCAAAGGAAAACCAGCCTACAATTCACAATCCCAGAGAACCTAGACAACAAAGAAGACCCTAAGAGAGACATACATGGATCTAATCTATATGGGAAGTAGAAAAAGACATGCTCCTGAGTAAACTGGGAGCATGGGGACCGTGGTAGAGGGTAGAAGAGGAGGGGAGAGGAAGAGAAGAGAGCGGAGAAAAATATATAGCACAATAAAAACAATTTTAAAAACATAGAATGCTTTGATAAATAGAGAAAAGAGGGTGGACTTCATATGCAGAGAAGCACGGAAGAAAGCAGAAGCAGGGAACACAGAAGCCTGGCCAGATGAGAATCCCTCCTAACGGCAGACGTCTTTACCACGCTTATGCACAGTGACTAAAATCTTCTGTTATTTGGGAAAACGGTATCATTTTAAAATTTAGTTTGATTATGTCAAATACTAGTGACACAATTCTGGTTTGGTCTTGTCTGCTGGGGCTTAGGAAGCTCATCCAAAACAATAAACCTGAACACCGCACACTGTCTATAGATTGCCTTAGGTTTGATTTGACTGATGTACATTCTGAGTATTTTATGACCTAGAACCAAGAGTACTACTAAACAGAATATTCTCTCTTGTTTGCTACTAATCCTGCATGCTTTACCTATTCATCTCTTCTTTCCATTATCTCCTGGCAAACCCTGATCTTTCTATTACTTTCTTTACAATTCTATAGAATTAATAAGTAAATAGCTCCCCATTTTTGATGGTTTATAATTTTTAAATTTATGGTGTTCCCAAGAGATTTTAAATTTCGACTTTTTCTGAGGCCATTAAGCATCAGTAGGCGTTCTCTTTTCATGGTAGGCAGCTCGTGGGCAGCCGTGCATCAATAAAATAAAACAACTGACATGCTTCAGGGCGCTATGACAATAAATGGTGACATTTTGTAGGTGATATAGTAAATGTACTTTCAATGTAAGATATTTTCAATTTGCGCTGGGCGGTGGTGATGCACACCTTTAATCCCAGCACTTGGGAGGCAGAGGCAGGTGGAGCTCTATGAGTTCAAGGCCAGCCTAGTCTACAAGAGCTAGTTCCAGGACAGGCTCCAAAGCTACAGAGAAACCCTGTTTCGAAAAAACAGAAAACAAACAAAGAAAAAGATATTTTTAACTTACAAGGGACTTACGGTCATAGAACATCATAAACTATGGAGTATTTACATTTAGACTCATATAGGATGGAACAGCTTCAGATTGGCTCATTTTGCTTAATAATTCACATCTGATTTCTCCACATATCTCCATGACTAGATAACTTTCTTTCCTGAATAATGTTCCATTGTTAGCACATACCACAGTTTGCCTTTCTACTCACTTTACTCTGAGTCTTGTTTATTATAAATAGCGCTATTAACATTTGTATGGAATTACGATGTGGACAAGAGTTTTTAACCCAGGTAAAAATCAAAAAGCATGGTTGCTGTATTACATGGAAGGAACTGTTCTTTCCAAGGTTGCTGTGCCATTTTTTTCTCATCCCACCAGCAATGATCAATTGCTCCTTTGCTCCCCTTTCGTTGCTAGTGCTCTGGTTTGGGGTATCTAATAGGTATCTCATGGTACCTCAGAAGTTTGCATTTCCCTAATGGCACATGAAAATAAACATTTTCAAATTACACATTCGCATGTGTTCTTTGATGTGGTGTCTGTTCAACACATTTGCCTTTTTAATTTGGGTAATATATTTTCTCATGGTTAATTCTCAAAATCATTTGTCTTCCTAGGTGACAGACCTTTATAAGGTCTGTCTTTTGCAAAGATTTCCTCATGGTCCATGCTTTCTCAGTCTGACTGACCATATTTATTCTTTTCTCAGTGTTTCTGAGCGTTTTTCTCACATGTATTATATGGGTGCCATGTGTGCCGGTTGCCTGCAGACACCAAGAAAGGGCATCAGATCCCTTAAAACTAGAGCTACATCTAGCTATGACCTGCCATGTGGGTACTGGGAACTGAACCCTGGTCCTCTGCAAAAGGAACTATATTCATTCTTAATGTAAGAAGGCATGCAGTTGCTTGTGTACTGGAATTACTCATTTATTTACACTTTCTTTTCTTAAATGTGTTTTCATTAGGTAGCTGCTAATATTAAGCAGTGTGCCAGGAATATAGAATACAGCAAAAGACACGTGCATTTGCCTCCAAACCATAAGGCCAGACGTATCGTGTCACCTACCTTCTCCAAAACCATCTACCCACACTCAGCCTAACAAAGCAATGGCTACTTTCCTCAGTGCTCAGGTTTGCGTTCCTGTTGCTATGATCAACCACTCCAAACTAAAGCAACTTGGAAAGAAAGGGTTTTAGTTTATTTCCACTTATACATCCAGGTCATAGGTCACCACTGACAAGATCCATCAGGAACTCAAGTAGGAACAGAAGCAGAAGCCATGGCGGATCCTACTTACTGGCTTGCTCGCTCACTGGCTTGTTCCCTGGTCCATGCTCACTAGCTGTCTCACATACCCCAGACCAACCTTCCTAGGGACGGTGCCTCCCCCTGTGGGCTGGCCCCTTCCACATCAGTCATCAGTGAAGACAATCCCTCACATACGAAGCCATACCAATCTGATTTGGGTAAGGCCTCAACTGAGATAGATCCCTGCTCAGGTGACTCAGGGCTGTGTTATGTTAACAGTCAAAATTAAACAACAAGCTCAAGTACAGAAATTACTTCAGTCTTTTAATTAGACTCCTTTCTGTTAAGAACACTTCGGGGTTTCAACACCACTAATCAGAATGTTCAAGAATAGCTCTCTCGTGCTATACTACAATGCACTCTCCTGCTCTTCACCTTGGCTATATCCACATAGCCCTATACAGGAAGAGGATTAGAAATACTTGAGATTTGCTCAGAAAAAAAAATTCAAAAGACCTAAAGTGCAGAATAATAAAGATCAGGAACCTTTTAGTGAGTAAAACAAAACTTTGTAAATAGTAAAACAAATTCACTAATTAGGATTCCAAGTTTTCCTGCTTTGCAGAGTGATTCCAAGCTCCTTGGCAAAGCGCTTAGACACAGCTACACTTCTCAGTGCTGCTACCCTGTTACATGATGCAGACAGCTCACTAGTTCTTAAGAGTCAGGGGCTGAGTTTTTACAGCCACTTATTTATTAGGCAGAGCTATTATTAAAAGTGAAATGGTATAAACTTCTACTGCTAGTCTAGTGTAGTACTGTACACCTCTAATCTAGCACTCACGAGGCAAGCACAAGCCAATCTCTGTGAGTCTGAGGTTAGCTTGGTCCACATTGTCAGTTAGGCGAGCTAATGCTACACAGTGAAACCCTGTCTCCATCATCATCATCTTCATCATTTTCCATAAGTTCCGTTCATCTCCCTAGAGAAATCCTACCCCCACTTGAGATGCTAAAACATTTTGTAAGAAGGTGTGATATAGCAAAGCTGGCATTGGCATTGTTCCTGGTTGGTGTTTTCACCGAAATACTGTCCAGCCTATGGGCTTGTCAATAAGATTTCTTATTCTTATTTGTCTCTCTTGGTAGTTGAGGGCTTGGCAAATGATAGGAATTCAATAATAATTTGTGAGTGAATGGACGCTAACGCATTTTCCCTTTCTGATATCTTGACATCATCTCTCTACCCAGAAGCACTCAATTTCCTCCATGCACCACCTCCACCCAACCCCCAATCCTTTATACTCCTAGGAACCTGAGCCAGTCCATCTTTTGACCAATCACTATCTTGATAAAGTTTTGTTTCTCTCCCAATGGGGTCCAACTTCTGTTCTCCAGAATTCTTTCCTAGAGAAAGGACTTAGTATGAAGAGAAAAATACAAGAAAAAGAAGTGGCCTGGGAGAGATGCTTATTGGGTTAAGACACTTGCTGCCAAGTCTGATGACCTGAGTTCAATCCCTGGACCCCCCAGGAAGAAGAAAAGAGCAACACCCAAAGTTATCCTCTGACCTACACACACACAAACAAAAGAAGTTGAGAAACAAGGATCTGTACAATTTCCTCAGGTATGGAAATTGAATGAATTACAATAAATTAGCATCTAAGAGACTATACAGTAATATGTTTTGATGCATAAACCTGAAATGGAAGGTCCACGTGGGCTGGTTGGTAAACTCACAGAAGGCTCTTTTCAGCTCAACTGACATTTTGAAAATAGAAGTGAATAAGAGAATGCCTGACATGTATCACTGTTAAGTGAGTTGCTTAATGGAAAACCAGCCAGGAGGGTTGCTCATTGCATGCATACACCTGGAAAACATTTTTAATACCTTTCAGAACATTCTGTATGATTCATGACATAAATGTACCAAGCACTGGAAAAAAACAAAGGTTGAAAACCATTCTTCTTCATTTCAGACTATCCAACCTCAGACAGAGAACTACTTGACCTAACTTCTGATTCCACAAACGGCTTTGGGGAAATAGCTATTGCTCTGCCCTAGTCTTCCTGGAACAAGAACCAAATGTCCCTGAGGGCACCCAATGATACCACCACCCCACTGCCAAGCTGGCATCAGCAAAGAGATAGGCTATTTGCAGAGTGTGCCGCCTCTGCTGTGAGTGGGCAGTAAACTACCAGGGAGATGGGTGCTGCCTGCCTGGAGACAGGGTTGCTAGGTGCCTCCGAAGTAGTGAGACCGAGAGGTGTGCGTTATTTCCCCCACACTTCTTATTTTACACAGTGACAGTTGCAGCCTGAAAACAAAAGTGAAGAACAGCGTCTGCGGTGTTGGGAATAATGGCCACGCAAGCACCCTATGGGGCAGAAGGAGTAGGGTTGAGGCTTTTATCAGGAGCAGCAGAAAAAAGTAATGTCATTTGGTTTCACCGTAATTGCTTAAGCAGCCTCTGTGAGAACTAATTATGAGTTCATCTGGCTCCAGAGAAACCCCACCTCTTCCCTTCTCTATAATGCTACTAAAATACCAGCATTGCGTCACCACACTCACTCCCGTTGGCAGCCTTTCTTAAAGAAATCAGCGTTGTTTGTCTCTGAGATCTTTACAGATCCAGGAAGCCACATCTTTCCATCACAAACAAAACATCCCTGGCACTCACTTTACCTGATAATTTAGTGCTGGTTCATTATTATATCATAGAGAAATTGTTGATTTTAAAGTCGAGGAGATATGAATTTGCAGAGAATGAAATAAAGCATAAGTTACATGCTTTATATCATTACAGTAGTTTTGTTACTGTTAGACACAGGATGGGTCCTGGGTTTCAAAACTGGAATGCTCATTGATATCATGTCTCTTCCTGCCCTTTACCAGACCTCAGTGTTTCAAAAGAGAGAAATACTTTTGCCCAGCAAAAGGACAGAATCAGCATTGCAAGTCATCAGGCTAAGACTAGGATTCCATGACAATTTTTAGTCCAAATTAAAAATCTATATGAAAATTAGATAAGACTCCTATTCTCCATTTAGTGTCTGCCTGTTATATACAGGCTCGATGTGAGCTCAGAGAATGAATGAGCTGGCACATAGTGGTAGAGGGAGCATGGATTCTAATCCCACATTCAACTTGGCCTCAAATCCCGACTCTGATGCTTAATATGCAATACTGATTATAGAATATATAGTTGCATACAGTCTACTTTTCCTCTCTTTCTCAGATTCAACTAGCAAATCAGGAGGAAACAGTCCTTCCTTGCATGGCTTCTGTAAGGATGAGGAATGTGTAAAATGTTTACACGGCACTTACAGGAAGAGATGCATGATAAATGGTGGCGTGTGTCATAGATGCGCCTCTGCTCTGAGCTTCTCATCTCAGGGCCTTGGCAAGCAGCTCTGTGGGGGGTTTGTTATAAAGAGGTTCACTGCCTGACTCTGCTCTTGTAAGCCATCAAAATTTGGTGAAATGGAAGCGGTGAGGAGTATAGGGGTACTACTGTCTGAAACAAGCAGTAATAATAATGACACTATATAATTAGACTTCTACTCTTTCTGTATAAGTTCTAGTTGGGATCGGAATTCAGGGTAGGGAAAGAACAACGAGATACAGCAATAGCTTAGGCCACTAGAGAGAAAAACAAACAGTGATCATAAGTGGGATCGGCCAACTGCTAAGATTTCCCCAGAACTCATATTTAGATTTAACAAACCAAGACACCAAAAAGATGCTTGCCATTTTTTACACAGATTTCTAATATTCCTGGAGGAATGAATTCTAAAATAACTAAGGGATTGCCATAGGTCAGATCTGAGATGTCTCCCAAAGATACATGTGTAAAAGATGGTTCACAACTCACTGCTGTTGGGTGGGGGTGGAAACTTTAAGGGGGCTTCATCTACTAGGCAGTCCTCTAGTCAGCATAGGCTGACACGGCACAGGTGAAGATGGTGCCTCTCATCATTCTTCCCTTTCCTTCTGGGCTACATCACAAGGTAAGCAGTGCCCTCCACTACAGATCCCTTGCCATGATGTGCTACATTGCTATGGGCCCACCCTTCTCCAAAACTCAAGTCCAAATGGATTAAAGACTCAATATAAATCCAACCACACTGAACCTGATAGAAGAGAGAGTGGGAAGTAACCTTGAATGCATGGGCACAGGAGACCACTTCCTAAATATAACCCCAGTAGCACAGACACTGAGTGCAACAATAAATAAATGGGACCTCCTGAATCTGAGAAGCTTCTGTAAAGCAAAAAACACAGTCAATAAGACAAAAAGGCAGCCTACTGAGTGGGAAAAGATATTCCCAACCCCTCATCACACAGAAGATTGATCTCCAAAATATATGAAGAACTCAATAAATTAGACATCAAAATTCCAAATAATCCAATTAAAAAGGGGGTACAGATCTAAACAGAGAATTCTCAACAGGAGAATCTCAAATGGTCAAAAGATATTTAAGGAAATGTTCAACATTCTTAACCACCAGGGAAACGCAAATCAAAATGACTCTGAGATACCATCTTACACCTGTCAGAATGTCTAAAATCAAGAACACCAATGATAGCTTATGCTGGAGAGGATGAGGAGTAAGGAGAATGCTCATCCAATGCTGGTGGGAATACAAACTTGTACAACCACTTTGGAAATCAGTATGGCTGTAACTCAGAAAATTGGGAATCAGCCTACCTCAGGATCCAGAAATATCACTCTTGGGCATATACTCAAAGGATGCTCAGTCATACCACGAGGGCTATGCTGTTCAACTATGTTCATAGCAGCATTATTTGTAATAGCCAGAACCTGGAAGCAACCTAGATGTCCCTCAACTGATGAATGGATAAAGAAAATGTGGTACATTTACACAATGGAGTAGTACTCAGTGGTTAAAAAAAATAACATCTTGAAATTTGCATGCAGATGGATGGAACTAGAAAAAACATCCTGAGTGAGGTAACCCAACCCCAGCCCAAGATGGTATGAACATGGTATATACTCACTCATAAGTGGATCTTAGCTATAAAGCAAAGGATAATGAGCCTACAGTTCACTACCCTACAGAAGCTAAGAAACAAGGTGAGCCCTAAGAGAAACATATATATTGATATATAGATGCTAGGCTTCTTGAGCCCCCTTATTCACCAGGGAAAGGTGAGTGTGCTATTTGCCCATTCCCATAGCCCCATGACACAGGACAATGATTCCGCAGCCCCACAATGCAGGACAATCAGATGCAATAGGCGGTGGGGTCAAAGCAGAAACTCAGTTTATTACTGTGAGCATCTGCTTATAATGGGTAAGTGACATCCTGTGATGTAAAGGTACCTCCAGCCAATAAGAGGCAGCCAAACTCTCCCTCTGGCTGGAGGAGCATTAACCTAGTTTCTGCTGTCTCATCCTCACTCAGACTCAAGCCAGGCTTTTCTCTGTCCTACAGGCCTCAAAGTCTAGGCGCTGAACTCGAGCCAGGCTTTTTTCTGTCCTATAGGCCTCAAGGTACAAGCCCTGAGATAATTTTGGCCCAACATATAGATATAGACCCCCAGGGAAGGGGAAATAGACAAGATATCCTGAGAAAACTGGGAGCATTTGGGGTGGGGGTGGAGAAGGAAGGGCTGAAGGGGAGGAGAAGGAGAGGAGAGGGGTGAGGAGAACTTGAAGGAATGGGATAGTTGAGATGGGGGAAGGACAGAGATGAGATCAAGGAAAGAGATATTTTGATTGAGGGAGCCATTATGGTAGCAAGAAACCTGGCACTAGAGAAATTCCCAGGAATCAACAAGGATGACCCCAGCTAAGACCCTAAGCAATAGTGGAGAAGGTGCCCAAACTGGCCTTGCCCTGTAGTCAGATTGATGACTATCTTAAATGTTACCAAAGAACCTTCATCAGCAACTGATGGAGATGGGCAGAGATCCTCAGCAGAGCACTGGGCTGAACTCCCAGTTGAAGAGTAGGAGGAGTGAGAATATGAGCAAAGAAGTCAAGACCATGATGGGTACACCCACTGAAACAGTCCACCTGAGCTAATGGGAGCTCACCAACTCTAGCCAGACTGGGAAGGAACGAGCACAGGACAAAGCTAGACCTTCTGACTGTGGGTGACAGCTGGGGCAGACTGTGGGGCCCTTGGCAGTGGTACCAGGATTTGTCCCTGTTGCTTGTACTGGCTTTTTGGAACCCATTCTCTTTGGATAGATACCTTACTCAGCGTGGATATAGTGGGGAGGGCATTGGTCCTTCCTTGGGGCAATGTGCCTTGCCCTCTCCAAGGAATGGATGAGGAGGGAGTGGAGGGAATGGAAGGAAGGGAGAGAGTGGGAACTAGGATTGGTATGTAAAATGAAAAAAATATCATTTGTTTTCTTTTTTCAAAAAATAAGGTAAAATAATGCTGTCTTTCTAAGCTGTATGTTTCATGTATTTCTTTAAAAAACACAAATATGGCAAATAATCCAGTTATATCAACTTCAAAGGCACTACACTACACAAAACTGCACAGGGTGAATGGGGAGTGAAAACTGTGTAAGAAACATTGCAAGTAAATTTTCCAGAGCAGAATAACTGAGAGATTGAAGGAGTTCATGTAGGAGGATGGGGGCCTGCTTGTTTGTCCCGGCCACCCAGCCAGCTTATACCAGAAATAACCACACAGAAATTGTATTAATTAAATCACTGTCTGGCCCATTATCTCTAGCCTCTTATTGGCTAACTCTCACATCTTGATTTAACCCATTTTTATTCATCTGTGTATCACCATGTGACAGTGGCTTACCGGGAAAGATTTAGCATGTCTGATTCTGGCAGCTCCATGGCGGTTCTCTCCTGACTCTGCTTTCTTCCTTCCAACATTTCAGTTCTATCTTCTCTGCCTACCTAAGTTCTGCCCTATCAAAAGGCCAAGGCAGTTCCTTTATTCATTAACCAATGAAAGCAACACACAACAAAAGGAACTCCTACAAGTTCAGGCTTCTTGGTAGCTGATAGATCAGAATAAACCACACCCAATCACAACCTTATTACAAGGGGGCACACAGAGTTTTAGAGAAGGGTGTAAGGCTGCAGCTGCACATCAGAGCAATGTTTGAAAGCTTCTAAAGGGAAAATGTTTCCTATAGATGTCTATATTTGGTCATTAAGATGAGGGACAGATAAGAACGTTTTTATCAATCAGGGCATTGAAAATTTATGTCCTTTTCAGATACCTGAAGGAGCAAATAAACCAAAATTTTTTAATTAAAAATTAAAACATGAGAGTCTGGTGACAGGAAGGTAGAAATGTTCATAGACCATGTTCAAAAGCAAACTCTTGACCACAACTCTGGAAACATGTCTGAGGAAACGACATTTATTCTTTCTTTGGCAAGGTGTGCTTCAGCCATCTGCAATAGCAGATCACATGTTAGGCTGTATGCACTGAGAAGACATTTAGACAATTAGCAGATGTTACCATCTGTAGAAAATCAATGAGAAAAATCCAAGGCTAAGTATTCAAGCCAAGGAAAACAGAGCTGTGAGTATGTTAATAATTGCATTCCACAAGGTATAATGATAGTATGACCATAATAAAGCAGAATTCTGCCCTAAGTTAAATTAGGACGCAGCTGTACTAGAAAGTGCACAAAGGGATCCATGAGGTGGGATATGTCTAAGATATAAACTTGAGAAACAGGGAAAATCATCCCATTCTGAAGTAAGAACTAAGTTTTAATAGATAATGTCTAAGAAAAAATAAAGCATAAAGTCATAATTATGGTATTTGGAAACACAAAGTTGATGTATCAGGGTGGGGGGAGCATAAAAAGGTTGAAAAGGGTTGATCCCAACTAAGAGAAATGGGTGAGAACATCTAAAGAGATTTTTAATTTTGTACCATTCTGCTATTTTATTCTTTAAACTTTGTGTGCCTTTTTGATTTTTAAAACTACTTGATGGAAAAAAGAAAAGCTTGCCATTGAAAGACTGCATGGGTGAGTATTCACAACTCAGAGAAAATTCTCTACTGGTAACATCAGCTCCTCCCAGCCTCAAGCTGTTATCTTGCCTCTAAGATTCTCATAGTTTTTCTGTACGGTATTATGACTCCTGGCTCCAAATCCTCCTATCCAGTTTCTGTGTCCACCCTCATGATTCACCAATTTACATTCCTTGCTGAGAGATAAGAACCCACTAATTCTGATAATTTGGCATACTTACTTTGTATGTCCAACTATAACAAAAAACCATGAGAACTAAAGGTATGCCTTGTGCTTCTTTGAATATCTAACACCTGATTCCAATCTTATTTAGTATTTATTTTTATTTTTAATCATGGGTGAATGTTTTGGGAGTGGTGGGTATGTGCATGTGAGTACAGGTATAATCTAAAATCCAGGAAGGGATCAGGTCTCCTAGAGCTGGAGTTACAGGCAGTGGATGCTGGGAATTGAACTTGGGTCCTCTACAAGAGCAAAAAGTACAAAAACCACTGAGAAATTTCCTCAGGTCCCTGACTTCATTCTTACAACAGCAATGGACACATTCACATATTTTCTTGTGACATCTCATGGAACAAATACAACTGTGATACACGGGTCATGATATTTAATACTGAAACAACTCTACAAGATGAGTTAAATCATCACCATCTTGCACATGGTGAGGAAAAGAAAAGTAGTGAAATTCAACGTTAGCTTTGGGTGAAAGAATTATCATATTTCCTTATCAGTTTAGGCAACCTGATGCAGCAATCAACTGCCAGGAAATTCCACTTCAATGATTTGTGGGCTTGCCTCCTCCACTACCTCCTTTTTAGGGGATATTTTATAATACTGTGAACCCGAGTTAGCATCTGCATTAATTAAATAAAAAAAAAAAACCTGTGTCAGGAGGCTGAGTTAGTAACTAGTTGTGAGAAAGTAATCATAGAGCATCAGAGGGTATCTGGAAGAGATAAAGAGATGCACTTTTTTGAGTGATTTTGAGTGACACGCCCTTTTTTGTTTTTCTGCGAAGCAGAAGGATGTGCTTTGGGGGAGAAGCCAGCAAGGTGAGAAGATTAGTTAGTTGCTCCTCAGACTCTCTGAGCTAGCAGGTTTTCACCCTAGCCTTTGAATCTCAAGTCTTACTTATAAATAAAATGATAGAAATTTATTTAAGTCACCTTTATCTGCAGCAAGACAGCAGGTGCGTGTGGGAACAGAATTCCCACCAGGCTGTGGCCTGAGCAGGGGGTCATTGCTAGAGAAGCAGGCCGGTAACTGATGAGTCACAGTTGCTGACTGACATAGCAGTAGATTAAGGCACAGCCACTGTGCCAAAGATAAAACCACATTTGGTACTCCAATGCGTGGCATGACCACATGGACAGAGTCATGCCAGCCAGCTCTGACACAGTTGCTGCCTCTCTGTGAGAGCACTCATAGCAGTTGACTGTCACTTGCTGGGACTTCAGAAAGCAGGATTACCCTTGAAAATTGTGGGAGGAGCTTGAGTACAACAAGGCTGATAAACTGAGAAGTCAGCAGATCTGGAGAGAAAACTGGGAAGTCCTTGGGAGAGAGTTAAATAACATTAAAAAAGAAAATTTTGTCCCATGTTCAGAATGGAGCACCATACAATGCAAGGCACTAGAACAGTGTATAGTGCTACTATGCGATGGTTTGAAAATAGAAAATTTAAATGAGACAATAAATGACTTAGCTGGGATTAAAATAATATCAATTGTACTTATTATCAGTTTGATAGTTAATATTGTATCCTTAAAAATGGTTTGATAATTTTGACAAATATCTAATTTAACTGATGAAATGCAAGCTTTAGAAAGCATTACTACTGATAAGATAGAAGCCTTACAGTGAAAATATTTGCTCAAAATCTTCCTTACCCATCTAGATAAAGGCTTAATGGCAGTACCACTCTTTTAGCTCACAAAGCACATTGAGTAATGAGTGTAGATCAACTTGGAACAGACAAGGTAATTCTTTGCCATCAGGAAATGCCTTAGGTGTCCTCTATCAAAGGCCCCAATGTCAAATTTGGATAATCATTCCCTGACAGTATCAGGAAAACCCCTCCACAGAGCAATTAAAAGCCTTAATGTCTGTTGTTAAAAGCTGGATGACAGAACAGCTTCAGTAGATAAAATTTTTCAGGAGATACAATAAAGCAAGTATTTTGATAAACTTCTATAAATAAATGATCAAACAACAAAGCTAAAAACACAAATAAATGGCATTAAAATTGAGGGTTTGGTAGACACAGGTGCAGATGTAACAATAATTTCACCAAAATTTTGGCATCCAGATTGGCCTCTACAAGAGGTAAGGATTGGAACATTATCTCAGGTAAACAAAGTTCAAGATGGGTCAAGCATATAAGGCCAGAAGGGCAGCTAGAAAAATTAAAATCATATGTGGGCAACAAAGCAATGAATTCATGGGGATGTGATTTGTTGCAGCAATGGAAAACACAGGTTAATATTCCTCTCATCTCAGACACAAACTGTAAACTAACGTAGGTTTCTGAGAGAAATATTAAAAGGTAATATATAACAGTCACAGACTGTTCAAACTGTGCCTAACTAGGACACAGCAGCTACTGGCCTTTGAAAGGCACCAACAGCCCTACCTTTAAAATGGTTAACTGACAAACATGGGGGGGTGGGACAGTGGCCTTGGACATCACAAAAATTACAGACACTAGAACAGCTGGTACAGGAGCAGTTAAAGGCCCAACGTATCGGAGAATCGACCCATCCTTGAAATTCTTCTATATGTCATTAGAGAGAAATCTGGAAAATGGTGAATGCTAACAGATTTAAGAGCTGTTAATAAGGTGATTTAGCCAATGGGCTCTTTACAACCTGGCCCTTGCCCTCTTTATTGCCTAAGTGATGGTCTATTATAGTTATTGATTTAAAAGACCGTCTTTTTACTCTACCTTTATAAGACCAGGATAGAGAAAACTTTGCCTTCACAGTGCCTACTTATAATAATTCCAAGCCTATTAAAAGATACCATTGAAAGATTCTTCCACAAGGAATGTTAAACAGACCCACCTTATATCAATATTTTGTACGACAGACATTAGAACTAATTCATAAACAGTTTCATCAATTTATATGTACTCATTCTCCTACAAGAATACTTATGTGGAGAGAAGATAACATCTTAGAATGCATATTTTTACCACACAAACAGAATAAAAAATTAAAGATCTATGTAGAAAAGGTTTTTTATTTGATTCTAAAGGGAAAATTGAGACTTTGTCAATTAACAGGAATAGACCCAGCAGAAATTGTGGTACCTTTTCCTAATGCTGAAATTGCCTCATTATGGGCAGAAAATGAACACTGGCAAAGCATTTACAGTAATGTTTTAGGAGAGATTAGTAACAAATATATCCAAAGCAAGAGACTTCACTTTATAAAAAGAACTAATTAAATTCTACCTCATATAAGAAAAGGCACCCCAATTTCTGGAGCCCTTACATTCTATATTGATGCAAATAAATCAGGAAAGGCAGAGTATAAGTCAGAAAAAATAAGTAAAGTGGCTTAAAGTCCTTATGATTTAGTATAGAAATCAGAATTATATGCTATTCACATGGTATTATTAAATTTTTTTAGAACCTCTTAATATAGTTACTGACTCTCAATATGCAGAAAAAGTTGTTTCTGAAAACAAAAAAGAAAAACTGCTGAACTTATTCCAGATGATTTAGAATTAACTTTGTTACTTATTCAACTACAACAAATAATCAGAAATAGAAATCATCCCTTGTATATAATACATACTACATCCCATCAGGTCTACTAGGCCCTCTAGCACAAGGTAATGATGAAATCAATCAGCTATTTGTAGGAAATGTGCTAGAACCTCAGAATATCATAAGAAACACCATGCTAACAGCAAAGTTTGGAAGAAAAATTTTTCTACCACTTGGCAACAAACCAAGGAAATTATAAGAAAATATCCTGCTTGTTCTTTGCATACTCAAATTCCATTACCTACAGGAAGTAACCTGAAAAGTACTCAAAGAAATTAAATTTGATAAATGGATAGTTCATTTTACAGAGTTTGGAAAATTATTAAAATATTTGCACCATACCTGATACATATTCAGGATTTCAGTGGGCAACTGCTTTAAGTTTTGAAAAGACTGATTCTGTAATTACACATTTATTAGAAATCATGGCCATTACAGGAATACCTATACAACTTAAAACTGATAATTCTCCAACATATAAGGAAATGGTTTTCCATATATTACAACATAAAGCATACTACAGGTATACCACAAAGTCCTACAGGGTACTCAGTCATAGAAAGATCTAATTGTAGCTTAAAAGATATGCTTAATAAAGGATCCCAGGGATAGATTACACAATGCTTTATTGAATATATATATGCATATATGTGTATATATATATAAATCTTATAAATTTAGGGATAATATTTGCACCTTAAGTAAAGTTTTAAAAAGTCAAAATAAAACCAAAGGATTATGAGATTGGTGACAATAAAATTGTCCCTTAATTTTGGTTTCATTCTGTCCCATAACAGGTGGCTCTTCTGACAAGAGACAGAGATTTTAGATTTTCCTTTAACAAGCATGCTTGGGTTTAGAGAAGAAAAGAGCCATGCTACAACTCCAATTAGGACCACAAAAGACCATTTGTCTTTTATGTTTGTAGAAAGCAACAGTAACAAATATTTGGGAAGATTTATGAAATCTTATCCTGTTGAAAATGTTCTATAACATTAGACAGAATTTGCTCTTTTTCTTGGGACATTCTTCTCTGGAAATTCATTCTTCTTCCTCAGACGTCTCATTTGTCCAGTAGTCTTGAGGTTCCTTCGTTGGATGCTTTTATTCTCCTGGAAAGACAAAAATAAAACCCTGCCCAAACCTTAACTTTGGGGAGTTCCTTTTTTGTCAAGTTATATCTTTGTTAAGACAAAATGGTTTTTGGCAACAGAAAAAAAATATCTTTTAATAATAAAAAATACTTTTTGTATTATTATTTTTCATACTTGATCAAATGAAAGACACTTGTTAGTCTTAGAAATTAGTTTGGATTAAATGACTAATCTATTTGCTGAAAATCACCTCTCATAATCAAGATGTCTTTCCTGTTAGAATCTAATCTTTATCATCTTAATGGTATTCATAGTTTTTCTCCTCCCATGAAAACAAACACAAAACCTCTTCACAAATATAACACATATTCTGGTTTCCAGTCTTTAAAATATACAGGATGATTTAATTCAGCAGCATTTTTCAATGTCTCTCATAGCTATTGTTCCTTTTTCATTAGCATTTGAAAATTTTAAAATACATAAATCACTGTATAATCTATTTCTGGGAGTCTTTATTACCCCCTTTATGTTCATTAAGCATATCTTTTAAAGTGCAAACAGATCTTTGTATAACTGCTTGTCTTGTAGGATGGTGTGCTATACCTGTAATATGCTTTATACTGTAAAATGCAAAAAACTGTTTCAATTTACCAGAGGCATATGCTGGAGCATTGTTAGTCTTAATTTGGGAGAAATAACTTCTAATAAATGTCTAATTATAGAATCAGTCTTATCAGAACTTAAAGCAGTTGCCCATTGAAATCCTGGATATGTATCCATGGTAGGGTACACATATTTTAATTTTCCAAACTCTGCAAAATGAAACACATCCCCATTGGTATCCATATTGTGTTGAGATCAGGCTGGTCCCTGTCCTAAGCTACTCCTTTTGACATAAAATAGTGGTTTCCCTGACTGTACCTTGTCCTGACCAACTATACAAGTAGATTCTGACTACATTCTGAGGATGGAGGATGACTCGGCCCCTGGCTAAATGCACACTGCCACATGTCCAGCACCACACCCACAGCACAAACTGATAATTTATACCTGGAAATAGAAAGGATACCAGTCTGTAAATTTATCAAAGTGAAATGAGACTTTAGAAGCACATTGGCATATTAAAATCATATCATGGAAACTAGGCCCAAGAACTTATCAAACATACAAATGAAAGGGTGTATCCCTTCATCTGGACCCCTTAAAACGGTGGACAAGTAGCACAATAATGGTGTTAGCACCCACTGAACTGTCATCTGACCCAGGTGTATGCACCAATAAACCCAAAAGCAGAGAACTCCTGAGTGTCCCAGGGCTTAATCTCAGGTCATTCCCTGCTACTGACAAGGCCTACTCAACTACTGTCTGCCCTTCCTCCTATTCACCAGTGTATATCTGCCATTCACCCATTCACCTATCCGTACATCTGGACCCAGTCCTGCCCTTTGCTTTATCTGACTCTAGCAGCTTAACTCAGCCCCTGCATCCTGACTCCACAGCCAGCAGGGGTCAAAGTGCCTTCTCCAGCTTCTGCAGCTCATTGGGTTGGTCAAGTCACTAGTACTGTCTCTATTTGCATTTCTATCAGCTTTCCAGCTGCTCAGACTTCTGAAACCTCAACTCTGCCATAGCCTCTTTAACCTTCTATAATCATTCTGTAACCAATATATACTGTAAATGTGTGTGTGTGTGTGTGTGTGTGTGTGTGTGTGTGTGTGTAAAGATCAACTTACTACACAGATGTAGTATGTGGCCTGAAAATTAACTGTTAAGATAGGAATAAAAGAATTAGGGCTCCCCTTGACCAGGGCTATCAAAGAAAGCAAGACTATCTGGCAAGTCACTACCATTGAAACCCCTCATGTCAATTTATTGTTATTCTGACATTGCAGAAAGACACACAGACGTATTCCTCCCATGAAACCTGAAGAGAGTGGCGCTTCTGATTATCTTGGAAAAGAGTTGTGGGCCCTTTGTGGCAGAAGACCTTCATACCATAGTCACTCGAGTCCCTGTTTTCGAAAAGCCTGCAGCAAGTGAGCATTAATAGGCAGGACCTTCACTGCCCTCTTTAGAAACTCCGCAAACCTCTCCTTTCTTGTAGTCATGCCTGCTGTCATGTCTCAGCACCTGCCAAAGACCTCATCCTCTCCTCTCCTTTCTTGTAGTCATGCCTGCTGTCATGTCTCAGCACCTGCCAAAGACCTCATCCTCTCCTCTGTTCTTTGGTTGATATGAAAGAATCACCACAAAGAGTTTCATCTCTGAAAACAAAATAAAACAAAAATAGAAAAAGGCTGTTCTATGGCAACATCTGCTTTCTATTTAGCAACCCAAAGCCCCTGGGGCAAAAGAACACAATGGCTTGGCTACTTTCTTGGAAGGGGAAGGGGAAAAACACTGTTTAGCAGAGCAAACAAAGCACAGAGCTGAACTACAGAGCAGGGGGAAAAGAGAGCACTTAAGGATTTGGGGGAAGGGGAGAAAGTTAATCAAAGTGTATAAAGTATATTTAGGAGGAATAAACTTTGAAATCTATGGCATAGTGAGGTAAAAGCAATCAATGACAAAGAATAATGTATTCCATATTTCAAAATACTTGATAAACTTTAAATGCATCACTACAAAAAAATGCCAAGAACATGAAGGGATATGCTAATTAGCTAACCATTTTACATTGTATACATAGACATCACATAGCTTCACTAAATATATAATTATAACATTAGTTATAAATATTAGTATTTATATACTTCAATATAAGCATACATGTACACTAAAAGCATAAGAATGGAAGAGTAGATACATAAGTACAAAGTTATAGTCATGAAACAATTGAAAGTGCTGTGAAAAATGAGGTTTTTGTTGTAACAGAGTTTCTATTAAAAGGACCTGCTGCAACCTCTAGTCCAGTACCGTTACCTTTGAACTGCATTCCAAACCCAGGGGAAAAAACATGCTTATAAAACTGCAAAGGTCAAGGCCAGTAATGGAAATTGATTTTACATGCTCAGCAAAGTGTTTTTAAAACCATGGAACAGTACAAGGGAGAAAGAAATCTATTTAATTACTCGACAGTCTTTTGTTGTCCATTAAAAAGGCTCCACAATTGTCTGCTCCCCTGAATCAACTTAATATAAATCCTTCCCATTAAAGAAGTACTTCTTAGAAATGGCACGGAGTGAACCCTCCAAAGAGGTGAAAACTCCGGAGGATGAATTCAATGGAAAAGAATGATTCCTGCACCAATATAAACTGTTTCCTTTCAATGCTTTTAATCAGCCAGAAACTTTCACTTGATGTTACTGCCTGCTACCTGAGTACCAGGCCCTTTGAACTCATATTTTTCTCCCTTCATTTTCTCCTTGATGAGATAATGGAGAAAAAAATCAATAGTTGCCCCTGCTTCAGGAGCAATTATGGTCTATTTTTTTTTACCTTATTCTGTCTTGATTTTTGTCTATCATGTTCAACACTAAATGTTTTCTATATTTAAAAAAATTCATGACTTGAACTAAAATTTTGTTATTCGGTCCTTAGAGCATTTTAAATTCTTCCATTTTAGAAGGGATGTAAATATGTAAATTAGTTTTAGGGAGCTGTGGTTGTGAATGACTAGTGGGCTATACAGGTCAGTAAGCAAAGCAGTCCCCAAGGATAGCAGCGTTAGAACTGTAGGGAGTCAGACTGCAAGTCCTTCCACAGATCACTATATTCAATCAATCACTATTCAATTAATTCCATTTCATTAAAATTTCTAAAGTGCACAGCCAGGCACTGTGGATATGAATTTTAGTGATCTTTCCAAATCAGCCACAATTAATTAATCATGCATTAACTGTAATATACAGTACCTAGTCAAGGACAGTAACATGGGAACCATGACAAATGGCTCTTGCTACAACTATTAGTTTGAGAGACTTCACAGTTCCTGTAGATTGATAGTAGTCAAAGAATGGACTTTGTCATAAGTGTCATAGCAAGGTGAGTTTTCACCTATGCCAGTACTAGTTCTGTTGCTTATCTCAACTGGAATGCAGCTTTTCTGACTCTTTCCCTTGCAACCCACTGAAATGGCATCTACTTCCTGTTAGTTATCCCAACCCTGAGAGCTACAATTTATTCTTCCTGAGGAGTTCCCAGCCATTTTTGTTTAAGCACACTTGAAACTTTATACTGATCTTTTGAAATTCATTAGTCAGCCCTTTTCTGACCTCTATACGTACCAGGTACATACCTGGTGTGCACACATACAAAACAATTATACACATAAAATGATAATAAATTTTAAAAAATTGAATAAATTTTCTATTTATTTCAGTTTCCTATTATCCTTCTGCACAACTATACACACACACACACACACACACACACTCACTCACTCACTCACTCCACCACTGCTCTAGAGGAAGCATAGCCATGCTGACATTTTGACTGCAGCTCATAGATACCAACTCTACTTCTGGCATCCAAAACCATTACACAATAAATTGTCAAAGCACATTGAAAGCACAACCCATGTCATAAACCCTAAAGCTGTTTTGTTTTTTCTAGCAGCTCAAGAATTCGTCTAGCATTTAAGGCAGACAGTAAGGTTTCATGGGGTGGGGGGAGGGCAGAGAGGACACAGAGCAGAGGTGATATCAGCAAAGTGTTAAAGTGGTAAATCAATGGCTAGGAGCAGAATTGTATGAGACTGTAAACATAATAAGGTCAGAGCATAAAAGGTGTCCAGGGTTCATAGAGGCAAAAAAAAAAAATCTGTAGGGTCAATGAAAGTCATGTGATTCTGCCCAGAAAAAATTGATAGGAGCAAAAGGACAGCACTGAAGAACAGAGGTCATTAACAAAATTTTATGAACTGGTAGTAGAACTAAGAAAGCAATAAACTAGAAAATATAAAGTTGAGATATGCAAATGAGAATGGACGCATGTGCTTGCAGAAATGGAGAAAGTTCACAGATGAGGACTTCTGGGCTGTGGTTAGGAGAGGGAAGTACCAAAGTGGCTACATAGATAATCAAAAGTCACAGTGGATATGGAAACTGACGTGATCCAACAAGGTAGCGTGCCTTAGGAGACCAGGACTCCAAATGGACCAAAGACGTAAATACAAAAATAAATGTGTAAAAAATAATGGAACTACTAGAAGAAATAAACATTTTTTAAAAAAATATCTAAAAATAAGGAAAGTAAAAAATATGACCTAAAATACTGGTAGCAAAATCAAAAGACTAACAAACTCCAATAAACAAGGAAGAAAATATCACATATTTCATTAGAGATAAATTTTCTTTACTATATAAGGATTTCTTATTGGGAAATAGACAAAGGAAAATAAGAAGACAGGCAAAAGAGATGGCCATTGTTCACAGAAAAGGACATGCAAAATCAAAAGACTGAAAAACTCTAATAAACCAGGAAGAAGCTATTATCACCTATTTCAGTAGAGATAAATTTTCTTTACTGCATAAGACTTTCTTATTGGGAAAGGAGCAGAGGAGAGTAAGAAGACAGGCGAAAGAGATGGCCATCGCTCTCAGGAAAGGACAGGCAATGTGAAGCATGTTAAAAGGTGCCCAATCTCATTCACAGCAAGAAACCAACAAATTAAAAGTTAAATGAAATTTTTTTTCATTTTCGGATTGATAACGGTGTGTGTGTATGTGTGTGTGTGTGTGTGTGTGTGTGTGTGTGTGTGTGTGTGTAGTTGTGCAGAAGGATAATAGGAAACTGGCCTTTTAGAAAATTTATTCAAATTTTTTTGCATTCATTTATCTTATCATTTTATGTGTATAATTGTTTTGTGTGTACGCACATCAGGTGTGTGCCTGGTGTGCATGAAGGTCAGAAAAGGGCATCGGCTTCCCTAGGAGAGCTGCCGTGGGACTGTTGGGAATTCAACTCTGGTCCTCTGCAAGATCAACAAGTGTTCTTAAGTGTTGAGCCAACTCTCCAGCCCTCCCCTCCCCCCCCACCCCACCCCCAGTTATTCAGGTTTTTTGTTTGTTTTTAGATAGGATCTTGCTATATGGCACAGGCTGGCCTAGGGTTCTCAATTCTCCTAACTCAGCTGGCAAGATGTGGGATTCTGCCAGTCCAGGAATGCAGCATTTTGTCAGACTCAGAAACTGGATCTTCCATATATTGCTAATGAATATGTAAATTAGCACACAGCCTATGGAGAAAAGTTTTTCATTATCTAACTTTTTTTTTTTTTTTTTTAGTTTTTTTGAGATAGGTTTCTCTGTGTAACAATCCTAACTGTCCTAGAACTCAATTTGTAGACCAGGCTGATCTCGAAATCCCAGAAGGATCTGCCTGCTTCTGGCTCCCAAATGCTGGAATTAAAGGCATGCACTACCACCACCTGGCGAATCTACCAAAATTTTAAAAATCAAGCAATTACTCCCATTCTCACTACTAGAAAATGATGTCACAAATAACTTGCAATATAAAAGATAACATTAGTAAAGTGTTATTTGTGGCAGCCATGTTTGAGATAGTAGAAGGTAAGAAATGAGCTTAAAGTGTTTAGCAGTAGATAGATTCTATAAATTATTAAACAACATATGACATACTATGCAGTAATTTCTTTTGAAAGGGAAACTTTGCATGTACTGACAAGTTCTTTTAAATATTTTGTTAAGCAAAATAAATGAAAGGTTTTAGAAGTGCATATAATGTCCTATTTATTTTTTTAAGAAACAAAAATGTTAATATGGATATGTATTCATACTCTTGTATAGTCATGTGCGTTTATGTGCATAATATATCTCTGGATGGATATGTAAACTCTAGTGATAATGAGTTGCTTCCAGAGTGGGAAAATGGGGAACAAGGAAACACACGGTAAAGATGTGTGCCATTGAATGTTCTTTTTGATGAGGAACTACGTGTCTTAGTCCGTCGTGATTTATGGAAATGACCAGATTCACTGGGATGGGTAGTGTCTTAGATTTGGTATCACAAAACACAAAGAAACAGTGAAGAGTCCAGGCTGAACATGGCTGTAAGACTAAACCAGAGCAGGAGAGGAGAGAGGGACGGAGAGCAAAAGAGAGGCAATGGACCAAGAGAAGCAGCCCAGGCCAGGAGTCCAGTCAAAAGGGCTGAGTTACGTGTGAATCAGTCTGGGGGAAGGGAAGCAGAAGCCAGGCCCCAGGGAGGGAGCAGTTTAGGGTAGGGGAAGGACTGAGGAGGGCTGGGAGGAGTCACAGACACTGAGTGAAACTTGTCCTGGGTTTGAGACCTAACACAGGTATTGGAAGATGAGCATAAGAAGGTCATGCTGGTCATATTTGGGTATCTTTTCTTCTTGATGTTGAATTAGCCACCTAGTAAAGCCAGGAGAGTAGATCACTGTCAAACAATATGAGGCAGAAAATGAGCAGCTAACTGAGAGCTGGCAGACCTCCCTCCTGCCTCTACTGTTCACATGGCTGACTTCAGACAATCTCCATTAACTGATTTCAAACTCCCTTAACTCCATTCAATAAAAATGTTGAGGTAAAGCAGTTTACAACTGTGATTGTAATGCGATTACTGAGGAAGTTGGAAGAATATTAGAAGATTATTCTTTGTTCCCATTTTAGAACAATTAAGTTGGAAAATGTGGTCTTGAGCTATATAGAGATATATACATACAAATGTATATGTATATATAATTTATATGATATTATATCACAAAATATATGACATATATACATATAATTTATATGAAATCATATATCAAATTGTGAGATATATATATCATGTAGTTATATATGATATGTATAACTCATAGTTCCAGGGGAGTTACCTGAAAATGTGTGTATGTGTGTGTGTGTATGTGTATAGCTGTCTTGTATTTCTATCAGTCATCTGCTTAATGTAACTACCAGTCCAATGTTGTTAAGTAACAGAAATACTACTAAGGACATTTAAAGATAGAACTAATAAAGATCATATGCTTGCTTTATCATGGGAAGGGCAACGGTAACAGCAACAATTTTAATTCAGGTTGCTGCAGACTTTTCACTGAGATGGAGAATAGAGAAGAGTTTCAGAGGAAATTGAGTTTCCTCTGGATGTGATGGAGTGAGAAATATCCCCCATAGGCTCAGCTATTTGAATACTTGGTCTCTGGCTGCTAGGGAGGAACTACATCACTAGGAGTGGGCTTCCTGGGTTTGTAGCCTTGCCCGGCTTCCTGCATTTACCTAAAAAGTGATCTCTCATTTTCCTTCTTCTGCCACCTGCTACCACACCTATCTTTCCATTAGAGACTCTCCCTCTAGAACAATAAGCCAAAACAAATCATTTTCTTCTATAAATGGCTCTTGGTTATGTTGTTTTTAATCAAGTAACAGAAAAGTAGCTAATACAGATACATCGCCCCATTAAAATACCATGGATGATCAAAGGCTTCTTTAAAACGGGGACATGTACAAAGATACAAAGATCCCATGGTCAAACAAACAGTTTTTTTCCCTTAGAATGCTTATTTGGAGATTTGGATGAGATCATCCAAAACCAAGAGACAGGGTAAAACCAGAGTTTAAAAGCATTAGAGAAAATGGCCAAAGGCAGACCTGCAAGTCCTGATTCTCGAGCTAAGTACATGGAGAATCATTGTTATAAAACTGCACATCCTCACAGGCTAAGTCTGAGATTCTGTGTTTCTTATTTATTCATTCATTTACTTATTCATCCATCCATTCATTCATTTTTTGTTTTTCAAGACAAGGTTTCTCTGTAGCTTTGGAGACTGTCCTGAAACTAGCTCTTGTAGACCAGGCTGGCCTCGAACTCACAGAGATCCACCTACCTCTGCCTCCCAAGTGCTGGGATTCTGTGTTTCTTATAAGCTCTGAGGTCACAGCACTACTGCCATTCCATGGCCACTCCTTAATAATATCCTTACTCTGGTCTGTCCCAGGTTCTCAGTTCCCGCCTACCACCCTCCATTTCTACCATCCCCATCCCAGTTTACTCCTTCAACCTCTAGCATTCCCTGCTCGTCTTTCATTTCACATATATTCTACTGACCCTACAGTGTTTAATTGGGGCTGTGAGACTGTAGGCTTCCATACAGCGTTTCATGTCCCCTTCTTGTAGGTGAGTTCTCCCTCTCACGTTCCATTCCCCCATACTCCTACATCCCTCCTGACTTAAGCTTTTCTGCTCCCCAAATTCCAACTGTCTGCTTTCATTTCATCTCTCATCTGCTGTTGTCTTGCCCTTACTATGCTCCTGTTACCAAAGACCCCTTTCGAGTTTCTTGGCTTCCACTTGTGCTTCAAGTTAAACATACAAAACAATCAAAAAGCTGAAGCTAGAATCTGCATATGAGAGACCAGAGGCTGGTGCCCTAGCTGAAGCTAGAACCTGCATATGAGGGAGCCCAGAGGCCGGTCCCCTTGCTGAAGCTAGAACCTGCATATGAGGGAGCCCAGAGGCTTGTCCCCCTAGCTGAAGCTAGAATCTGCATATGAGGGAGACCAGAGACTGGTCCCCCTAGCTGAAGCTAGAATCTGCATATGAGGGAGCCCAGAGGCTGGTGCCCTAGCTGAAGCTAGAACCTGCATATGAGGGAGCCCAGAGGCTGGTGCCCTAGCTGAAGCTAGAACCTGCATATGAGGGAGCCCAGAGGCCGGTCCCCTAGAACTGAGTTATCTCACTGTTTCAGGAGCTGATTCCTGCTTATCAGGTTCTGCTGGTGTTGCCCACTTCCTTCTACAACATCCCTAACCCAGAGCCACACAAAATACCAGCTCTGAAAGCCCCAGTCATTGTCTAGAGCTCAGTTTTACAGGCCACCTTCATATGCATCACATTGTTTAACCCTTACAGAAAACTATGAGCATGGAATTATTCATGTCCTCATTTTACAAATAAAATGAGACCCTAAGTACTTAAATGATGTGATCAATACCAATAACTAACTGTAGCAGGCTTTCTTGGACTGCCAGACCCCAAATAATGATACAGAGACTTATAATTAATTATAACTGCTTGGTCAAAGCTTTGGCTTGTTTCTAGCTAACTTTTTGCTTGAACTTAAATTAACTTGTTTCTATTAATCTACGTGCTGCCCTGTGGTTGGGGGAGGCTGTTCCTTCGTTCCAAGCTGCCCAGACTCTAAATGATGATACAGAAACTATATTATTTCCAATACTGTTTGGCCAATAGCTTAAGTGTATTGCTAGCTAGCTCTTATATCCTAAACTAACCCATCATTAAGCCTTGCATCACCACAAGGTCGTGGTCTATGGCAAAGTTTCAGTGGGCTCCAGTGGAGGAATCTGTTCCTGGTGACTACATGGCTTCTCCCAGCATTTAGTTTAGTCCTCCCACCCCTACCGCCTAGCTCTATTCTGCCCTATCATAGGTCAAAGCAGTTTCTTTATTCATTAACCAGTAACAGTAACACATATACAGAAGGACCTCCCACACCACTGCCCTGAAACTTGTTTACCACATCTATGTACTATCAATCTTACCTTCTTGCTTCCTCTGTGTCTGGCTGACTGGCCCCAGCTAGTTGGCTCTCAGCTGACTGGCTCCCTTTTCTCTCTGCCCACCAGCCCTGTCTATCCCTCCTCTGCCTAGCTATTGGTCATTCAGCTTTTTACAAAATCCATCAGGTACCTTAGGCAGGCAAGATAAAACAGCAAAACAGCTTTACATAGTTAAACAATTGCAACGTAAAGAAAAGCGACACATCTGTACATAGTTAAACAATTGCAACATAAAGAAAAGCGACACATCTGTACATAGTTGAGCAAACGCAGTGCAACAAATGCAACACATCTTTACATAGCTAAACAATTATTCTGCAACACAAACAAATGCAGCACACCTCTACATAGGTAAACATATATTCTATTCCACAACAGCTAGCTCCTGGCACTTGTCTTGTACAGCTTTATTTTAGTAAAGCACAAATTGTCTCCTCTTAACAAAACAAAAAGTTATCTTCTAATTACCTACTGAATGATGCAACCTGCCTTTCCAGTTCTAACTCCCCCACATCCTATTCTACATTACTCATCATCACCAGAATGTATCAGTGCTTTCCCAATGCTCATTTTATTCACACCGTTCTCACCACCTACAATGTCTTCCTCCCATTATCACCATTCAAAAAGATTACATCTATAATTCAAATCTGATGGATGTCCTGGCATTTATGAAGTTCTTTCCTCAACAACTATGACAAAATTAATGCGTCCTTTCTCTCTTGTCAGATTGTTTACAACACGGTAAATAAAAGTATTGCTTACAGCATCTAAGTGCCTAAGTTGTGCCATCCATGCATCTTGGGCTTCAGTCCCTATCAGTTAAATGGAAGCCGTAACTGTTCCTAACTCCTTAGCTTATGATGAAACACCATGCAAGCAGCAGATTTATAACAGTGATGAAACTGGAGAGGGTTCTGAAGCTGTGGATTTTCATTTCACAGCAAGATATAAGGAAAAATAATGGTGCAATATCATATGATAGTTGATCAGCTATTTAAAGGCCCTCAGAGAAGTGAAGAATGATCAGGGTCCAGTCTGTTCAATACACTGAAGAAACAGTGTCCTAAAAGGGGACAAGTTTGCACAAAGAACAGGAAGACTAAAGGAATCTGCTATGCTTGCATAGCTTTCACAGCAAAAGAAAGGTAGAAAAGAAGGAGGCAAAGCCAGAGATACCAGGTCTTGCATTAACCATGAATCAAAAAAAAGTTCCAGTGTATTTGAGCTATAGAGGGAGGACTAAAGTATTTTAAACAAGTGACCAATGTGGTTCATTTTCTTTTTTAAAAGAATGATAGCCCAGCACATGGGAGGCTGTGGCATACAGATCTCAAGTATGACACAAATGAACTACACAGTGACCCTGTTTCAAAAAGGAATAATAAAAAGAACAATGAGAAGAAAGAAAAATGAAAAGCAGAAGGGACACTGATGCTTGTATAAATGAAATAACTATGTTCCAATATCAACACTTAAGCAGGCAAGTAAATCATCTCCCAAACATGCCAAATCCAAGACAAGGCGGCCCACATGCTCTTCTCCCAATAAGACATTAGCATTCTCTTATTGATTACTGGGGTATAAGTCTGTGAACTGCAGAGGGATGGTGACCATAGCACTAGTGATAACATCTGGGTTCCCAGATTCATTCAGTGTCTTGTGAGGAAGCCAAGCAGCTACTGTGAGGAGCCACATGGAGGCTTTCCAGCCACTGTCCCGGCAGAGACTCTGGTTACTAGACAAAATGAACCCCTCATTGTAAAACTTCACGGGTTCCATTCCACGTGCTACTCACTACGTGCTACATGAATTAGGCTTAATATTTAAAAACACACAGACACTGATACAGACACAGACAGACAGGAAGATGTGGCCATGGGGATATCCTAGCATCAAGAATGCCAAGAACACCCCCCACACACACACACAGACCATTCCCGATCTCACTGGGGGCCTCCACCTGTAGCTCCTGTGCCACTACAGGTAGGTATGCGAATCGGGCAACTAAGCTGGAGACTTAAAAACACATGCACACAGACATACAAACACATAGGGACATGGGTCATCCTTGATACAAGAATGCCAAGTGTCCACTTTACTGTGCTCAGGGGCAGCTTATATAGGGCTCTGGCCATGCCCCCGCTCTTGGGATCTTTCAGAACCCACTCCCCTGCCATCAGGGTCTCGTGCTGCAGGCTGCTCAGAGCAGAGGAAAACAAGCTGTTTACAAGAAATTCAGGGTCTGGTGGTCCACAGTCCCCAACACTCCATATTTAAGTAAGATTTTAAATGATCCTAGCCTTTACCCTGAACCTCTCTAGCCATAACAAAGGAGACTGCTGATCTCTGCCTAAATGCAGACTTATAAGCAAATTAAATGTTGTCACATTCTTTTAAGTCACCCTACACGTGGGGTGCTTCGCTGCATAGCATTGGATAGATGAAACAGTAAATGCTAGCCTGCTAATGCTAGCACAAGGAACTCCCTCCTTTGCCTTTCAGTGTCCAACTTTCTTTGGAACAGCAAAACTCCCAGTTACAAAATATATTCCTCAGATAGATTGCAGCTAGCAGTTGGCATATGAATTGTTTTGGCTAATAAAATATAAATGTATATTTATTAGTCAGGGCTTCCAGGAAAGCTATTTCATTAAAAAAAAATGTAACAACAAAATATAAAAGAAGAAGAAAGGAAGGAAGGAAGAGGTTTGGCTGGTAGTAACCTGCTTCACTTACCAATCTTACTAATACTAACCACACATGGGTGGGTCTGCAACCATCTTGCAAGCATGAACATAAAGATTTACCTTCATGAGTATGTAACCTATGAAGTCACATGGTATCCTCAGCTCCTACACAGATTACTCTTTCTTGGTTCTCTGCTGTTACTATCTTAGAATTATTTGTCTTTATTGTTACATTTATTTAGTGTATTGTGTGCCTGAGGAAGCATGTACATATTTGTACATTGCCATAAGGTGTATGTGTGTACATGTGTGTGCATCATGGTGTGTGTGTGTGTGTGTGTGTGTGTGTGTGTAGATCAGAAAATAACCTGTAGAAGTCAGTCCTCTCCTACTATACAGATCCCAGGGATCAAGCTCACTCACCAGGTGTGGTGGCATGCTCTTTTACCTGCTGAACTATCCATCTTTCCAGGCCATAGGAGTTCTTAATGACTGAAAAAAAGGATCCTTATTGAGCTCACCAAATCCAGCTAAACTGGGACTGAACGAGCATGTGATCAAACCAGACTCTTTGAATGTGGCTGACAATGGGGGCTGACTGAGAAGCCATTGGTAATGGCACTGGGACTTGTTTCTACTGCATGTAGTGGCTTTTTGGGATCCTAGTCTGTTTGGATGCACACCTTCCTAGGCCTGGATGGAGGGGGGAGGGCCTTGGACCTCCCACAGGACAGGGTACCCTGCCCTCTCTTAAGACTGGAGGGGGAAAGAGAAGGGGGAGTGGGGGAGAGGGAGGGGAATGGGAGGAGGGAAGTGGAAATTTTGAATGGAAAAATAAAATTAAAAAAAAACAAAAACAAACAAACAAGGATCCTTATTTTCGTATTTCACTGGGCACTACAAACTTACTTTGTTTCCTTCCTTGCTCCATTCCTCCTCTCTACCTTTCTTTCTTGTGATAAAAATTGAATGCAGAGACACATACATGCAAGGCAAGCATGCGGCCACTGAGCCATGTCTCCAGCCCTAAATAACTCTAGCTTTTTAAATCAGTGTGAAAGAAATTAAAGACCCCCTTCTTTGGCACTTAGCCTTGCTTTCCTAGATTATCCATAACTGTTACTGGTGTTGCCCTTGTTAGACGACAGTAATCTGTGTTGGAGCTGAGACATCTCTTTCTGATCTTGTTCTCCCTAGGGCTTTAGCAGGGATTACAATCATGTCAGTCTACTGAGACATAGAGAACTTTGCCTCAAGAAGTTACCATCCACTAGGAGCCTGAGAAACATTAGGAGTAATTCACTAATTAACGTGATGTAGCCAACACAGCCTTTAGAGAGGGTGGGTGATAAAAATTAGTCAATAAACATTTAGGAATTGTAGCTGTTAAACAAATAACTGTCCCTTCAAGTATGTCATCAACATAAGGACATGGGTATTCCACCAGCTTTTATATCTCTTTATAGCTGGTTTAGAAAATCGAGCCTATGCATGCTTTTTTTCTCCAAATTCAAGGACAGTATTAGCACTTGCTTCATTATTTGTTTTCTGAATCCATGATTTAAAAAGCACAGCCATAAGCATGGATATGGTAGAAACCTCAGTGGTTATCAGGTACTAGGGAATAAGATCTATAGGCAGATCGCAGGCTTCTGGGGAGACGGTTATTCTGTATGAAGCTTTGAAGTAGATCATGGTCATCATACACTTGCTAAAAGCCATACAACACACAATATGGAGGAACGAACTCTCCGGTAAGCTATAAACATCCAGTGATGATGATGCATCAATGCAGCGTCTTTGTTTGTAATAAAAATAATATCCGGGGGTAGGATGTCAAGAGGAGGATTGAGTATGATGGGAACATATGAGAGCTGTGTATTTTCTGCTCATTTTTTTTTCTGTGCACCCAAAAGTTCTCTAAAAATAGCCTACTAAAAAGTAAAAAAAAAATCTATCTAAAAGAAAAGTAGGAAATGATAGCTCTACAGCTATGCGTTCCCTTTACCAGGTACATTTCTCTTGCCTTATCAGACTGCCCCATATTGTATTTCTTGACCAAAGTCAGAATACTTATTATTTGGTAGTGACTGAATGAGGATGCTATTAGGCAGAAGTTTTAATTGACTGGCTCCTCAAACAACCTAGCTGAATGAGTTTGTGGCTTCATGACACCTCTGCACCTCAGTTTTACATTTCTAAGTGAGAATTATTATGGCCCTTCCTGTGTCACAAAGCTATTTTGAGAAGAAATGAGTAAGGAAATGTTAAGTATTTTATTCACATCTCAAGCTGAATAAATGTTAATACTAACGACAGGTACTGATTCTGGGTACTCATAATCCATTCCCTCCAGGTTTGGCAATCATATCTCTAGCTCTCTTTAGGGAAGTAGCATCCTAACTACTTGTGGCACACTGGACATAGTCCTAACCTGTCACCCTTTCAAGGTCATAGCAACTTACTTCAGGATCTGCAAGCTGACTCCAACTTAGGTCAAAGAAAATCAGCAAGACTTGCTTAGACTTCCAAGACAAAAGTAGATACTCTTTCTAGGGGCCTTATAGCTAAGGCTATGTAAAGAATAAAGCTACTGTTGTGATCACAAATGTGGTGATAAACCCATGACCAAAAGCAACTTGGAGAGGAAAGAGTTTATTTTGCTTATACTTCCAGGTTACAGTCCATCATCAAAGGAAGTCAGGGCAGGAACCCAAGGATATAACCTGGAGGGTATGTAGAAATGCTAGTTACTGACTTGCTCAACCTGCCTCCTTAGAGCAAGCAGGACTATAAGCCGAGGGATGGACCACCCACAGTGAACAGGGCTCTTCCACATCAATCATCAATCAAGAAAATGCACCACAGGCTTGCCCACAGGCTAATCTGGTGGGGACATAGTCTCCATTGAGGTTTCCTTGTTCAAAATTATTCCAGCTTATGTCAAGCTGACATAAAACTAGCCAACACACAAAGAACAATACTAGGCGAAAGGAGAACAGAGTCTGGGAAAGACAAATTGATCCTAATGGCATCATCTCAGTCTCTACGGATTACTTTCAGGTACAGCAGCAAATAAGCCTTTAGCTTTGAGGCAGTGTAGTTGAGATTCCTCTTCAATTCCCATTTCTATTCTAATTGACTCAGTTATTATAATTGATAGAAAGAAATGTCATTAAAATAGAAGAACTGGACTAGTGAGATGGCTCAGTGGATAAAAGTGTTTGCTACGGATTACTTTCAGGTACAGCAGCAAATAAGCCTTTAGCTTTGAGGCAGTGTAGTTGAGATTCCTCTTCAATTCCCATTTCTATTCTAATTGACTCAGTTATTATAATTGATAGAAAGAAATGTCATTAAAATAGAAGAACTGGACTAGTGAGATGGCTCAGTGGATAAAAGTGTTTGCTGCCAAGCCTGATAAATTCAATTCCTGTGACTCACACAGTGTGAAAACCAACACTCCCAAGTTGTTATTTGACCCTTATAGAGGAATTCTGACATACAGATACCTGTGCACACTTGCTCCTTTGTGTAAGCATACATCTGTATGCTTGTGTATGTACACACATACAATGAAAAAATGTAAAAACAACAATTTACTAAATTTAAGAATCTAACAGATATATATTTAACTATCTATAATCACACCAATCTGACAACTACTTTTGCAACTTGCATATTACCTGAGAGAAATAGAGATACTTAAACTACCTTAGCCTAAGAAGAAACATATATGAAAATCTGCTATCGATAGTAAACACTGAAAGGCTGAATTCAACCCAGTTCTTACATACCAATAACAATTCTCCAGTGAACAGGTATGATATAAATACATACATATATACATACACACACACATACATACATTCATAGCAAAGATTTGGCTCATGGGATTATAAAAGCTGAAAAATCCCATCATCTGCAAACTGAAGAACCAAGAAAGTCAAAATCTGAGTCTGAAGACTGACTCTAAAGGCTGAGAACCAACTGAACTAATTATGTGAATTCCAGCACAAGAGAAGAGATAAGATGTTCCAGCTCAAGCAGTGAGGCAGAACAAAAAGGAGGAATGGGAGGTGAACTCTTCCTTCCTTTGCTCTTTGTTCTATTTGAGCCCTCAACAGATTAGATGCCCTCCCACATTCAAAAGACCAATCTACTGTACTAAGTCCGTTGATTCACATGCTAATCTCATCCATAAACAGATACACCCACAAATAATGTTTAATCTAGGTACTTTGTGTCCCAATTAAATTTGACACAAAATTATTCTCCCCAGATATCCATGCTAACTATTTCTAATCAACATTTCACAGGAAGTTCTAACATTATAAGAAAAAAAATTATTAGCAAACAGATTAGAAAAGAAGACATAAGTCTCTCTTAATCATAGAAGGCATGATTATCCACGTTAAAATACTAGAGATTTGCAACTATGGTATTAGCACTAAAAGTGAGTTTAGTTAAGATCCAGTTTATTAAGTTAATATAAAAGATAATCATTGAGCTAGGGATATAGCACTTACCTAGCATGAAAGAGGTCATGGGCTACCAACACACACACAAACACACACACACACACAGTATATTTTAAATGTTAGCAATGAATAATAGGAAATTGAAAAAAACTAAGATTTACATTGGCCTTTAATCCCAGCACTAGGGAGGCAGAGGCAGGCAGATCTCTGTGAGTTCGAGCCCAGCCTGGTCTGCAAAAGCTAGTTACAGGACAGGCACCAAAAACTACAGAGGAACCCTATCTTGAAAATCAAAAAAAAAAAAAAGAAAAGAAAAAGAAATAGAATACAAAAGACAGGTAACATTGAGAACTACAAAATATTGCTCAGAAATTTAAACAGAAACATATAAACAATCTTCCCATGTTTAAAGATTACATGTTGTTAAGGTGCCATTTCTTTCCAATTTTATCTAACAAAAAAAACCCCAGCAGGCTACTTTACAGAAGTGACAAGCTGATTTGAAAATGTGATAAAGATCTAAAATAAAGAAAACTATTAAAGGAAATAAATAAACAAAGGCAGAGGGGGGTGTGTATGTGTGTGTGTATCCTGTTTATTCATTTTGGGGGGATGAGGGAGGCACCAACCAGCTCATAAATCACAGAGACGTATTATTCGTTTTGAGCGCTCTGCTTAGCTTAAGTTCTTTTCTTTCTCGTTCTAATAACTTAACCTATTTCTCTTCATCTACATTTTGCCTTGGGGCTTTTGCCTTTCTTACTTCTGTATACCTCACTTTCATTGCTTCTCTATGACTGTCTCTCTGGTGTTTGCCTGGCCTCCCAGGTGTGTCCCTCATTCCCTCCTCCTTCTTCTCTCATTCTCTCTTCTTTCAAGCCTAGATTTTCCTCCTATTTATTCTCCCTGCCTACGGGTCCTGCCAATCCTTTCTCTGCCTAGCTATTGGCCATTCTGCTTTTTATTAAACCAATCAGGTGCCTTAGGCAAGCAAGGTGAAACAGATGCAACATCCTTACATCATTAAACAAATGCGGCATAAACAAAAGTGACGCACTTTTACACAGTTAAAATAATATTCCACAGAATAAACAAATGTAACACATCTTTGCCCAGTTAAAATAATATCCTACAATGTGTATGTCTGATTGTGTATTTGTATAAAGTATCTTCCTAGAAAGTAATTTCTAGTAGTAGTTTTAGAGAATGAAATGAATATATTTATTAAAATAATATACTATTAAAATAAAACTTGTACTAAAAATCTTCTGCTTTGGAATACTTTTCAAGTAAATTATAAGTTTCCATGAACTTGAAAAATGACAGTGACTTCCCTTTGGAGACTGTCCCTTGGAGCCCGCGGCTTACCCCTGCACAGTCCAGGAAGCTCCATTTCTGTTTCTCTCTTTCTCTTTCTCCAAACCCCACCTGCACAGAGAGTCTCCCAACAAAGCTAAGGCATCAAAAGCTGGCAACTATTGCAGCTTCCTCCCCCGATGCTGCCAGCTGCCCAAGTCTCTGCCTAAGCATCAGCTTTGACCATACTTGGGCATAAACCCAGCTTGCAGCAGACACATCATCACCTTTCACCTACAACCTAGAAAACCACCTTACATTAGTTTGTACACAACTTCTCTGACCATGACCTCTAAGACCAGTGAATGCACCCAGGAGCTGCTTTGCTCTCAATATACCTGTTGTTATACTTTTTCAGTTCAGCTTGATCTTGCTTACTGAGTCAGCAGAGAAACTTATAATGGGGGGAGGGGGATGACAGAAAACCTATTAGAGCCTAAGTGAGAATGAAATGTGGTCAAATGAGATCACTAGCAATATACATGATGGACAGGAAAAAATACAATTTCTAATAAATAAATTAATATAGTGGTAATTAGCAAATTTATTGATAAATTCAAGGGAGGTATCCTATTTTTGAATGTATCTTGCAAATATTTGATAGCTATAATTGTGTTTTAATAGCATAAAGAATAACTAACTTAATGCCTATTAATAGAGGTTCTTGCAATGAACACTTGCAAGTAATGATATATTGGGGGAAAAAAGTAGAGGCTCCAGAAAATAGCTTGCATTAAGAATCTGCTGATGTAAACTGCAGTAACGGATCTGTTAATAACCAGGCAGCTAACGTTGAACAAGTGACTTCACCCCTCTATATTTTAGCATTGGCATTTTCAAAACAAGATGACTGGATTGACTGTTTTAAGGCTCATTTTTTTTTCTTCTTATGCATGTGGATGCACGTGTGTGAATGTTCACATTGGTGGGTGCCTGCGTGTGTGCGTGCATATTTACAATGGTAGATGCATGTGTGTACATGTTCACATTGGTGGGTGCATGTGTGTGCATGTTTACATTGGTGGGTGCATGTGTGTGTGCATGTTCACACTGGTGGGTGCATTATGCGTGCAGACGCACCTGAATGTCTGCAGCTGATTCTGGTGAACTTCTTCTATCATGTTCCACTTCAATCTTCTTGAAGAAGATTCTCTCAAGGAAACTCAGAGCACTCTGCCTTCCAAGACTAGAAGTACAGGCAAGCCTCTACACCTGAACAATATTTCATGTGGGTTTTAGGTATCCAAATGCTAGTTCCCTAGCTACAGGGCAAGAGCTTCAATTGCTGAGCCATCTCATCAGCCCTGTTTCAAAATATCTGCTACAGATTCTGTTTATTACTATGTCAGTATAACCATACTTCGAACTTTCATCAATTCCATGTCTTCTTGTCTATAAAATCCAATGTATATTATTAGAGAACAATACCATAAGACTATTGTTTCTGTATGTGAGCAACTGGTACTCTAAAATGTTTTTCTTTTTCACCATCATGGAATCGTAGAAACGGAATTTAACAGTCTCTACCATTAGTTATGAATCTCCTGTTTTTTTCATCTGTCTCCTAAATGCAATCTTTGTTAGCGCATATACATGGAACACGTATATTATTATTTCTACTGATTTTCAGAGAACTTTAGGATAACGAAGGATATATAAGTGAAAGGTCTATAATCTAAAAAGAAGTAACCAGTTCCAATTCCAATTCCCCTTCCTAAGAACGACTGCAACAGCTCCTTTCCTTACCTTTACAAGTCTCATTCTGTACTTAATGGGAGAACTACTTAGTTTATAATGAGTTAATCCAAAAGAGAGTGCTGTTTAGGATGTCTCTCAGTGCATAATCCAAAATCCAGGATGTAAACAACATGAACCATCTTGCAATCTTTGAAAACGGTTTTGCTTTGTAGAGCTTCTGTTATCCTATTTACCCAAGGCAAGCCTTTCATCCGCTCTGAAGAGCAAGCTCCCAGGTTCATGACCTTGGGAGACTTTTGTTCTTTGTTATTCTAGAGCATTTCATTGGTGCAAATGACTTGCTGATCTTTACCACTTAGTCCATATGAAGCCTATTGTTGTTGTTGCTGTTGTTTTGAGACAGGGTTACAATGTATAGCTTTGGAGCCTGTCCTGGAATATTCTCTGTAGACCAGGCTGGCCTCAAACTCACAGAGATCCACCTGCCTCTGCCTCCTAAGTGCTGAGATTAAAGGAGTACACCATTACTGCCTGGTCACATGAAGCCATTTTAAGGCATATGCCTCATGTAGTTGGTGGAGTTATCAAGTAAAATACTTGCTACAAAATTACCTTAGCATACTGTGGTAGGTTGAATGCAACTGAATCTCACATATACAATCCAGTCCCAATCTTCACTAGACTGTAAATAAGTGCCTTCATACTCCCGGAGAAGGGTGTCAATTTTGTTCACCTCAAATCTACTCTGAATCTTTCCCTTGGTAGCACCCAACCCAGAAGTAGATGAGGGAACGATCAAGTCGAAATCCTCACAGCCCCTCATTGGCTCTGCTGAAGCCTGTAGACCGCAGGCATTTTTAACCACTGTGAAATATCTCAGCCTCTTCACTGCCCCAGGGGCAAGTGTAACTAGTGTACCACACTTAAGGGGGCAAGTGTAACTAGTGTACCACACTTAAGGGGACAAGTGTAACTAGTGTACCACACTTAAGGGGACAAGTGTAACTAGTGTACCACACTTAAGGGGCAAGTGTAACTAGTGTACCACACTTAAGGGGGCAAGTATAACTAGTGTACCACACTTAAGGGGCAAGTGTAACTAGTGTACCACACTTAA